>CM035443.1:120790518-120930518 GCA_020310875.1 Ceratopteris richardii
GACAAAGAATTCCATTGGTTAATTGAGATATTTATTGATGTTTAAATACCTAAATAATCTCCTAATCAAACTATGTATGCAAGTAAGAATTTTAGTTTTGCATGTATTTTCATGTTTTCATGCATTAAGTTTAATGGATTAGTGGATGTGCATATGCAAATGTTTACATAGTCCTCCTTTGTTGTGTATGATCATGACTTTTTATATTTTACAATTGTTCATATTTTTATTCCTTTGCAAAAATTTGAATTCCTCTATTAACATTTAAGATATATGCAACATAATTCATACATAACTTAGAAAAGCATCCTAGTTTTTGTCCAATGAGTGAAATGGCTAATACAGGAATTAAGCTTCTAGTTGGTGATCTAAAGGAAATTAATAATGAGTGCACACATACACATGAAGACCATTGGTCTCATATAAAGAATAAATATATCTCCCAAAGTTCTATCGACTTTATCTCATTATAAACACAAAATGCGTGATCTAGGCTTTAGAAATATATCTTATTTTTTTCCAGAAAAATTTTAAACATGAATCATAACCTTTTTGTACTTAAACTATGTAGAAGTAAAGAACAAAATTGATGGATATCACGATTTCTTACTTTGATTTTGATACAAGAATTTATTAAAAGTCTTGGATCTATTGATTCAACAAGAGAAGCTTATTAAGGATATGTACAAAATTGGATTTTGTTCTATGACTATCTTAAGAAGTTATGTCTTGTTATTCTTGTTTGGTGGATGTATTAGTGTGTGCTATGCATGGACTTTGGTAATATAGAGTAATATTGTAATCCTCAAATATGGAGATATGTTGATTAATATATCAATAGCATAGTAAGAAACTTTGTTGTTACACTTATGTGTTCCTCGAGTAGCTTTGATGTGAACCTTTTCCCTATACATGGGCACTTTTTACTCTAGTGTTGGTTAGAGGTTTTTTCACCATGTTACCACATACTTGATATACTCATATGTGGTGGTACTTTGTACTTAGGGATATTATTCAACTCTTACTTTAGTTCAATTCATCATCAATAGAGAGAGCTATTCAAGCCATCCATCTCCTCCATGTGTCTTACTGCGTTTGTGCTCTTTGTGTATGCTTCTTGTGTGTCTCTCACACTTCTACACACACCCAACAATGGTATCAAAGTAGGTTCAGCTTCTTCTTAAGTTTTGATTTTTCGCATCAAGTTTCGGTTTTTTGCGTGCACTTTTAATAGTGCAAATCAACTTCAAAGCATAGAACAATGAATTTTAGCAGCCAAGAAACATTTCCACCAGTTGCACTAGAGTTTTACCCCCATTTCAAAGCCATTCATGTAGTCAAAATCGCCATGAGAGTGATAGTTTATAAGCTGAAATTTCAGCATTCATTTCAACTTTCGTCAAAGTAAAGATTTTGTCACATTCTTGTTCTTCAGTGAAATGGTGGGCAGCAATGACTTGCATGTCATGCTTCAAGTTGAAGATAAGCTTGAGGTCATGTGTGCAAACTATGTGTTGAATCCCTACCCTACAAAAGCATTGAGAGTCATCACTCCTTATGAGGCTTGGAATGGACATAAGCCTATGGTTAGTCATATGCACGTGTTTGGTTGTTTTGCATATGCTCTTGTACCATCACAACAATGTCACAAACTTGATGACAAGGCAAAGAAATGTGTATTTGTTGGTTATAGTGCTGAAAGTAAGGGGATATCATTTGTAGCATCCATTGATGAACACTATTATTGTGAGTCGAGATGTTGTGTTTGCTGAAAATTCAGTTTTTCCTCTACTTGAATGCAAAAAAAAGCCAATATTTAGCTCACAAGATGTATTCGATATGCTCATGTCTTTGTTCCAAAATGGTGCACTTGACTATGAACACGTAGATCAACCAACTGAGGCACAAAGGGCTAAAAAATTCCAGCAAAATAGAGTTGAAGATGCAGAGAATTTCCGGCCAAATATGGCTGAAATTTTTCAATCAAAAAATGTCAAAACTATTGGAAATTTCCAGCTACATATGGCTGAATATTTGTTTCAAAATATGGTTGAAAGTGAGCATGAAGTTCAGCCCATGCATGATATACATGTTGATGATGTATTGCATAATGAACATATGTCTATCAAGAGTGCACAAAGTATGCCAAAGTGGCTGAAACAAACTTTGTAGGACAGCAAATTGAATGCGCCTTTACTTGGTAGAACAAGATCAAGCTCTCACCATGCATCAAGTAATTTTGTGGATTATTCTCTTATTGCAACAACATGTAATGAAGAGCCTCTTTTGAAGATGCATGTGACGATCCACAATGGATGATTGCTATGCAATTAGAAATGGATTCCATACATAAAAATGGTACTTGGGAGTTATGTGAATTGCCAAAAGGAAAAAATGCCATTGGTACAAAGTGGATTTACAAGATTAAGAGAAAGTCTGATGGTAGCATTGATCGCTACAAAGCGAGATTGGTTGCCAAAGGATATGCACAACAATATGGCATTGACTATGAGGAAACTTTTGCACCTACTTCATGCATGACTACCATTTGTACCGTGGTTGCTTTGGCTGCCCATCAAAGTTGGAAAGTACATCAGTTGGACATAAAAACAACTTTCTTGAATGGTGATTTGCAAGAAGAGGTTTATGTGAAGCAACCTCCTGTATTTGCCATGGAAGGGAAAGAGCATATGGTTTTTTGCTTGCATAAAGCCATGTATGGTCTCAAGCAAGCTCCATGTGCATGGTATAACAAAATCCATAAGCACTCGATTGCTCTTGGCTTCACATGTAGTCCAATTGAAAGCACACTCTATGTATGCAAAGATGGGGCTGATCTTACCATGCTTGTTCTTTATGTCGATGATATACTCTTGACTGATTCATGTGATGCAAAACTTGACATTCTTATGGATGATTTGCGGCATACTTTTGATGTCACTTATCTTGGTCTTTTGAGCTACTATCTTGGCATCCAGTTTGTATCCGTTGAGGGGGAAATTGTTTTGCATCAAGCAAAGTATGTTGAAAAACTACTTCAACTTTTTGAATTCAAAGATTGCAAGCCAGTTTCCACACTAGTTGAGATAGGATTTAGGTTCTCAGTTGAGGATTCTAGTGATGCATTTGACACTTCTCTTTATTAGCAAGCTATGCGATGTCTTGTATATGCATGCAACACAAGGCCACATATACAATATGCAGTTTTCCAATTGAATCGGTTCATGCATAGCCCTGGCACTAAGCATTGCCAAGCGGAGAAATGTGTGTTCAAATATCTCAAAAGCACTTTGAGCTTAGGTCTCTTTTATGGTAGAGATATTTAGCCATGCTTGCATGCTTTTACAGATAGTGATTGGGTTAGTTGTTATGATACTCACGTATCCACTAGTGGTAATTACCTTTTCCTTGGAGACTCATGCATATCTTGGTTGAGTAAGGAGCATCCTACAATGGCGACATTGAGTTGTGAAGCTGAGTATAGGGCAGTTTTCACAGCTACAATGGAGTCTGTATGGCTGAGATGCTTACTGATGGACCTTTGCGTGGAGATTGATGCTGCTACCATATTCTCAGTGATAGTTAGAGTGCATTGGCTGTTGCAAAAAACTCGATGTTTCATGCACGAAACAAACATATTGAGGTGCATTATCACTATGTGAGAGAACGCCTTAATTTGGTATATGTGCCTACACAAGATAATGTGGCAGACATATTCACCAAAGCTCTTCCACGAGAATAGTTTGAAGCTTTTCGCAAAGCTTTAGGCTTATTACCTTGTGGGGGCTGATTTATCACTCCCTATATGTGTTCACATCATTCGCTCCAATCCTTTTGTGACATATCTCTAGCTCAGATAGGGTTTTATCTTTATATTTGAATAGTTCTATGTTCCTGGTGTCTTCAATCTCAAATGTAAATAATCTACCATATTTATCACCTTTAGCAATCCTTTTCAAGCCTTTTTGAGGGTCTTCCACATATGCTCCATGCTTAGTGAATCTTACCTATAAGCCTTTCTCAACAATTTGTCCAATACTAATTAGGTTTTTGGTTATAGTTAGCACATACAAAACCTTACTCAAGAGGTTCATGTTACCATTAGATGTCTTGACATTTCCGATTTTCTTGACTGAATGTTTAGTGTCATCATGTGTCTGTACTTCATGCTTCCCTTTTGGCTCTTCAAGATCAGATACTAAAGCTACGTTTCCAACCACATGGTTGGAACAACATGAATCAATATAGAAAAGATGCTCATCATTTCTTCCTCTAAAGAATCCTTGATAATTGTTGTTGTTGTATCCTTGATTGTAATTATGATTGTGGTTGCTTCCTCCATTATTGTACCTGCCTCTGGATTGTCCATAGCTACCTCTATGGAAGCCTTTTCCCCTTTGGTTCCTTGCGTTCTTGAAGCATTCTTTTGTGGTGTGGTTGCTAAGACCACAAATGTTGCAAGGTGGATTGTTGGAGGATCTCTCCCTACCTTTCTTTGCTCCTCTGGCCCTTCCTCTAGCACCTCTTCCTCTACCTGTGCAGTTAGCTTGAGAGGTACTAGCCTCATCTTCATTCTTCTTGAGTTTACCTTTATCTTTACTTTTATTCTTATTTGTATAAAGGGTAGAGAATTGTCACCATTCTTGTTGGGCTTTGTCTTGTGGGTGAATTGTCCCATCAAGGTGTTGAGGTCAGGTATTTGCATATCCATGTAGATGTCCATTGTTGTGGTGAATGATTCCCACTTATCATCAGCTTTGATGCCATTAATGATCTGCCTTACTATGTGTTCTTCTTCTATGTCTTCTCTAATGCTTGTAAGCTAGTCAGCCACATCTTTCATCTTGGTTACATAATCAGCCACACCTTGCTTTGGTTGCTTCTTTAGAGTTATAAACTCCATCCATAGCTGATTCTTCTTAGCTCTTGTATTTGATGAGAAATATGATGAGAGTACTTCCCAAGTCGCTTGGGAGGTCTTGCAATTCCTAATGTGAGGCAATAAGAAATCAGATATTGAGTTTGGTAGATAAGACCTGGCAAGAGCATCCTTTGCACACCATGTGATCAACCTTTCTTGTTCTTCCCTTGTGGGTTGATGCTTGCTCCTAAATGTTGGCATCTCTTCATCTCCTAAGATGTATCCATATAGACTTCTCCCTTGAAGGTAGGCTTGCATCCTTAGTGACCATGTTGAGTAGTTGTTTCTGTCCAATTTGTCAATGAAGGATGGAAATCCATCTCCCATCTTGCTTGTTGTTGCTCTGATACCATTGTTGAAAGAGATGGTGAATAGTCTTCAGAGATGAAGTGTTGCTTGATCCTGCTTCACACCTGCTAAGGATAGCCATTGGAGAGTGTAGTGGGCCTCTTTAGCAAGCTAATGATCATAAATAATCATATATGTTTGGAACATGATCCACTAATCAATGGATCAAAATAGATAGGTAGAGAATTAATCCAATATCAAAAACTTGCTATTCTTGTCTCTACACATGTTCAGTGTTTTGAACAGTTCTCTAAGTACAATAGCAATTAGATTAATTAATTTTGGGAAATTCTAATTAGCTTAGATAACTACTAATCATGAGTGATTTCATAAAAAATGATGGACTATACACTGAGAATTATGTTTAGCAATTCACAGTATCTTCTTGACATTTTTGGGGTGAATTAGGCAACAAAAGGGAGAGTAGAGATGTGTTAATATCTCACGATCCAAGGAGGAAATGATAATGAGACTTTGCAGTCATATACTAGATAGTATGCTGAATCTACCGTGATTTAAATCATAGCAAATGATCAATCACATACTAAGAAAAAGATCCTAGAAAGTCAATGTTCCGATGTAGTCATAGCAGAGAAGTGAAATGAGAATGTAATGATAATATATGTATTAAGTCCTATACAAATACAATGACATTGGAAATCATATATTGCTCAATGTGCAAGAGGTGAATGAGCTATGAGATGATCTCTCAATTCACAATAGATCCCCTTCACAATGATCTCATCGAGTCGAGATCTCACGGGTCCTTTGATCCTCTTTTTATAGTTG
Organism: Ceratopteris richardii; assembly: GCA_020310875.1. Classification (NCBI taxonomy): domain Eukaryota; kingdom Viridiplantae; phylum Streptophyta; class Polypodiopsida; order Polypodiales; family Pteridaceae; genus Ceratopteris; species Ceratopteris richardii. The sequence goes on from CM035443.1 coordinate 120,796,577, forward strand.
TGTTTGGAGCCAATGTTTGAATTCAAATTCAAAAGGATTCTACCTAAAAGTGAATCCTAAAGTATAGGATATATTCTCTCATCAATCAACTACCAAATGAATCGTGATTTAAAGCTTCCTAACTCCACGTGGTTGTAGAACACTTTTATGAAGGCAAATGTGAAGGACTTTTACAAGAGGTTGATCATATAGAATCTCATATAGGTTATGCTACTAAACCAAGTATGTGGGCTTGGTTCCTATTGCACCAACACTATTCTACATATTCTCACACACACACTCCTCAAACCTCTTAGGCAGACAATCTCTTGCATCTAGTTCCTATTTCTGCCTAGATAAAGATATTGTCAGTTTGTATCATATTCGCACATTGTAATTTGAAATTCATATATAAGTTGTTGTAGGTGAGCCACATATCTTACCATTACACTTGAAATCTTATCTATTCTCTCTCTATCTTTCACTCATCATCTTTCTGAGTCTTAAGGTGTGTGTTAAGGTTCATCTGTTGGAAGATCCTGTAAACCTTTGATATATTGTTATTGTGGCCTACTCCCACTTCCAACAAATCTCAAATTTCCATCTGTGGTTTACCAATTCACCATATGTTCTATTAGAACATACATATGCTTAATAACTTTTTGGCAAGAATTTGGCCTTCCACATGGGCACCAATAATAACACCATATTGATCTCCCATTTTATTCACTTATAAGAAGGCTCAATGTCCTTGTTTAAATATGAGTTAAAGATTGAGATTTTAGTTTCATCTCTCCAAATTATTGTGATAATCTTCTACTTTTCTTTCTTTTATAATCCTCCTTTAATCTATATAGTTGATATTTAATGTCCTAATCTACATAAAATTTTTCCATCTCCATCATCCTCAGGAAACTCAACATCATGCATGCAAAATTGCAATGTCACAAATGTTGGGTGTGTGTAGAAGTGCGAGAGACACACAAGAAGCACACACAAGGAGCACAAACACAGCAAGACACATGGAGGAGACAGATGGCTGGAATAGCTCTATCTATTGATGATGAACTGAACTGAAGTAAGAATTGAATAATATCCCTAAGTACAAAGTACCACCACATATGGGTGTATCAAGTATGTGGTAACATGGGGAAAAAACCTCTAGCTAGCACTAGAGTAAAAAGTGCCCATCTATAGGGCAAAGGTTCACATCAAAGCTACTCGAGGAACACATAAGTGTAACAAACCCACATAGGACAAAGAACACTAAAGCAAATATGTAGGGATTAGAGTGTGCTTGGCATCCCCAATGTGTCCAAGCAACACATGATATAAAAATGTGGAGCATGCCAATTTGGCAAAGCTCACAGGCAACCATTCAACAGAAAGGGGTACATCCATAAAGACTACTTGGAGCCTGTACATACTAATGTGTGGGGCCCTAGCAAAGATCCATCAATCTTAGGTTCAAGGTACTATGTTTCATTTATAGATGATTACATTAGATGGAAAATTCTCTATTTCATGAAGCATAAAGATGAAGTTTTTACATGCTTCAAAAAGTATTTGGCACTAGTTGAGAACCAAACAGGTAGAAGCTTGAAGATGATCAGATCTGATGGAGATGGTGAGAATTTTTCACATGAATTTGACTCATTTTTACAGGATAGAGGCATAAAGAGGGAAGTAACAAGAAGATACACTCCTAAATCGAATGGAGTAGCAGAGAGAAGGAACGGGTTAATAGTTGAAGTTGCTAGGTCAATGTTGAATGAAAAGAAGTTACCTAACTACCTATGGGCAGAGGCTGTTTCTAGAGCCACTTACTTGGTTAATAGGCTTCCATCCAAATCATTAGATGGAATCACACCCTATGAAGCATGGAATGACAGGAGACATTCTTTGGACCATTGCAAGATATTTGGGTGCATTGCTTATGCACACATTCCCTCATATATTAGAGGGAAGCTTGACCCTAAAGTTGAAAAATGTATATTCATTGGGTATGATCAAAACCAGAAGGGCTATAGGCTATACAATCCCACTAAAAAAGCATTTATAGTTAGTATCCATGTAGTGTTTGATGAAAATAATTCATGGTTTGAAGATGATTGCAGGAAGATCACGTTACCCTATGATTTGGAAAATGATTTTCCAACTCTCACTCAAGAAGATCAACAATTACCTGAATATATCAATTCAGAGGATGAAGAGCAGATTGACTTCAAGGCGTAGGGATCCTCAACTATGCTACCCTAACAAGAGTAGACATTGCTTATGGAGTAAGTACATTGAGTCAGTTTATGCATGCACCAAGGAAGCCTCACATGAAATCTTCCAAAAGGGTGCTTAAGTATCTAAAGGGTACCCTAAATGAAGGGTTGTTTTATCCCTTCATTTCTGACTTAGACATAAAGATGTATTCTGATGCAGATTGGGCTAGCTCCAAGGATGATAGGAGGAGCACCTCAGGGTACCTATCTTTTGCATGTTCAAAGCTTATATCATGGTCATCTAAGAAGCAACCAATTGTAGCCTTATCATCTATAGAAGCAGAATACAGAGGCTTGGCAAATGCAACTCAAGAGGCTATGTGGCTTAAGCAACTCTATGTAGATTTGGGGTTACATTCTTATACTTCAATAATCTTTGGAGACAACAATAGTTCACTTCATTTGGCTGCTAATCCTGTATATCATGCAAGGAGTAAGTACATTGAAGTGCACTATCATTATGTAGGTGAGAAATTGTTTAGCAAGGATATTCAACTATCCTATGTATCAACTCATTTACAATGTGCACATATACTTACAAAGTCTTCAGACGGAACCAAGATGAACAGATTCATATTGATGATTGGTTTGTAGGAGATCAAGGAGGAATGAAGACCAAGCATGTTAGGCTTGAGGGGGAGCTATTGGTGCAATAGAAACCAAGCCCACATACTTGGTTTAGTAGCATCACCTATATGAGATTCTATATGATCAACCTCTTGTAAAAGTCCTTCACATTTACCTCTGTAAAAGTGTTCTACAACCACGTGGAGTTAGGAAGCTTTAAATCATGATTAATTTGGTATTTGATTGATGAGAGAATATATCCTATACTTTAGGATTCACTTTTAGGTAGACTCCTTTTGAATTTGAATTCAAACATTGGCTCCAAACACAACTATAAAAAGGGGATCAAAGGACCCATGGGATATCTCGACTCGATGAGATCATTGTGAAGGGGATCTATTGTAAATTGAGAGCTCATCTCATAGCTCATTCACCTCTTTCACATTGAGAAATATATGATGGCCAATGACATTGTATTTGTATAGGATTTAATACATATATTATCATTACATTCTCATTTCACTTCTCTGCTATGACTACATAAGAACAATGACTTTCTAAGAGCTTGTTCTCTATATATTGTTGGTGCATTTCAAGCCTTCACACATTGGCTTGGAACCATTGAAGGATATCTTCATTTGAAGCAAGGACCATAAGAACTTATGCTTATAAGTTCTTACCTTTTTACTCATTGTAAAAGTCTATATGACTTGGCATTTACATATAATCACTTTAATCACCTACCTACTTGATTGTATTCGTGGAAAAGTAGATGGCTTAGTGGAGAGAATATCTCCCTACTTTTAGTAGAGATATTCTAGGGAGCCTACATTTGAATTTCAAATTAAAACGATCACTCAACTCATATAAAAGTGGAGAGAAAAAACTCGCGGGTGTGTCACTCACTTTAGCTCACTCCCCGAGGCATTCTACTATTGTAACTGTGTGTGTGTTAGTGCTACTCCATAGCCTACACCACCACACCTCAATTAGCTATGCTTGTCATGCTAATGAGCTTGTATAATCATATCAATCAATAGATATATACACAGTCATCATATCTGGTTCTCTGTGTTTTCTACTTCAAGTCTGTCAACTTCCAAGGAGCATTTCTCAGTGCTCACTGAACCAAATCAAGAGTTTAATAGCTCGTTGGAACCAGCTCAAGGTCTTCTACAAGCATACAAAATTTCATAAGATTTCATTCAGCCATTTTCGAGAAATCTGCTTTGAAGTCACCTCTGGTTTATCTCTGCAACTCTCCTAAAAAGTCGGGGGTAATCATAATTTTGCTAAATCAATTTCTCTGGATGTGGTTTATCATTTCTTCTCATTCCACTTGAAAATGGTAGCTTATTAAGGTACTTTAATACTCCCAAAAGGAATTGTTTCAATTACAAGTGTGCTGGTCACACTGAGCATAACATTGAGCATGTATCATTACAGAAATAGCAAGTTTTCTAGAATTTGTGAAGTGCAAAGTTGTCTGTTTTGATTTGGTCATTACACAAATCATTTGCAAAGCACATATATGCTTTCTTGGTATCATTTGAAAGCTCAAGGTGTGTACTAAGCATTTCTGGAATCAAAGGAGGGCTGGTGTGAAGCAGGTATAGCAGCACCAAATCATTTCTTGAGTGCATCCAACCATCACTCCCAATAGTGGTATCAGAGCAAAGAAGGTAAACATGGGTGATGGATTTCCTTCATTCATTGACAAATTGGACAGGAACAACTACCAAGCTTGGTCATTGAGGATGAAGACCTATCTACAAGGCAGAAGTTTATTTGGATACATATCAGGAGATGAGGAATTGCCCTCATTCAAGACTAGAGGACTACCCACAAAGGATGAACATGAAAGACTCAACCAATGGTGTGCAAAGGATGCTTTGGCAAGGTCTTATCTTCTTAACTCTATATCTGACTTTCTTTTACCTCATGTAAGGAATTGTAAGACTTCCCAAGAGACTTGGGAAACCTTGTCAACATATTTTTCTTCCAACACAAGGGCTAGGAAGAATCAACTGTGGATTGAATTCACAACCCTTAGGAAGCAGCCCAAGCAACCAGTCTCAGAGTATGTGACTAAGATTAAAGATGTGGCAGACCAATTAGCAAGCATTGGAGAGGAGATTAAAGAGGAGCAAATAGTCAGGCAAGTAACAAATGGACTCAAGGCAGATGATAAGTGGGAAAGTTTCACCACTGCAATGGACCTCTATATGGACATGCATACCCCAGATCTCACAACACTCATGGGCCAACTATTTACACATGAAGCAAAGTTTACAAAGGCAGGAGATCAATCAAAAGGTAATAACCCCTCTGCTCTCTATACTGATAAGAAAGTTAAAGATAAAGGTAAAGGGAAGAAACAGGACGAAGAAGGCTCTACCTCCCAAGCTAATTATGCAGGGAGAGGTAGATCATCTAGAGGAAGAGGTAGAGGAGGTAAGTCAGGTAGGGGGAGACCCTACAACTCATCACCATGCAACATTTGTGGATTGTCCAATCATACCACAGATGAATGCTACAAGAACTACAAGAATCAGAGAGGAAGAGGCTACTCAAGAGGTGGATACTCTCAAGGGAGAGGCAGATTCAACCAACATCAAAGCTACAATGGATACAACAATCAATACAACAACAACTACAATCACAACCACAATGGTAACTACCAAGGTGGATTCAGAAACAGAAGAGACTACAACAACTACACAGAGGAGCAAGATGACTCCCTATTGATCATGAATATGACCTCCAAGGCAGGTACAAATGATGATCATTTATTTTATATTGACTCAGGATGTTCTAACCATGTAGCTGGCAATGTGGCACTACTTTCTGATTTGGAAGAGCCCAAGGGCAAACATCAGGTACAAACAGGTGATGACACTAAACATTCTGTTGTTAAGATTGGAAATGTGAAGACATATGATGGAAACCAGAATCTATTGAGCAGGGTACTCTATGTACCAACCATCATCAAGAATCTAATGAGTGTTGGTCAGATTGTGGAGAAAGGTTTGCAGGTCAGATTCACACAACATGGAGCATATGTGGAGGACCCAAGACATGGATTCAGAAGGATAGCCAAAGGGGAGAAATCAGGTAGATTGTTTACTTTTGAGCTAGAAGACACCAAGAACATTGCTTTGTATAATTACAAGGATCAGACACTTTCAGAGTTAGAAATATGGCACAAGAGATTAGGGCACATAGGTGAAAGAACCCTAAAGCAAATGTGCAGGGATCAATGTGTGCTTGGGATACCTAATGTGTCCAAGCAACACATGATTTACAAGTGTGGATCATGTCAATTTGGTAAGTCTCACAGGTTACCCTATTCAAGGAAAGGTTTCATGCATGAAGACTACCTAGACTTGGTACACACAGATGTTTGGGGACCTAGCAAGGACCCTTTTATTTCAGGTTCAAGGTATTATGTGTCCTTCATTGATGACTATAGCAGATGGACCATTTTATACTTTATGAAGCATAAAGATGAAGTGTTTAATTGTTTCAAGAGATATCTTGCACTTGTTGAAAACCAAACAGGAAGAAGCTTGAAGAGGCTAAGGTCAGATGGTGGAGGAGAGTACTTCTCCAATGAGTTTGAAGATTTCTTGGACTCATAGTAGAAACAACTAGGTCTATGCTTAATGAAAAAAATTTTCCATTTTATCTTTGGGCAGAGAGTGTATCCACTGCCACCTATCTCATAAACAGGTTGCCATCCAAATCACTTGATGGCATGACACCATATGAAGCTTGGCATGGTAAGAGACCCTCTCTAGATCATTGCAAAATCTTTGGTTGTGTAGCATATGTGCATATTCCCTCACAGGTAAGGGGAAAGCTAGACCCTAAAGCTGAAAAATGTATCTTCATTGGTTATGATTTGAACCAAAAGGGATACAGATTCTACAACCCAACAAACAAAGGCTTCAAGGTAAGCAGAGATGTCATCTTTGATGAGAATGACTCATGGTATGAGAATGAATGCAGGAAGATCAGTCTACCCTATGACATGGAAGAGGATTTCCCAAAGCTCACCAAGGAGGAATCAATTCAGAAAGAAGATTCAAGCTCAGATGATGATGATACAATAAATCTTGAGGAGTTCAAGGCTTGGAAATCCAAAGGGAAGATGAAGATGAAGCAACTAGAAGATAAACCAGAATCCTCAACTCAAGCAATGAGGAGATCTCAGAGAGAAAAGAAGAAGCCTATCAGATTTGGGTATGACACATCACTTGTAACTAAACATTCTGTATATCTTGCAAAGGACTTGTTGAATGAAGAACCAGGTACCTATGAAGAAGCAATTACCAAACCAGAATGGAAAGAAGCCATGGATGAAGAGATGGAAGCTCTCAAGGAAAGTGATACTTGGGACTTAGTACCCAAGAAAGACTCTATGAAGGTAATAGGATCCAGATGGATCTACAAACTAAAGAAGAATTCAGATGGAACAATAAACAGGTACAAAGCTAGGTTGGTAGCCAAGGGTTTTGCACAAACCCAAGGCATTGATTATGAGGAGACATTTTCTCCTGTGGCCAAGATGCCAACTATCAGAATATTGGTGAGTGTAGCTGCATCCAAGAATTGGAATATGTACCAATTAGATGTCAAGAATGCTTTCTTGAATGGATGGATATCTGAAGAAGTCTACATGTAACAACCACCTGGCTATGAAGATCCAAAAAAGATACATTATGTTTGTAAATTGAAGAAGGCTCTGTATGGTTTAAAGCACGCACCTAGAGCATGGAATTACAGGTTGACAACCTACCTCCAAGACCAAGGATTTGTGATGAGTAAAGCAGACACTTCTCTATTCATAAAGAGAAGTAGTACAGAGGTAATCTACTTATGTGTTTATGTTGATGACATCATCATTACAGGTAATGATGTAAATGGGATTAGGCACATCAAAGGACAGATGATGAAAGAATTCAAGATTAGTGATCTTGGATTATTGAAGTATTTCTTAGGTCTTGAGTTAGTCTACACCAACTCAGGTATATATATCACTCAAAAGAAGTATGTGCAGGATATGGTCAAGAAGTTTGGCTTGCAGGATGCTAAAGTATCTACTACTCCAATGGAGGTCAACCTAAAGCTAAGTGCTCATGAAGGAGAAGAAGTCCAAGACATCACAGGATACCAAAGTATGGTAGGTAGTTTGAACTATGCTACCTTGACAAGAATTGACATAGCATATGGAGTTAGTGTGCTTAGTCAATTCATGCACAAACCAAGGGTACCTCACCTAGAGGCAACAAAGAAGATCTTGAAGTATCTGAAGGGAACTCAAAGTCATGGTTTGTACTTTCCTTATACATCAGATATTGACATTAACGTTTACTCAGATGCAGATTGGGCAGGATGCAAGGATGATAGGAGAAGCACCTCAGGATACATTTGTTTTGCAGGAGATAAGCCTATTTCTTGGTCAGCCAAGAAACAACCTACAGTGGCATTGTCATCCACTGAAGCAGAGTATAGAGGGCTTGCCAATGCCACTCAAGAAGCTATCTGGTTGAAGCTTCTATATACAGAGTTAGGCCTATATACAAGGCCACCAATCATCTTTGGAGATAACACTAGCTCTCTTCACCTTGCAGCCAACCCAATATATCATGCCAGAACCAAACACATAGAGGTTCATTACCACTATGTGAGGGAGAAGTTACTTAGCAAAGAGATTCAATTGACATATGTGTCTACCAATATGCAATGTGCAGATTTACTCACTAAAGCATTGGATGGAAGCAAGTTATGCAGATTCAAATCTATGATTGGATTGCACGAAGTAATTGAAGATTGAAGATGAAGACTTAAGCCAAAGTGTTTGGCTTGAGGGGGAGCTGTTGGTGCATTTCAAGCCTTCACACATTGGCTTGGAACCATTGAAGGATATCTTCATTTGAAGCAAGGACCATAAGAACTTATGCTTATAAGTTCTTACCTTTTTACTCATTGTAAAAGTCTATATGACTTGGCATTTACATATAATCACTCTAATCACCTACCTACTTGATTGTATTCGTGGAAAAGTAGATGGCTTAGTGGAGAGAATATCTCCCTACTTTTAGTAGAGATATTCTAGGGAGCCTACATTTGAATTTCAAATTAAAATGATCACTCAACTCATATAAAAGTGGAGAGAAAAAACTCGCGGGTGTGTCACTCACTTTAGCTCACTCCCCGAGGCATTCTACTGTTGTAACTGTGTGTGTGTTAGTGCTACTCCATAGCCTACACCACCACACCTCAATTAGCTATGCTTGTCATGCTAATGAGCTTGTATAATCATATCAATCAATAGATATATACACAGTCATCATATCTGGTTCTCTGTGTTTTCTACTTCAAGTCTGTCAACTTCCAAGGAGCATTTCTCAGTGCTCACTGAACCAAATCAAGAGTTTAATAGCTCGTTGGAACCAGCTCAAGGTCTTCTACAAGCATACAAAATTTCAGAAGATTTCATTCAGCCATTTTTGAGAAATCGGCTTCGAAGTCACCTCTAGTCTATCTCTGCAACTCTCCTAAAAAGTCGGGGGTAATCATAATTTTGCTAAATCAATTTCTCTGGATGTGGTTTATCATTTCTTCTCATTCCACTTGCAAATGGTAGCTTATTAAGGTACTTTAATACTCCCAAAAGGAATTGTTTCAATTACAAGTGTGCTGGTCACACTGAGCATAACACTGAGCAGGTATCATTACAGAAATAGCAAGTTTTCTAGAATTTGTGAAGTGCAAAGTTGTCTGTTTTGATTTGGTCATTACACAAATCATTTGCAAAGCACATATATGCTTTCTTGGTATCATTTGAAAGCTCAAGGTGTGTACTAAGCATTTCTGGAATCAAAGGAGGGCTGGTGTGAAGCAGGTATAGCAGCACCAACTCATTTCTTGAGTGCATCCAACCATCACTCCCAACATATATGATTGATCATTTGCTATGATTTAAAGCATGGTAGATTCAACATACTGTATAGTATATGAATTCAAAGTCTCATTATCATTATCTCCCTTGATCGTGAGATATTAACACATCTCTACTCTTTAGTTTGTTGCCTGATTCACCCCAAAAATGTCGGGAAGATATTGTGGATTGCTAAACATAATTCTCAGTGTATAGTCCATCACTTTTTATGAGATCTCTCATGATTGATAGCTATCTAAGCTAATTAGAATTTCCCAAAAGGAATTAATCTAATTTCTATTGTACTTAGAGAACTACTCAAAACACTGAATAGGTGTAGAGACAAGAATAACAAGTTTTTGATATTGGATTAATTCTCTACCTATCTATTTTGATCCATTGTTTAGTGGATCATGTTTCAAGCAACATATATGATTATTTATGGTCATTATATTTCTAAAGAGGCCCACTACACTCTCCAATAGCTTTCCTTGATAGGTGTGAAGCAGGATCTAGCAACACCACTTCATCTCTAAAGACTATTCACCATCTCCTCCAACAAATAGAAATAGTTTGCAATTGTTTTTATAGCAAACCCAAATTCTGATAAACCTAAATCAAATACAAGTAACCTAGCAAGTAAGAATGGAAATAGACTTGCTACTCAAAGTAAATCAACAATGGATGTTGATGGTAAGCTAGTAGAATCTCCTAGATAGTCACCAAGATGTAGACCACAACTCCTCGAAGAGTGTGAGAACTCCTCCTCCAAGATGGCCTCCAAAATCTCCTCCAAGCTCGAGAAGATTGATCAACTCCTCCAAGTGTGTGAGACTCCTTCTTGATATCCTTGAGAGGATTGCTTGAGTGATGAGTGATGATACATAATGAGCTAAGGGCTTGTTTATATAGTTTTTCTTGCTCTCATGAAAAGCACTCCTGAAAACAAAAGCAAAAGCAATCGATATTTGCGATCACTACGAGTGCTAAAACAAAATCTTTCACCAAACGGTGCCAGATATTTGTAATAACAACAAAAAGTTTCATGCTATGTCATTGTCAGACATCATAATTGAACCGTGGTCGCCCCATTGGGAGGTCTACTTTCTCTCCATGCTACGTTGTAGTTTCTCTTGTGGGAATGTTCTAAAAAAAACAACATATGTTGGCTATAATAGAACATTTGACCATTGTTTCCAACAATCTCCCTTCAATGTCACAATGGTACAAGGTTTAATAACCTGCAAAACTTTTTGTGACTTTTTCTTGACTTTTTTCCATTGAATCTTGAGTTGGCTATGTATGAATATATATACTTGAGAAAGTGCAAATTGAATGTTCGAGCATGTATTACATAGATATATCAAGCAACCTACAACTTGACTATATAATGTAGTATCAAATGGTCTTGAATTTGCTACCAATTGTAATGACACAGGTGTCTGCATAGGCTTAGAATCTATCATGTCGAACCTTTCCAAAAATTTCTCAATGTATTTCTACTGTGTCATGTGGATGCACTCGTCTTTGTACTTGAACTCAATCTTGGGACTTGTGATAATCATATCACTTTGTAGTGCATCTTGAACACTAACTGGTTCGTTCTCAACTGAAGTAAGTGTTAAAACATTATGACTCACAAAATGATCTACATAATTTACATGGTCTCCTTGTTGTCTTCTTGTCTAACTTCTGGTTCTTCTAGTATATTCCTTTATACCATTGTCTTTCCAGGTTTGATATAACCACTTTGTTGTATCCTTGAAAAGTGGTGGTATCCTTTTTTATTCTTCAGTATCTCTTTCCTCTGGAACTCTGTAACCTTCTCCAACTTCATAAGTAGGAACTTTGAGAGGTATTGATGATGGACTAGGTACTGATGTAGGTAATGTCAATCTCTCTTCACCTTCATCTCTTAGGGTTTGAGAAGGTTCATCACCTCCCTTGTATGGTTGAATATAAGAATCCAAATTTTTTTTGAAAAATTCATAGTCATTTTCTTTTATGAATTCTGGAATCTCTTCCTTCTTATCATAAATCTGACTTTCTGCAATATATGCATTGTGTGAGAGTACGATATCACCTGTATCTAGAGCATAGAATCTATATCCTTTGCTTTCAGTTTCATAACCAATAAAGATTGCTCTAATGGATTTTACATCAACCTAACCATGATCCTTCTTCTCAATGTGAACATAAGCCAGGGAACCAAAAACTTTGAAGTAACTCACATCGGGCTTCTTCCCATAATAAGCTTCATAAGGTATAATGACCTTCAAAGCTTTTGTGGAAGACTTATTCAGAGTGTGATTAGCTGTATGTACTGCATCAAACCAAAACTTGGGAGTAAGCTTTTTGGACTATATCATACTATGCATCATCTCAACAAGTATCCTATTCTTTCTCTCTACAATACCATTCTATTCTGGCATGTAAGCAATAGTGAGTTGATGAGAGATACCTTTGTCTTCAAGAAAAGACTTAAAGTCTTTAGACATGTACTCTCCTCCTTTATCACTTCTCAAAATCTAGATCTTTGGCTGACTTTCATTTTCAACCATAGCTAAGAACTTCTTGAAAATAGGAAAAACATACGACTTCACTTTAAGATCGTAAATCCATGAATATCTTGAGAAATCATCAATGAACATAATAAAGTACCTGAAACCTTGAATATAATTTGTTCTCATTAGATCATTCACATATGAATGTATGATCTGCAACTTGCTTATGGCCTTGATATATCCATGCTTCTTGAAAGGTAGTTTATGAAGCTTTCCTTCAAGACATCCTTCACATGATTCTGCATCATCTGTAACACAAAAGTAGGCAAACTCTCCACCATACATTGATCTTTGATATGTTTGAGAGCCGTGTAACTGATATGACCAAATCTAGCATGCCATAATTTCACGTTTTATGTAGGTGTAGTAGACCTAGCAACATTAGCATGACCAATTTTGAATACCATAAACATACTACTTCTATTTTCACCTTGAAGTAGACAATGCTCCTCATCAAGTGAGAAGATTCAACATGAATCTTTCTTAAAAACAACTTTATAACCATCTGACAAGAAAGTAGAGATAGAGAGCAAATTCATATTCATGTATAGACCATAAAGAACATTAGAAATTGTGAAATTTCCACCTACTTTGGACCTAAGATTCACTTTTCCAACATCAACAAGATCTAAATCATGACCATCTACAATGGTCACTCTTGTACCTGAAGATTTAGAAAGGGAAGAAAATACCTTTCTGCAACCTATGCTTAGTAGCTCTAGAATCAAAGATCCAAGGATTATCTGAGATTGCATTTAACGCTACTTCATCAAAAGTTACCTCTTCAATAGTAGCACATGCATATGAATCTACCTTTGACGATTTAGGTTTTGGATCATCTTCAGCACTATTACTTGATGCTTTCTTCTTTTCATTAAAAATCCTTACTTTGCATTCTTCTATAAAGTGATTTGGTTTCTTATAGTAATGGCATACTCCTTTCTTTCAATTAGATGTAGTCGAAGACTTTTCTTTGGGTGTAGAGGAAGCATTAGGAAAAGGACTAGAAGACTTAGGATTAAAAGACTTACTTTCCTTCTTGGATTGCTGATTCTTCTTCTCCTTCTTCTTCTTTTCCTTCGATGATGATAACATAGCTTCATCATTCTCTTCCATACCCTTTTGTTGATCTCATGTTGACGTAACAAGAATTGTAGCTCTTCTAATGAAAGTTGTCTATCTCGTAGAGAGAGATAAAGAGATAACAAAAGAACGATATGTAGATGGAAGTGAGTTTACCATCTCTTCATCTGAAATGTTGACTCCAACATTGAGTAACTGATCTTGTAAATCTTTGAGCCTCAAAATATGTGTCTCAACTAATTCACCAACTTTCATCCTTGTGTTGGCTAGTTATCTCCTTAGATGAGATTTCCTAGTAGGGTTTCTACTCTGGTAGAGATTCTCTAACTCCAACAAAATGAATAAATCTAGGACACGACTGATTCAAGCAAATAAGCTCATCAAGAAATCTCAAATGGGCCTAATCGCTTGAATTAGTGGTGTTGAGACACATATGATTATATTTGCAATGCAGGTAATTTTGAACATACCTTAACCTCATCTTCATCATGAATAAGTTGTTTCGTATCAATTCTTATTGTTCCTTTGTCCTCAACAACCTCCACAAATGATTATCCTCAACCAAATGAGTAAATCCCTAAATGTTTCTGTCACTGGTCAAAATCTTCATGTGCAAGTTTGGATTATCTAAAAGTATTCTCTCATAGCAACTTGAAAGAGCTTTGGATGAATCTTTAAATGCATCATTTGACAAGCTCAAGTCTAGGCTTAGTAATTCCTCTTTATTTTCTTCCTTCATTTATAAAGTTCCTTCCAACTTCTTGAGATTCAGCTATTGCAGCAAGGCAATAGCCTTCTCTTAGATTGAAGAGCTTTTGAATGCAATATAGAAATTAATATGGAAGCTTTGGGAGAAGAAGTGATTTTTTTGAGATCTTTACATCTTCTACTAGCTCTCTTATAGTTGTCTCTGCTTTGAAAGTTTCCACATCAAAATTCTTTAGCTCTTCTTGTTCTGCTTATTGGAGTTAGACGTCTATGGAAGCACACGAACAACACAAGGAAGAAGAAGAAGCTTGGAGCACAACACACAATACTGAATGTATTACCATTAGAATGTACAAAGATTAGTATCCCATTAGGGAAATATGCGTATATACAAGCTAGGGGAAAAACCCTCCTAAAGAGGGAAAAAAGAGCCCCAACAGTCCGAGTGTGTTCACACACATCACTACCTAAATAATCAACAAATCCCCCCTAGGAGTGATGCGGTGAAAAAGGGGTTGTCACTCATGTATAAGGAAGTGCCAAGCCATGTGGAATCAATCCACAAAAAAAAATAAGCCCAAAGCTTTACGGAAAGCTTCAAACTTCTCCCTAGGTAGAGCCTTTGTGAAAAGGTCTGCAATGTTCTCCTGCGTGGGCACATATGCCAAGCTGATCTCTCCAGCAGAGAACCTCTCCCTGACATAATGATAATGCACCTCAATGTGCTTATTGCGAGCATGGAACACAGGGTTCCTCACAACTGCCAATGCACTTTGACTATCAGTGAAGATGGTGATGGGAGAAGACTGACCAACACCCAAACCAGCCATAAGGCATCTGAGTCACACACACTCAAAAATCGTTATGAAAGCTGCCCTATATTCAGCCTCATAACTAGAAGGGGCCATAGTAGGCTGCTTCTTGCTCAACCAAGATATACATGAGCTACCAAGCATGAAGCAAAAGCTGCTAGTGGACACACGAGTGTCATAGCGACTAGCCAAAAAAGCATGCAAATCTGGTAGTAGTGATCCTCCTTGGGATAAAACAATCCAAGTAGCCAGGTACCACTTACATAGTGAAAGATGCGCTTAACCCCCTGCCAATGCTTGAAACCTAGGCAACACATAAACCTACTCATTTGTGAGACAACAAATTGAATATCTGGCTGAGTAATGCATAAGTAAATCAAGCATCCAATAGGTTGCTCATAGAGGACAACATCAAATGCATCTCTAGCATCGTGAAGACTCAATCGTAAACGGGTCTCCATAGGAGTGGCAATAGGCTTACAGTCTTCAAGGCCAAAATGCTTCAATAATGTGTCAATATATTTCGTTTGACACAAAGCTATTCCACCATCAACTTTCATAAATTGAATGCCCAAATAATGATGCAAATGCCCCAAATCAGACATCTCAAATGAGGCATGCAAATCACCGTTGGAATCAACAATATGCTTCTCAATAGAACCAATGAGCAACATGTCATCAACATAGACAACAATGATTAGAAGCAATCATAAGCACGCTTAACATACAAGGTGCTTTCAGTTGGACTATTCTCAAAACCATGTGCAATGAGATAGGCATGTATCTTTTCATACCAAGCATGTGGTGCTTGCTTTAAACCATATAATGCCTTCTTTAACCTGCACACTTGGTTTTCATGCTCTTTTTGCACAAAGCCACGGGGCTAAAAAATGTACACTTCTTCATGCAAGTCACCATTCAAAAATCTAGTTTTAATGTCCAACTGATGTACATTCCAACCATGATGGGCTGCAAGTGCACAATGCTACGAACAGTAGTTATACGGCATGTAGATGGAAAAGTCTCATCAAATTCAATGCCTCTTTCCTACGCATAACCCTTTGCAACAAGCCTAGCCTTATACCTGTCAACTATTCCATCAGGCTTACACTTCAGCTTGTAGACCCACTTAGTGTCAATGGCCTTCTTGCTAGGAGGCAAGTCACATAAAGACCATGTACCATTCTTCATTATAGCATCATATTCAGATTGCATAGCAGCCATCCGATTTTTTGAATTTTGTGCTTCATCAAATGAAACAAACTCATTCTCATCACAGAGACTAGATATAGCCATAGCATAGCAATCTAATGCAAAAGAGGAACTATGAGAGCCTGAACAAGTACGATATGACAGAAGTGCATCTAATTTGCTATCTCGAAAAGTTTGCACTAGCCATTTTGGCATAGATTTTTCTTGCTCAATATTAGCTCTCTCATCAACAAGTGCATCATGTAAATCTGCGTAAAAAATAGAATGATATGCATCCTCACATGAAACCTCCAAAGGCTAAGGTTTTCCTCATTATGACCAGCAGTAGACTGTCCACCTGTAAAAAGAGGCAGCAAAGTACCATACATGTCTTTGGAGCTAACATATGTCTCCCTCATACATGAAAGTAAGGGATGAATAGCATCTTCCACAAAAACAACATCATGGCTAACCAGAATGCATTTAGTCTGTGGAGGATACAGACAATAGCCTTTGCTTTTAGAACTGTACCCAACAAAAATACATTTTACTACTTTATCATCCAATTTTCTGTGATGTTGTTCAAGCACTAATGCATATGCCAAACAACCAAAAACATGAAAATGAGCAATAGATGGCTTGTGACCATGCCAAGCCTCATATGGAGTGATAGAATGCATCGCTTTAGTGGGACACCTGTTAAGTACATATGCTGCACACATAACAACCTGAAACCAGAAACTATGTGGTAAAGCCTAACTCTTGACCATACACCTCGCCATCTCCATGAGTCACCTGCTCTTCCGTTCAACAAATCCATTTTGTTGAGGTGTATATGGAACTGTACATTGATGTTTTATCCCACATTCAAACAAAAATGCATTAAAGTCAAAAGACATATATTCCCCCCTTGATCAGAATGGTGGATGCCCATTTTACATGCTGATAGATTTTCAACCAAAACCAGAAATTCTTTGAAGCACGTAAACCCTTCAGACTTTGCTTTCAATGGATATACCCATGCATGCTTCGAAAATTCATCAATGAAAGTTACGAAGTAAAGATAATTTCCAAAAGAGGGTGTCTGCATAGGACCACAAACATCATTGTGAACAAGCTGCAATTTCTGTATAGCTTGAACAAAACCATCTTTTGAGAACGAGGAACACTACATTTTGCCCAAAATACAGCCTTCACATACATGTTTACTAGGTGCCTCAAGTTTGGGCAAAGAGGACACCATATCAGATTTCTGCAGGCATAACAAATTAGCAAAATTCAGATGACCAAAGTGTGCATGCCAAAGCTTTGCATCTGACATAGCATGAGATTGCCATTTGACAGATCATGAACTGTACACCTATCATCAACAAATTTGACAACCAAGCCAATCTTGGCTAAAGCCAAAACTTATAAAAAATTCTTCTTGATCCCTGGAACAAATAAAGCATCTGACAAAGTGAAAGAACTACCATCAGTAGTAGTTAGAATGATCTTACCAACTTCCATAATCCTTGTAGGGGCAGGCTCGAGTGAAGAGAAGAAACTGCACTACAAGGTAATATGTTTGGTTGCCCCACTATCAAAGTACCAAACATCCGAGTCTACTGTTGACATGCACTGCTCATGAGAAGATGGGTCAAAATTGCAAACAGTAGTAAAGGCCCATTCTTCACTCTGCACAAGATTAGCAGAATCTGTTTTCGGTGTAGAGGCCTCTGCAACAACCATCCCAGCCTCTTTCTTCTTTGCCTCTTTAGTAGCCAGTTTTGGACAGCTCTTAATGAGATGATCATTTGCTTTATAGTATTTGCAAAAAATTTTTTGCTTTTTTGATTTCTTCTGATCTTTGTCTTCCTTCTTCGATTGTGAAAAATTAGTAGATTTCTACTTACTAATAGAAAAGCTCCATTTTCCTTTGCCTTTCCAACTAGTCAGGAAAGCTTGATCTGCAACACGCATAAGGGACCTGTTCTACTTGGAATGATCTTCTTGCAAGATAAAAAAAACTAATTCTTCAAATGTTAAGGCATTTGGATTGCCTTTCATCATCAAACGAAGAGTAGAAGCAAAACTCTGGTATGAATCGGGAAGACCATTTAGAACAGTCTGCACAAGTGAACCGTTAGGAAGCACTTCATCAACAAAAATCAATTGTTCCTTCAAATCCTTGATCTTTGTCAAAAAACTCTCCATAGAATCACCTTCATTCATGTGCTCACTCTCCAACTGTTTTCGGAGGTAAGCAACATGAGCCTCGTTCCTAGCTTGGTACAATGTGGTAAGTGTATCCCAAGCATCCTTACTTGTTATGCAAGAGTGAATGTGAGGAATAATGGCACGTTTGATAGACAAGGCTATCAATGCATGTGCCTGAGCATCTCTGCCATCCCAACAAATCTACTATGCAATAGGTGCAATAGGAATAATAGCACGAACAAGAATCTATAGAATATCACCATCTTTGACACCATCTACTTCAACTTCAATACCTGTATTTGCAGTACCTGTATTTGCAGTACCTGTATTTGCAGTACCTGTATTTGTAGTACCTGTATTCGCAGGTGTAATAGGACGTTTCTCAACACCCTGCACAATATTCCACAGTCCTTTTGCAACCAATACATGATGCATCATACAATCCCACAATGGATAATTGGTACCATCCAACTTATCCTCAACAACCAACATATGGAATACATCACTGCTTTCAGCCATGGCCACTAACTAAAATACCTTGATGCAGAAAAGTGACTGTATCTGAAAAAGTTGAACAAAACTACCCAAATGAGTTCTACTAGACCTGTAGCAGACTTTGAGACGCTTATATTGGAGAACCAAAACCTATATATATCTTTGACACAAAAAGACAAAATAGCTTGCGCAAGCACTCTGATAGTGTGGTCGGAGGTTGAAACGAGCTCAAATCACGATTTTGACACCACAGACCAAAGCTATTTTGATCTCCTAATCTTCTTGAGTATGCACACTAAATTTCGTGCAATTCTGAGACTGTGACTGGAGGAGTGTCGAGGATGCCCTAGATGAAGCGACGACCTGCTCTGATACCAATTATTGGAGTTAGACGTTTGCAGAAGCACATGAACAACACAAGGAAGAAGAAGAAGCTTGGAGCACAACATGCAATACTACATGTATTACAACTAGAATGTACAAAGATTAGTAGCCCATTAGGGCAATAGGCATATATCCAAGCCGAGGGAAAAAAACCTCCTAAAGATGGAAAAAAAGTGCCCCAACGGTCCTAGTGTGGTCACACACATCACTACCTAAATATATCAACACTGCTTGAAGGTTAATATCTTCAAGAAATTCTTTAACTTCAATTTCTAAATATTCCTCAAGAGGAAGATATAGAGATGCTTCTTATAGAAAGATTGTGATGGAATTCACATGAATGATACTCAGAGCTTGAATTATTTTACATGATGGATTCAAGAGACTAAGAGCATTAGAAATTCTTGGATTGATCTAATTACTTGAATCGGTCATGTGCACTAAAATCTGTTCTGAGTTTCTTTTTTAAGGTATGAGAAAGAGATTATTTCAAGATTCTCATGGAATTCGCATGAGTGCAACTTAGACCTTGAATTGTTTGACATGACCGATTCAAGAGATTAGGGGAATCAAAGATTCTTGGATTGATCTAATCACTTGAAATGGTTGTCTGCACTGAAACCACTTTATGAAATATTTTTGTTTCCTAATGTATAAGAGAAGAGAGGTTATTTCAATATTCTAATGGAATTCACATGAATCCAATTCTGAGCTTGAATAATTTAATGTGATCGATTCAGAGAAATCCAAGAATTTTGGATGGCCTTAATTGTTTGAATTGGTCATGTCTTGAATTATTGATTTTGTTGCTATGTACTCTCTTATGCATGTTGAGATATCAAGCTCAACATGTGATGATCCAGGATGACACATATCACTTTTTCATTTCTCTGACATATATAGTGGTCATGCTAGTATATGTCAGGGACACTTCATTGAGCTTTATTAGATTTATCTACCGAGAGTGATGGCACATTTTTTTCTTGCCATCTCACTCATTTGTAGACATTAGGTTTTTCCTTATGTATTGGTCTTTATATATTGGAGTAGTTGTATTCTTGTTTTTAGGTCATACTTGTACATTCCTTTTTATTCAATAGAATAAGAAGAAGAAGATCATTCTTCCTTGCCTCAATCTGAGTGTGTGCTTCTCTTTGATTGTGAGAGTCTATATGTGATCTCTCTTCCTTATCTCCTTCCTCGTGACATAGTATCAGAGCCAGTGTGGCTGTAGACAGCTTGTGGAGAAGGTCGATGGTGAAGAGTATGTGAGAAGGCATAGAGAAAGTGCGATTCACAAACAACCTCAAATTGCTACAAAAATTTGTGTGAAGGTAGAAGACCTCAAAATATTTTTGAGAGTTATCCCTTTAGGGTCACTTGTTTTTGTCAGATCAGTGTTTTGGAGCCATCTCGACCTTTGTTTTGAGCTTGCAAGGTGGGGCCCACAAGCAAAAAAGTCAATTTGCAAGACTATAACTTGCATCCCATTTGGAAAGGCTCATATATTCAAGGTCCAAAATTTCAAGTGATTCTATGTACTGTTGATACATGAAAACTGTGTTTTTCTGAGATCGAGCTCTCACGTCATAGTGTGACAGTGTTCAAGCAAAAGTGCTACTTGTAGTGTTTTGCAACATTGTGAATTGCTGTAGAAATGGCAAACGCAGATGGAATGAGTCAGCTTATGAGTGATAAGCTCGATAAGAACAACTTCCATGTTTGGAGATTGACAATGACGAATTTCCTTATGGGAAAAGGCTACTAGAAGTACATCGAAAGAGAGAACGAAAATGCTCTGCAGTTACCAGAGAGGAATCAGACTGTGGACTAGTTAAGAGCATATGAGGAATGGAATCAAGGAGCATGAAAGGTAATGTATTGGCTATCTGTTAGCATACAAGATAGCATGATTGGACACATACAGGATGCCGAGACTCGGAAAGAGGCTTGGAACAATTTGATCACATTGTATGGGACCAATACAAAGGCATGGAAATTGCAACTCAAGAATGAGCTGCATACATTGGAGAAGAAGGGCATGTCGGTAAGTGACTACAGCCTGAAAATCAAAAGCATATATGAGTCACTTGCATCTATTGATGTGAATGTAGATGATGATGATAAGGTGGAAGTGTGCCTTTGTGGTTTAGGAGCTACATATAAGCAGTTCAAAATTTCTATACAGACCAGGGAAAATATTCCAAATTTTGTTGATCTGGTATCTATGCTGATTATTGAAGAAAAGAATCTTGGTGAGGATTCAAACTCCCAAGGAAAGCCCAGTTCTGAGCAGGTATTCTACTCTGGTGGAGGAAGAGGCAGAGGTAGAGGTTTTGGAAGTGGAAGAGGAAATGGTAACCAAGACCAAGGTCAACAATAGAATCATGCAGGAGGAAGAGGATAGTTTCGAAGTAGGGGGAGCCAAAGAGGTCGAAAAAATTTCCAAAGAAATGATTCAGGTATTGACAGTAAAGGATGCTGAAATTGTGGTAAACCTGGACACTTTGAAAGTGATTACATGTTGAAGAATCAAAATAACAGAAGGCAACAAAACAACTATGCATCCACGAGTGCAAATGATTCTATGAAGTTGTTCATGGTTCAACATCACATGATGAATATGATGTCTACTGGTGTTTCAAAATCAAATGATAATGTGTAGTATGTTGATTCAGGTGCTTCAAATCACATGACTAGTCATGTGGAATGGTTTAGTACTTTGCAGAAACTGCGAGTTCCTGGATATGTTGAAATAGGTGATAACACATCACACCCTATCGAGCATACAGGAAACATAGCATTTTCTATGGAGGACCGAAAGGTAAAACATCTTGTTGATGTGCTGCATGTTCTAAATATAACAAAGAATTCAATTTCTGTTGGACAAATGGTTGACCAAGGATTACAAGTCAGGTTCAATGCTGATGGGTTATATGTAGAAGAATACAAATGGGATGGAAGATTGATTGCCAAAGGAAACAAAGTGGGTAGGATGTTCACCTTAAATGTGAAAATTCTTGAAATGAATGCAGCCATGTTTGCAAAAGGTGCAGGATTCATTGTTGATAAAGAGATTTGGCACAAACGGATTGGACATGCAAACTTGCAAAGGCTGAAATTGATGCAGTCAAAGGACATTATCCATGGACTACCAAATTTCAAGGTTGTAGAGATGCAAAAGGTATGTGCAACATGTCAATTTGGAAAACAGTCAAGAGCATCATTTCCACATGACAAGCATGTTAGTGAGAACATACTAGAAATAGTACATACAGATGTTTGGGGTCCTGCAAAGACCACATCTATGGGTGGTTGCAAGTTTTATGTCAATTTTGTTGATGACCATACACGAAAAGTGTGGGTATATTTCATGAAGGAGAAGAGCGAGGTGTTCCTTCACTTCTAGACTTTTAAAGCTATGGTGGAAAAGCAAATAGGGAAGTATATTAAGACATTAATATCTGATTGAGGAGGTGAATACATGTCAAATGAGTTCAACAATTTTCTAAAAGATCATGGAATTTAGCATCAATTTTCATGCAGGTACACACCACAACAAAATGGCATTGTTGAATGCAAAAATAAACATATTGTAGAAGTAGCAAGAGCCTTGATGGCTGAGAAGAGTATGCCTCATTGTTATTGGGTAGAAGCTATTCATACTATTGTATACATCATGAACACAACTCCGATTATTGAAGTACATCAAGTTACACCTAAAGAGAAGTTTACAGGTAAAAAGCCAAACTTATCACATCTGAAAGTTTTTGGCTGTATTGCATATGTACATGTTCCAGATGAATAGAGGACATAGCTTGATCCAAAAGAAAAAAAGTGTGTCTTCATTAGATACTCCCTTGAGCAAAAGGGATATAAATGGTATAACCCACTCACATGATAGGTGAAGGTGAGCAGAGATGTGGTATTTGATGAAATGTCAAGCTTCTATGCAGATGCCAAAGAAGGACTGAATCTTAAACCAAATGACAAAAAAAATGCTAAAAAATCAAGTGCAGAATCTCAAGCTTTGAGTGGACCGGATGCATCACCAAGCAATAGTTCCAACTCAAATCCATGGAGTGGAAGATTGCGTGGAAATTTCAGTCCAGCAAATTCATCAAATACATCCAAGAAAGGTAAAGAAAAGCTTTCTATTGGTCATAAAACATGTGCAAGTTTTGAAGACGTTGATGGAGATTCAAGCGGTTCAGAAAAGAGTCTTGATGAGGAACTTGGATTGCCCTCTGTATGAAGACTCTAGGAGTAAGAAAGGCACATGTATATGATGCAAGGAGAAGTGACCCAAGACACTTGTTGCATTAGCTACAACAAAGGGATGGACATTGCATCAGATGGATGTGAAGAATGCTTTTCTACATGGTGAATTACAAGAAGAAGTATACATGGACCAGCCACAAGGATATGAAGATTCAAAGTATCCAAAATATGTTTGTAGGTTGCAAAAGGCTTTGTATGGGCTGGAGCAAGTACCTCGTGCATGGCATGCAAGGATTGCTGATTACTTGACCACCATTGGATTTTCTATGCCTGATACAAATCATTTACTATATGCAAGGAAGGGTGATGATGGCATCACAATTCTGGCTATCTATGTTGATGGCTTGATTGTAGGTGGCGATAATGAAGAAAGCATCAAAGAGGTAAAGCAACTTCTTATGCAAGAATTTGACATGAAAGATCTTGGTGTGTTGTGTTATTTCTTGGGCATTGAGTTTATACATACAGAAATAGGTATATGGATGTCACAAAGGCAATATGCCTTGAATATGCTACAAAAGTATGGTATGGCTGATTGTAATCCAATTTCTATGCCATTAGATCAAAATTTGAAGTTATATAATACATCAGGTGAAGCATTGGAAAATGTTGCTATGTACAGGAAAATTGTGGGAAGTTTGATATATCTCACAATTACGAGGCCTGATCTAAGCTACACTGTTCGACTTGAAAGTCAATTTATGCAGGTTCCCAAGAAGCCACATTTGCATGCTCTGAGGCGCACTCTACATTATGTGAGTGCTACTTTGGATTATGCATTGTTTTATGAAGCTGGTGTAGATTTGCAGGTTCATGGATACACCGATGTAGATTGGGCTGGTGGTACTCCATATAGAAGATCTACTAGTGGCTTTCTATTCTCACTTGGAAGTGAAGCTATTACATGGAGCAACAAGAAGCAACCCACTGTTGCTTTGTCGAGTATAGAGGCTGAGTATAAAGGTGTTGCAATGGAATCATGTGAGGCATCATGGCTGGAGATGCTACTTGCATATTTAGGTGTGGAAGTGCAAAAGCCTATCACCATCTATTGTGATAATCTTAGCAGCATATAGTTAGCACAGAACCCTGTTTTTCATGCTAGAACAAGGCATATTGAGGTACATTGTCACTTCACCAGAGAGAAGGTATTAGCAGGTGATATTGATCTTGTTTATGTGAGAACAGATGAGCAGGTTGCTGATATTTTCAGTAAAGCACTTGGAGTAGAGAAGCTGAAGAAGTTTAGGAAGATGCTTGGATTAGAGGACATGATGTTGAGCTTGAGGGGGAGTGTTGAGATATCAAACTCAACATGTGATGATCTAGGATGACACGTATCACTTTTTCATTTCTCTGACATATATAGTGGTCATGCTGCTATATGTCAAGGACACTTCATTGAGCTTTATTAGATTTATCTACCGAGACTGATGGCACATTTGTTTCTTGCCAGCTCACTCATTCGCAGACATTAGATTTTTCCTTATGTACTGGTCTTTATATATTGTAGTAGTTGTATTCCTATTTTTAGGTCATTCTTGGACATTCCTTTTTATGTAACAGAAGAAGAAGAAGAAGAAGAAGAAGAAGAAGAAGAAGAAGATCATTCTTCCTTGCCTCAATTTGAGTGTGTGCTTCTCTTTGATTGTGAGAGTGTGTGTGTGAGCTCTCTTCCTTATCTCCTTCCTCGTGACAATGCATATGTTTGATTCTCCTTTCAATCCTTTTTTAAATAGATCATGGCCAAGACAAAGAAGACAACAAGAAAGTTGTACACTATTGAGGATCAAAGTCATGGGGCACATTTTCCACATAGCCAAGGACCTGCTCCAAAGACTTCGAGTTTCCAAAATTAGAGTGATCCATAGAAGGCATATTCAAAGAATAGGGTAAAGTACCATGTCAAATCACTGAGGGAAATTAGAAGAGCTCAAAAGTCTATGGGACTCCTCATCCCAAGACTTTCGTTCATGCAATTCGTAAAAGAGATCTCCACTAATCTTTGCTCAATGATTAAGATAACTTCATTTGTGAAGGTCAAATGGCAAAACCAGGCTCTTCTATGCTTGCAAGGAGTAGCGGAAGATTTTTCAATTGACTTCATGAATGATGCTTACTTATGTGCTACACATTGTCACAGGGTGATACTTATGGCCAAGGACTATGTTGTTATGTCCAAACTTAGATATAAATTTGACAAAGCCATTTTTCCTCTTGACATCAATGATCAGAAATTCTTTGATATTCTTAATATTTCTCCAACAAGGAACCCTAAGCCATCTAATGTAAAAATTGAAGAGGTCCCTTCTCATGAACATTAGACAAGGAATGCAACATAGTCTGGTGAGGAGAAGAGAAACAAGAATTTTTTGGCAGAAGAAGCTATTGTCCTTGAGGACATTTAGAGGTTGAGAAAATAAAAATCAAACCTTTTAAAGAAAGCACATGGCTGAGTTATTGTGAATTTCTTCAACCTACAATCATGTTCAAAGTTTCTAGGTTTACCACAATTCCAACATCCTTTACTGTCATTACATGAATCATTTCTTTGGAACTTTCTACGGCCTCTTTGGCTCCCCTTGCCTTGAAACTATCCTCTACCTCTTGCATGATTCTGATGTTGACCTTTGTCTTGGTTATTGTTTCCTTTTCCACTTTTGAAACCTCTACCTCTACCTCTTCCTTTGCCAGAGCAGAATACTTGCTTAGAGCTAGTTTTGCCTTGGGAGTTTGAGTCCTTACCAAGGTTCTTTTCCTCAATAATGAGCCTGGACACAAGATCAACAAAATTCAGAATACTTGGTCTATATAGAAGTTTTTAACTTCTTATATGCAGCTCCTAAACCATGAAAGCACACTTCCACCTTATCATCATCACTGATGAATATCGGGCCAGACATGAGAAACGGAGCACCTGATGATGCATATTCACGAACCAGGAACTGCGGGATTACCCTCAATATTCATGCAGGGTACCGAAGGGATCAAACTAAACAAGCCTTCTACATTCACACCAATAGATGCAAAGGAATCACATATGCTTTTGATTTTCAAGGTTTAGTCACTTACCAACATGCCCTTTTTCTCTAGTGTATGTAGCTCGTTCTTGAGTTGCAATTTTTGTTCCTTTGTATTGGTCTCATACAATGTGACCAAACCATTCCAAGACTCTTTTGGAGTCTTTTTACATCTTGTATATGCCTAATCATGCCATCCTATATGTTAATAGATAACCAATACATTACCTTTTGTGCTCCTTGATTCCATTCTTAATATACTCTTAACTGGTCCGTAGTCAGATTCCTCTTTGGTAACTGCAGAGCATTTTTGTTTTCCCCTTTGATGTACTTCTAGTAGCCTTTTCCCATCAAGAAATTCATCATTTTGAATCTCTAAGCATGAAAGTTGTTCTTGTCCAGCTTATCACTCATAAGCTGACTCATTCCATCTGCAGTCACCATTTCTGCAACAATTGGAAACACTAAAAAAACGCTAGAAGCAGTACCTCTACTTGAATACGGTCACACTGCGACATGACAATTCGATCTTAGAAAAACGTAGTTTTCATGTATCAATAGTATATGAAATTCCTTGAAATTTTGGATCTGGAACATTTGAGTGTTGACAAACAAAACACAAGTTACATTCTTGCAAACTGACCCAATTTTTTTTGGGGGGCCACCTTGTGGGCTCGAAACAAAGGCTAAGACGATTCTGAAACAGAAATTTGAGCAAAACTAGTGACCCTAAAGGGTTAACTTTTGAAAATATTTTGACATCTTCTACCTTCATGCCAATTTTCATAACAATATGAGGTAATTTGTGAATTGTTTTTTCTCCATGCCTTCTCGTGTACTCCTCACTGTCGGCGTTCTCCATGAGCTTTCTATAGTCAGACTGGATCTGATCCCATGTCACAAGGAAGGAGATTATGAAGAGAGCTGTTTCACACACACACACTCAAAGAGGAGCACACAAATAAATTGAGGCAAGGAGGAATGATGATCATCTTCTTCTTCTTCTTTCTATTACATAAAAAGGAATATACAAGAATGACCTCATACAACAAGACAACTAGTGCAATATATAAAGAACAGTACATAAGGAACAAACTAATGTCTGCAAATGAGAGAACTGACAAGAAACAAGTGTGCCATCACTCTTGATAGATGAATCTAGTAAAGCTCACCAAAGTATCCTTGACAGATATTGGCACATGACCACTATATATGTCAGAGAAATGAAAAACTGATACGTGTCATCCTCGATCATCATATGTTGAGCTTGGTATCTCAACAATATATTTGTGCATACTTGATTGCCTCTCCAAACATTTTAGGTGTATTCCTCCTTAGTTCTCTCTTTATGGCCTTTCCTACTCCTCTCACAAACCCCCTAG
Source organism: Ceratopteris richardii (assembly GCA_020310875.1). Taxonomy (NCBI): domain Eukaryota; kingdom Viridiplantae; phylum Streptophyta; class Polypodiopsida; order Polypodiales; family Pteridaceae; genus Ceratopteris; species Ceratopteris richardii. The sequence continues at coordinate 120,824,461 of CM035443.1, forward strand.
TTTTTTGAAAACCATCAATCCCCTTGAGCTTCAAAATGATCCCTCCATAGTGGGATATGTCGATTGATAGTGGTCTACATCTATGTGTGATAGGCTATCCTATCCCAATTCCTCTCTTCGTCATTATCAGGAAGAAACTCCTTCAAGAAAAGAGTTTCAAATTGAGTCCAATCTGTAGAGATGGAGTTTGCCTCCTTGAGACTCATCCACCACTTATAATCTTGCAAACTAAGTGACTCACTTCAAGCACATGATATTGAGGCAGGGTGCCCTTTAGTTGATGCAAGTCATCCCACTTCTATAAGAAAGTGTAGATTGCATTCTTGTTTCTTTCTCGATCATCCCCCATGAAGGTTGATGGCTTAAGGCCTTCTAGGAGAGGAGTCTCCAAAGAACTTTGTCCCTTATGTTTGCTAGGTTGGGGAGTTTCCTTCCTAGCTATCTCATGTATGAGACGAGTAGGAGTTTATCTTTTCTTACCAATTAGGAAAGAGCTAACTTGTGTCTCCAAAGAGAGCATCTGGGCCTTCAACTATTCCATTAGAGAAGTCATGCTACCTGTGACAATCTCTATCCTATAAGTTTGTTCCTTGAGCTCATCAAGTTGCTTGTGTGTAACAAATTTATCATAGAGCTTAGTGTATTGGTCATCTTTTTCGTGTTCAGCCTCTCCCATCTTTTGATCACGTTCCTCTAGAGTTTAGTCTTTACGTGGGGAAGAGTGTACTCATTTCCATTTGGACTTCGTAGGTTCCCAAAGAACTTCATTAAAGGGATTTGAGACTTAATCCACGTTATGTGAGTGTTACTTTGTATTATGTACTATTTTATGAAGTTGGTGTAGTATTGTAGGTTTAGGGATACACAAATGCAAATTGGGATGGCAGTGTTTTAGATAGAAGATCTACTAGTGGTTTTCTATTTTAACTCAGGAGTACTTTTGTTACATGGAGCAATAAGAAGCAGCCCATTTTTTCCTTTTTGAGTATAGAGGCTCAATATAGAGGTGTTGAAATGAAAATATCTGAGGCATCATGGCTAGAGATGCTACTTTCATATTTGAGTGTAGAGGCATAGAAGCCTATTACCATTATTGTGATAATGTTAGCAACAAATAATTATAATTAAATCCTATTTTTCATGCTAGAACAAGCACATTGAGGTACATTATCACTTCATCAAGAAGAAGGTATTGACAAGGGAAATTGATCTTATCTATGTGAGGAAAAATGAGAAAGTTTCTTATATTTTCACTAAAGCACTTGGATTAGAGAAAATGAAGAATTTTGTAAGATGCTCGGATTACATGACATGATGTTGACATTGAGGGGGAGTTTTTAAATATCAAGCTCAACATGTGATGACCAAGGATGACATGTACCACTTCTCATTTCTCTCACATGTATGATGGTTATACTGATATATGTCAAGAATATTTTCAATGCTCTCCACTAAATTTATCTACCATGAGTGATGACACATTTGTTTCTTGCCAATTCACTCGTTTGTAGATATTAGATTTTTATTTATGTATTTCTCTTTTTATATTGTACATGTTGTATTGTGTTTTTGGTTCATTCTTGTACACTTTCTTTATGTGATAGAAGAAGAAGAAGAAGAAGAAGAAGAAGAAAAAGATTATTCTTCCTTTCTTCAATTTGTGTGTGCTCCTCTTCTTATGTGTGAGAGAGTGTGAGAAGTCTCTTCCTTATCTCCTTTCTCTTAGCATGGTATTCATCTAGGTAGACATCAAAGAGGATCATAGATAGTGTCCAATGATGTGATATGCATTTATCATGAGTTTTGATGATAAATCTTGGTTAAATCTATTCTTTATCTTCAATCAAACCTTCCACTAAATGCACGAGTTTTGCTAATTTCAAAGTTTGACAATGTGAACACTTATTGGTTTCATGAAGATAGAATATTTATCTATTTTTTTCCTTGACTAAAAACAATGTGATTAGTCAATTGTTCCTACACTACCTTGGCTTGCTTGAGACAAGATCAACAAATCAACAAAGTTATAATCTTCTGCCACACCACTCAAATCCAAATGATATAGATCATCAAGAATGTAGCACCCTTGAAGCATGATTCATACATACTTTTTAATGCTTATGTATTGAAATCCAGACAAATATTTGTATGAAGAAAGGTGTCATATTAACATTCTTCCATCCTAATTTCTTTCATATATGTAGGGTTGCTATATTGAGTCTTGAATCTCCATCAAATAATACCTTGTTAATAGAATAAATCTCATACTAAACAATGTTGAGCAGTACCTTAAAATCCACAAAAGTAGTTTTGAGAGGGCCATATTATTTACCAAAGTAGAGATCACTAAACTATTATGGACTTCCAATATTTTAAAATTACCTATTGAATAAGGGACATAATGAAAGTATCTCTCCAACCAAGCATTGAAGGGGTGCTTTGGTCAATGTTCACCTAAGTTCTAAAGATTCCTTTGGTGCACTTTGGTGTCTTTTGATAACTTTTTCATTCTCTATAGAATCAATGGTAGGCTTCAATGGTATGAAAAGATTAGGTTCAAGATAAATCCCATCTTCTGAAGATTCTTCAATTATGTGAGAGGTTGATGCAACAACACTTAGAATATTCAAGATAGTGAAATTAGGAGGTCTATTTTGGATCCCTTATTCAGCCTTTATTCGGATTTTATCATGCTCCAATTACCACAAAGTACAATGAACTAAACCAAGTACAATAATTACAAAGGCTTTATGAGCAACTTCGTTTTGCTTGGTCACCAAGATTGACTCTATGGAACATTGCACTCAAGTCTTCCTCCAAGTGTAGAAGCAAATCTAGAGAATTACCTTCATCATGAATCTCCTCAGAGGATGCATGCAAAGAATTTTATAGGACAAGCCTAACAAAATGAAAGATCTTGTCTTCACTTTTATCCCTCTCTATCTCTAGCTCTTGTTGTATCATTATACCACAAAAGTGTCTCTTGCCTTCTTCTCCTCTTTTATGCCCCTTGTTGCACATGCACCCTTTTTATTTAGCCATGTTTCTTTTCCAAGAGCTTTGGCGTGGGATAAGCATCCCGTTCCTTGCCATCCTATCCAATTTCGACCACACATTGCCCAATACTTTGTAATATTTCATGACTCCCTTACCTCAAGTGAATCCCACTAGGATCTTCATCCATGTATATTTCCCTTCATTGTAGTGATCCTCTCTTTCGCCATATAATGAACTTTGTATATGTGATCCAAAAACAAAAATTTTATCATCCACTATTAAAAATTCTTTTAAAGAAACTAATCCCTCAATGTTCATTAAGATCATTGTTTCTCAAAGAGCGGTTAGTTTTCATCCTTGTACATCAATCATGTCCACATTTGTCTGAAAAAATCACTTCCTACATAGCCCATGTTAGCTCCATACATATCACACTCTTAGCTATGCTTGAGTTTATGCAAGCCATGATTCTTTCTCTGAACTTTGGTTCAAGCATGGCATGTAGCCATGGTGTCTTTTTCAAAGGCCCTTTATCTATAACTCTTGTTCTGAATACCTGGATAGGATTGGAAGAAAGAGGTTCAAAAAGAACTTGCACTGGTTGCTTACATCAAAGGATCCTTTTTCTAGGGTCTTCCTAATCTTCTTCTCTAATTCTTATTTCTTGACCTTTTGATCTTTAGCAATTTGGATTCTTGTCATTGTCTCATCTGTCAAGGGTTCAAGATACCTCTTGACATGGCATCCACTAATGTAGTTGGACAAAAATATCACCCTCAAAAGTTTCTAACTAAAATGCACCTCTGGTGGAGATTTTCTTGGTTACAAATTGTCCATGGCCTCTTTTTTGAAGGTTTTTGGCATTTTGTTTTAGCATGTACAATAAAACCTAATCTCCTTCGCATAAGACATTATCTTTAATATGGGCATCATAGTAAGCTTTTTGCCATATTTTTGCAACGTAGATGCTTGCTTCAGCTCTCAATTGAGTGTCTTATAATTCCTCTATAAATCCACATGATTGGATAACTCATGATCAAGCCACTTGTAGGTTTTTGCAACTCTCAATGTAGGAATTGGAAATTCTATGGTGTAATATAGGCTTCTGACCATACACCAAATTGAATGGCGTAGTTCCTAGCATTGTTTTGTAAGCAACTCTATAGGCTCAAATTGCATGATGCAATCATTTGTCCCAAGCAGTGCGCTTGTTGTTCACTAATTCAATGAGCATTGTACATAGAATCTTGTTATTACTCTCAGCTTCACAATTAGCTTGAGGATGATAGGGATTGATTTCTTATGTGCTATTAGTAACTCCTATAATAGTTTTTCAATAACTTCATTTATAAAATGAGTTCCCCTATCACTTAATATTACAATAGGGTAAGCCAGATGTAGTGAAGATTTCTTCAAATAGAGATTTGTATACAAATATGAAGAAAATAAGGATAGAATATACCTTCATTGATTGTACCTTTGAGATACTTAAGTATTCTCTTAGCTGCATCCATATGTGGCCTTCTAGGTGAGTGCATGAATTGACTAAGCACTCCCACACTATATGATATGTCTAGTCTTGTGTGAGTAGCATATATCAAGCTACCTACCAAGCATTGATATTCTTTAATGTCTTCAATTTTCTCACCTTCATAAACACTAAGTTTATGGTTCATCTCCAAAGGTGTACCTGCAAGATTTGTGTTTTCCATTTTGAACTTAAGAAGTAGATCTTGAATGTATCTCCTCTAAGTCAAATACATTCCTTCATCTGTGTATATGACCTACATACTAGGAAGAATGTGAGCTCACCTAAATCACTGATTTTGAACTCCTCTTGCATGTGTCTCTTGATCCTTTGAATCCCATTTGGATCATTACCTATCACAATAATATCATCTACATATACACATAGATAGATAACCTCATTGTGATCCCTTTTGATGAATAGAGAAGGATTTGAGTTGCTAGGTTTGAACCCTTGATCTTGACTTAAGTCTACAGACATAAGATGCATGATTAAGGTTTTCAAAACCTGGTGGTTGTGTCAAGTATATCTCTTCACTTATCCAACCATTTAAAAATGCATCATCAAGTTGGAGGAGTCTCCAATTTCTTACAACAGCTACACTTATCAATGTCTTGATTGTAGTCATCTTTGCAACTGGTGAGAATGTTTCCTCATAGTTTATACCATGAGTTTGTGAGAATCCTTTGGCAAATAAACTTGCCTTGTACATGCAAACTGATCCATCTGAGTTTCTTTTAACTTTATACCCATCTGCAACCAATTACCTTTTGATTGGATGACATTGGAACCAAATCCCAAGTGTTGATCTCCTTCAATGTATCTATTTCTTCTTTCATGGACTTTTCCCAATTAGGGTTTCCTTTTGCCTCTTCATAGGTTGAGGGTTCCTCTGAAGTTGAGTCTTTTTCCAAGTAGATTGAATGCCTTGTAACAAATGTGGAATCATATCCATACCTTTCTTGTTGTTTCTTCTCTCTTGTTGATCTTTTAGGTGCTTGTTTGAAGCATTCTCCACACTCCTGCATCTTTGCTTTGCCTCTTGACTACCATAGTCTGTAATCCTTTTCCCTTTCATCTTGGTCATCATCTGTATCACTTCTTGGATCCTAGACCTATGTATAATGGTTGCTTCCTAATTGATGACAATCAGAATCAAGATCATATGGTAGAGTTACCTTTTATTTGTCTTCATTATACCAAGACCTATGTTCTTCAAAAACAACATCTCTACTTCTAGTGAATTGCTTGGTTGAAGGATTATAGAACCTGTAACCCATTTGAATTGAGTCATAGCCAATAAACACTACCTTTGTTGCCCTTTAATCTAGCTTACCTCTTATTTGTGATGGTACATGAACATAAGCTAAACAACCAAATGCCTTGCAATGTCCAAGACTAGGTTTTATTCCATGCCATGCTTCATAAGGATTCATACCTTGAAGTGATTTGGATGGTAATCTATTGACAAGGTACACAACAGTTGAAATTGCCTCTTCCCATAGATAATGTGGAAACCTCTTCTCTTCAAGCATTGTTCTTGTTGATCCAACCAATGTCTTGTTTCTTCTCTTTGCAATTCCATTTAGTTGAGGAGAGTACTTGGTAGTCACTTCCCTTTTGATACCTTTATCCTGCAAGAACTCATCAAAGTCTTTGGAGAATTATTCTCGCCTTCCATCAGATATGAGCTTCTTGAGTGATCTACCTTTATGATTCTCCACATGTGCTAGATACTTTTTGAAGGAATAAAAAACTTCATTCTTAGTCTTGATAAAGTACAGAATAGTGCATCTATTATGGTCATCAATAAATGAGACATAATACTTTGATCCTACCAATGAAAGTTCTTGACTTGGCCCCCATACATATGTATGTACTAAGTGATGTAGCCTTTGTGGTTGAATGGTTGTCTTTGTGCATTCCCAATCTAACATGCATCACACCTATTGACCATGTGTTGCTTTGATTTGTTTGATAGTCCTAGAACACTTTGATCCCTGCATATATCCTTCAAGGTTCTTGCATTCACATGAACAAGTCCCTTATGCCACACTTCAAGCTCACTTAGGGTTTCAGACCCAAAAGTGAATAGATCTATGTTCCTAGTTTCTCCTACTTCAAAGAGCCTACCATGCTTCTCACCTCTGGCTATCTTCTTGAGGCCTTGACATGGATCTTCCACAAAAGCTCCATGTTGGGCAAACCTAACTTGCAAGACTTTTTCAACTATTTGGCCTACACTTATTAGGTTTTTAGTGATAGTGGGTACATAGAGAACCTTAATTAGAATGTTAGTCCTGCCATTGGAAGCTTTGAGATTACCAATCTTCTCCACATTGTGCTTTGTGTCATCCCCTGTTTGAACTTTGTGTCTATGTTGGACTTTTCAAATCAGATAGAAGAGCAATGTTGCCTGCAACATGATTTGAACATCCGGAATCTATGTAGAACAAATGATCATCTTCTTTACCTTCTTTGTGGCTTAGATTCATAAGAAGCAATGAGTATTCATGTGGTTGATCTTTTGAATAATTTTTGAAGTCCCTTCTATTATAGCCTCTATTGTTATTGTTGAAGTTGTGTCCACCTCTGCCTCTATTGCTGCCATATCCACCTCTTCCACTTCCTTTCTAGGTCTTCCCATTGAATGATCAATTCTGAGTGGTGTGGTTGGTCTTATCATAGATGGCACAAGGTTGAACATTCTGACCTTTGGCTTTGTCATGCTTTGGTCCTTTCTTCTTCCCTTTCTGCTTGCTCTTGCTTGCAAAGTTGGTTTGGGAAGTCTACTTTTCATCTTCCTTCTTCTTGCCTTTCAACTTTTTGTCCTTTTTATCTGCATATAGAGCACTAGTTGAATTACAATGATAGGGGTTACCTTCCTTTATGCTATTATTGAACTCTTGATTGACGAGTTGTCTAAGAAAGATGTTGAAGTCTGGAGTTTGCACATCCATGATGAGATTATAAGCTATGGTAAAAGATTGCCAATGCTTATCACTTTGAATCCCATTGAGAATTTGCCTCATGATAGCCTCTTCTTCAATTAGATCTCCAATGGATGATAATTGATTCACAACCTCCTTGACCTTGGTAACAAACTCTGTGATGGTTTGTTTAGGTATCTTCTTCATTTGGTTTGACTCATTCCAAAGATTATTCTTTCATGCTTTGGTACTAGCAAAAAAGAAAGTCTCTAGGGCATCTCAAGTCTCTTGAGATGTCTTTCATCCTCTAATATGTGGTAATGGAGAGTCAGAGATAGAGTGTAGAATGTATGACCTTGCTTGAGCATCCCTTGTGCACCAAAGTGTGAGCTTATCTGTCTCCTCTTGTGTAGGTCCTCCTTTGGATCTTGGAATAGGCATAACTTCATCACCTGATACAATTCCATAAAGATTTCTACCTTGCAAATAGGCCTCCATTCTCATTTGCCAAGCCACATAGTTGTGTTTATCAAGCTTCTCAATCATTGAGGGAAAGCCATCACCCTTCTTGTCTAGCTCTGATACCACTAAAAAAACTTGGAGAAGCTTGTAGGAGGTAGAAAAGTGAGTTGCAAAGTGATGAAGTTTGGTCCAGCCAACCGACTCAAGACCAATCGTTGAACTTATGGAGACTCAAAAAGACCTTATAGGTATGTGATAAGTGCAATAAAATGCACTATGTACTTTGGAGCATCAAGGAGAAAGAGTCGATACAAAACAGATAGGTTTGCGCATCGACTAGCTCAAAAAACTCACTATCTTTCGATGAGACAATGAACTTCAAATGCTCAGAGACCAGCATGATAACAATTAGAAAAAATCCTTTTGGAGGAGTGATACACATAGGGTTGAGTGTATTGAATGCACAAGAGTACAAGGAATAAGCAAGCTATGCTTTTGGAATGAGCTAGACACTCAACAATGCTACCTCCTATTTTTCAGGAATACATAGAGATTGACCCCGAGATAGCAAAACTGAGATTTCTTTGAATTTACTAAACCAAATGTTTAGAAAATTTATAACAATAAACTAGAAATAATACCTCTCAAATGAATCCACTTTTCATTCAGTTTGGAGGTCTATAGAGAGAGCAACAACCTCTGCAAGCTTACTATTGTTGAAGAAGATGATGCAGAAAAATGAAGGAGCAAGACAATGATGGCCAAAAGTGTATGTATATTGCTTCCATGTAATTTACAAGTGATTTGAAGTCTTTATATAGACTTATGAAGTTCTCCACGAATTCTATAAGTGGATTTGGAATTCAAATGAAGGCGATAAAGGTTGTTGGAGGGAATCAATTCTTTTTCCTACAATCTAGGAAAATGGAAGATCTAGTTTGATCTACTTTTAGGTGATTGATTGATTTATTGACTGCAACTCAACCACCACAAATTCATGGAATTAGGGCTCTCTTTTTATCCTTTTACATTTGTAAAGCTCTAGGCTTTTACAATAGGAAAAGATCCATAAAAAATCTTTTTAAAAAAATACAATAAATGAGCATAAGTAAAAGACTCTCCAATGGATATTCTTAATCCAAGCAGTAGCTTTTGATGTAGACGAAATCCATCTCAAGCATAGAGTAAGCTTGATGTTTGAACAAGGGCTTCATAATTAATGTGTTTAGACTTATTTATACCTTGTCTTCTTAGCTTCACACATCTGATATGTTCTAAGGACTCTGCATGGGCTTCTTCATGGATTCGTTTCTCTCCTTCCTTGTGCTTCTTGGTTGTGTTGAGGCGACTTGACAGTTCTTTCATTAGAGGCCCTTGATAAAGTTTCACTCTACAACCACTAATATAACTTGGTAATATCTCACCATCTAGGGTAGCTAATTGGGATAACTCCACTTGTCAATCATGTTGATGATCATAGGTGTATAGCCATGCTTCTCTTGCTTTTGAGCATGTTTCTTCAATGTATATACTAAGATTAGGTATCCTACTTTCAGGCCCTTGTCTTTAACATGTGTGTTGAAGTAGGTCTTTTGTCTTTTCTTTGCATTGTATATCCCTATAGCTACTGTCAATCTAGTTTCTCCCAATCGTTCTAACTCAAAGATCTTAGATGATAGCTCATGACCAGTCCACTGATGCTTTTGTACCACCTTTAGTTGGGTATCAAAAAATATAATGGTAGAACAACATTTTGGACGAATACCATCTAAAAAGGATTGACATTGGGTATTGTTTTGTAGGCAACTCTATATGCTCAAACAACATTATGCAGTTGTTTGTCCCAATCAAAGCATTTATTATTAACAAGCTTAGTCAAAACAATGCATAGGGTCTTATTTGTGCTCTCCACTTTTCCAATGGCTTGTGGGTGGCAAGGGGTAGATTTCTTTTTAATGACCATAAATTGTTGTACAAGTATTTGATGACCTCATTCAAGAAGTGGGTAACACGATCACTTACCAATTCTATAAGTGTTGGCATACAAGTCAGATAAAGAGCATACCAGCACAACAGAGCGGTCATGCACAATACGGCAACAAGGCCTAATCATTTTTTCCATGGACCATTCACAACTCAAGTGATTTTAATCACTACAAAAACATTGTAAATTCCATTTTTGGTAGAATAGACTCCATTTTGTTCAAGCCGAGGAGTCCTCGAGCTTGAGGAGTATTAGAATTAGCTACATACCAATTTTCATAATTTTTAGACTCCGTTTGAGCCCTCAAATAGGCTCTAGAACCTAATTTTTAACTAGGCCGGACACTAGGTCTGGACAAGGCCAAAGCTAGTGAGAAAATTATAAAAAGATCTAGAAAGCTCATTTTTGGGGGTAGATTGTTTGTGAATTGAGCTTATGTAAGAGAATTTTTGACTAATGCAAAGAACTCCATTGTTCCTCTCCTTGTTCTTGCCTTGTGTGCGCGTGTTTGTGTATGTGTGTGCATGTTTGTGTGCTTCTCACTCACGCACTTGTGCCTTCACTTGCTCATAGTCTTCATACTAGTCCTCACGTCTCCACGGATTGACAATTATGAGGTGGATCTCCTCATGTTGGTACTCACCATTGTGCTGGAGTGACACCAAATTTGGTGCCGTTGCCGGGGAGAGAGCTTCGAGGACGAGCATGTGATGGTAAGACGTCGAGTTGAGACATTGGAGTTATAGGTAATATCCTTTCTTTTCCTTATTTTTCTTCATTTTTTCTTATTTTTGCATCACCATCATCACCATCATCATCCCTATCATCATCCCCATCATCTCCCACCTCCATCTCCATCTCCACAAAAATTTCAGTTTTTTGGTCATATTCCACTCCCCACCTCATTTCCCTCATTGCATTGTGAGAGAGAGCGAGAGAGAGCTTGCATGTGATTCATTTTTGTGTGTTTTTTGAGCTTTTGTTGCAGGAACTAGCTGTACCACCATCTCCAGCAGCTTGCGTAGGTACGACAGACTCTGCACAGGTCCCGGGACGACTACCTCTGTCTATCGCGACAGACAGGAAAACTTGATATTTTTTGAATGGGTGTTTGGCACGGTAACCTACACCATTAGAGCACTCCAAATCACTAGTAGTTTCTAAAAAATTTGCGTTTTTTCAGTCTATCACGACAGACACCGTCTATCACGGTAGACACGGTCTATCGCGACAGACACCGTCTATCGCGACAGACCGCAGCCCATGATAGATATCGTCTATCGCGACAGACCAAACCACGACAGACGATAGACCCCGTCTATCGCGACAGACACCCGTCTATCGTGACAGACAGAGACCCACGACAGACACCCGTCTATCGCGACAGACAGAGACCCACGATAGACCCCGTCTATCGCGACAGACACCTCTCTATCGCGACATACCAAATTCCACGACAGGCTCAGTCTATCGCGACAGACACCGTCTATCGCGACAGACCAAAACCACGACAGACGATAGACCCCGTCTATTGCGACAGACACGCGTCTATCGCGACAGACAGCCCCACGCGACAGTTAGTGTCTATCGCGACAGACACCGTCTATCGCGATAGACAGACATTTTCGGCAAAAAAATAAAGGTGTAATTTTTTGGAAATTTAGGCTAAATTTTGGTCATATTTACATACCCACTCACTCATACACTTAATAGGCCTTGGAAAAAATGCCCTAGAACCCTGAAAGGGCATATTTGTCTGTTTTAACCCCCTAAACCCTGAACAGTCATAACTTTTTCATTTGAAATCCGTTTTTTGAGCTCTAGGGCTTGTCAGAAAGCTCGTGGCATATACTACAGGCCCTCAACTGTTTTTTATAAGAATAATGCATTGATTTTTAGATAGGGTATTTTGAAGTTGACCTACTGAGGGGTAGGTACACCAAGAGAGCTCTAGAGGAAAAAATTTTTGACAATAGCAAAGGGGGAAAAAAGGGTCATTAAAAGTGTTTGTGATAAATTGTATGTCAATTGAAGGATCAAGTTGGAGCTAAACTTGGGAATTTTTTACAGGATTATCGAGAGCTCTTGGAGAAATCAAAGCGAGTGCCATTGTGTGCAGGCTTGGGAACTTGCTTCCTGGGCAGAGAAGCATAGCAAGGAGGAGCGTCTTGAGGTTGGAACATCTCTTAACCCCCTCAGTCCATTCTTAGCATAGGCTAAGTGCGAGTAGTTGTCTTGTTTGAATAGAGGTATGATAGGAATACTCAAGTTCTAAGAGTCTTTAACTTCTCAAGTCCAAGAATAGTCTAAATTGCAGTCAAGGGATAACTTAAAGGAAAAGAACTTAAACTAAGCGGACGCAGAACATCAAGTACGACACACTAAATTGCTCCTGATGACGCTTAATTAAAAACAAGAAAACACATCCAAAGGAACTTAAAAGGAACAAGTGACTGGTACCAAAGAAATCAGCAACGTACAAAGGGCATATGAACCTTAGATCAAGATGACATCTAGGGAGAGATAGACAAAGTCTTAGGTCTTCAGAGGCTAGTGTCAATCACACTGCTAGGTCTTGGGCCCAGCAGCTGAGCCACTTTTCACATTACCCTAGCTTTGAGACTAGTGAATCAGAGATGTGTCAAGGTATGGAGAGACCTACGGGGAGTTCAGGTGTGCCATATTTGTATAAGGTGGAAGGCCCCTACAAGACACAGCTGGAATACCTTAGGACCAACCGATTAGGTGCTAGCATCTATGAGGACGGCCTAGGAAGGTCTGTGGTACAGATCAAAAACCCAGATCAATCCATTGGACTGGAACACCCAGCAGTCAAGTTTGAAAACGGAGCATACTTGGACAAAGAAGGAACCATATATGTAGTCACTAGTCACCCAGACAGGACAAATGAATTTGGGAATGTGATCCCTGAGACGGACATAGGTGACCTAGAGCTAGGGAACATAGGAGGAGAGCCGAGGACCCCTCGAGGAAAATCTGTTCTTACTAGAATCCTTAATCGCGAGTGGGTTTCCCAGGACAATAAGAGTATAGATCTGCTCCTGAACCAAGAGACTGATGAAGCCTTTTGGAGGTATAAATCTGATCAGCCAAATGAGGTAGGAACAATCATGATATACGAGTTCAAGGACCCGGATAGCCCAAGCAAAGTGACTTACCTAGACAATGCATCAGAACGGATCTTTGTGGTTATAAAACATGATAGGCATGCTTACACTTGGAAAGGTGAATTTATTTTCCCCAAACCTAGGTCTAATGTGTCCTTTGGTCACCCAGGAGCTGGAACATCCCAAGCTCATGGAGCTCAGAGAGACAAAAGTAGAGATAGACCTGAGGTAAGCTTTGCCAACCCAGGGGGCAGAGAAAGAATGAGAACGGAAACAAATAGAGGGGAACCTAAGGTACTTAGAGCTCCAAGGAACCAAAGGAATGTGGATGAATTCCCTCTACCAGACCTAGAGAGCACACGAGGACTTTGAGACCTACCCAGCTAGTTAAGTCCATGAAGAACTACTTCGATGGCACAGGAGACCCATATGATCATGTGGCTGAGTTTAGGCAAGTCTTGAGAGCTGAACAAGTTGAGGACCTATTCACGCAATATAATGCCTTTGGTCTAACCCTTAGGAACACAGCCCTTACATGGTTTCAACCATTGAATGAGAGACAGTCTAGGAGCATAGACCAACTCTTGGAGGCTTTCATCACGGAATTCTCTAAGAGTGGATAAGGCATAATACTTCCTCATTGATACATAGCTTCAAGCAGACCCCTCAAGAGACCGTGAGACTTGCAGGAAGAAGATTTAGGCAATATCTGGAGAGATGCCCTGTGCCTGAGTTACCCACACCAGCCAAACAAGTGGCTTTATTCTTGGATGGATTGTTAAGTACTAAACTGAGGTCATATGTGTACTTGAAAGACCCTAGGACCATAGAAGAGTGTGTACGCATGTGCATCGACATTGAAGATAACCTAGGGGAGGAATTAGAGCTCTCAAAAATCTATAAAGATTCAGATAGTTCTAGTAGCCTCATTTCCTCACAATCCACATCAATTGAGGATCTAGCAGAAAAGTTAGCTCTGAAATTAGGTGTCTCTAGCAAGCAGATTCCAAGATTTGCCCCTGTGAAAAGATGTTACACTTGCGGAGGTGACCATATGGCGAACGTATGTCCCATCATGGCTCAACCCCAAGTGAATCCCAGTAGTCAATACTGCACCATAGAACGGAGGTACACCAATCACACTGCGCAAGATTGCCCCTACAATAAGCAAGCAGTTAGGCAGACGTACCCACAACCATACCCTCAACAGGGCAGGTACCAAAACCAGTACCCACCGCAGCAATATGCTAGGCCTCAACAAACCTACCACCCACAATACCAAAACCAACAAAAGCCTCAGCCTGTGTTAGCACAACAACCCCCTGCCCCAGCTAATGTAATTCCTGTAAAGTACGCAGCTGCAGAAGAGAACCTGAATAGAGCCATAGTGCCAGTAACGCCATTGCTGTCAGAAAGTGACCCGAGCGACCATAGCTTTGATTCTACACATATAGATAGCCCCCAGGCCTACTACATGCAATCTCCTGAACATGGTGAGTCCTACTACAGTGAAGAGCCAAGTGAACCTAGTTGGGAGCCAGAATATGCAAATCTCATGTACACAAATCCCAACACTAGACCTCAACCTAGGCAAGTAAGACCCCCATTCCCTAGAGGACCATGCTACAGATGTCAGGGAGATCACCTCATTCGCGATTGCCCCTTACCTCCACCTACACAACCCCAGTCAGTGGCAATCCAAGGCTTTTGTACAGATTGTGGAAAAGAGAATCTCTTACGAGATTGCCCAAAGAATCCCAATAATATGCCAAAATTACTCCTATCAATGTTATTGGGTTAGTAGTAGACTCTACAGGAAGCGTCACGTCCACCGCGCCAATACAAGTGGTCACTAGAGCTCAAGCGTTGCAAGAGTGAAAGAGAGTGAAGTGGGCTAAAGAGAGTGAAGTTCCTCCTCCCATTGAACTTGTGGATGACACACACGATCAATTCCCACAAGACCTTCCTTCCATTTATGGAGAGCAGGAGTGCTTAATCTCAAGAGAGATTAGACTTCGAGTCTAATTCTTTACAGGAACTACCCCATTTCACAGGCCCATGGGAAGCAAAGTCCACTTGTATGAGAGCACCCACAGTCATGGTAAGAAACGAAGATTCAATCATACCTAGGAACACGGAGGTAGTGAAGAACACTAAGGTGCAGTGCAATCTCACTTTAGAAGAACTACTCAAGGTTAGGCCAGAGCTATGGAAACATGTAGCCAAACAAGTACCAGAGATAGCAAAACCTTGTTCCCAGGTAGGATCCCAGAGAATAGTGCCAGAAATACCCTTGGACAAGATAGGAGACATGAGTGAGGGCGAAGAGGGAAACACATATCTTCCTATCACCCATCAAGGATACACCACCAAGGCCATTCTAGACTCAGGTGCAGGAGTTGCAATTGCCACCACTTCCCTATGGAAGCGTTGGGGCAAGCTAGCACTCAGGCCGACGAGGATGAAATTGCAGATGGCTGACGGTCACATAGAGAGACCCTTAGGGCTGCTAGAAGGAATAACTCTCACTACATGTGGTGTTGAGTTTGAGCACACCTTCGCCATATGTGACTTTAGCAAAAATCATGCCTATGAGATGATTTTGGGAAGACCATTTATGCGACAGTTGCAAGTGGTACAGGATTGGGGAACCAATTCCTTGTACCTACAACACTTAGGTGTTACGACCAAAGTGAATCTCAAGGACTACTCTCATAGAGATGTCCCTCCTATCCAATGGAACCCCATCCATAGAGCCAAAGATGATACAGAATCGGTGCATTCCATAGGATCATGGATGCATGAAGATACCCACTTATGGATGTGCAAACTAGCAGTAGAAGAAGAGAAGAGGGAAAAAGCCAGAGAGGTAGGTGCGAAGGAAACACATAGATCAATTCAAGACCCAGCCTATGCACCTGTAGTATTTCCGGACGAGGAACTTATGCAGCCAAGAAGAGGCAAAATGCATATTTCGATGCACACGTGAAGGATAAGGGCTTGAAAGCAGGAGACCTAGTCTTAGTCTACACCTTGAAGCAACATGCATGGAAGTTAGAGAAGAGAGGTTATGGGCCAATGATTATCAATAGGATCTCCACAAGTGGAGCAGTTCAACTAGCTACTCTAGAGGGTGACATTCTACCAAGCTACATAAGTGGATGCAGAGTCAAGTTATATCAAGAACCCCTGACTGAAGAGATGCTAAATCGACTCAACACTGCCAAGAAATGTAAAGAAGAAGAGAAACGAATTCGAGAAGAAGCACAGGCAGAAGCTTTAGAACGCATCCGACGAATGAAATTGAGGAGACAAGGTAGAGACCAGCCTATGCCTGACACTCAAGAATCTCTAGGCTATCCCATGGCCATGTGCGAGGCTTCAGATGGACATTCCCATAGAATAATCGACCGACGGCCTTTTGTAACCCTAGAAGTAGGAAAAGGAGAGAGTGTAAGGACAGTGAGAGCTTTAATTGACTCAGGGGTAGCCAGTAGTGCAGTTCGACTTTCTAACTGCCAAGAGCTACAATTACAAATCAATCCTATAGAGGCATATCTCATAGGATTGGGAGGTGTGGAAACCCCTTGCATTGGTGAGGTGGAACTTCCCCTCTACATTCAGGAGGTGCTAATGGCAGTCGAAGTGCTAGTGTATGAAGACGAGGATCTTACCGAACCTCTTGTCCTGGGCCAAGACTGGATCTATGATCATGCAGTCAGCCTCAACCTAAGAAGTGGACTTCTTCATGCATGGGTAGGCCAAAACCACATAACGATTGAAATAGAAAATCAAGCACATAGGCCGCTAGAAGAGGCACCGAATCCTGGTCCTTCCAGGAGTCCACCTGAAATGAACCATGCTACTCTTGACCAAAGTTCTATGGTGCAAAAGATTGCCAATCATGACGAAGGTACAGAAGTCAACAAGGAGTTCCCTTCTTTTCCAAAGAGAATTCGAGGAAAGCAAGCCGGAAAATACAAGATACAGAGGAGCCCGAGGACCAAGAAGAATGAACACCAACCGGTACAATATAGAATACCCCATGGCATGAAGCAGATCTAGATACACAAAGGTGAACAACCCTCGGCTTTGGAGACAGGATTCCAAAGAAGCATCAAGCAAGCTACAGTGTCGAGGACTACAGCGAAGGAGTACCCTCGGCATCAATCTAGACAAACCATTTCTATTTGGGTTCCAAAGCAGTCAATGAAGGCGATCCCAAAAGCTAGACAAATATGGGTGCCCAAGACCTGCTTACTAGCTCAAATAACTTCACCTCCAATCACAAGATCAAACCAACACTCATGAGTCCTATTGGCTCCCATCCAAAGGCAAACATCTACACTCCACACCACCACATTCTCCATCACGCCTCGGAATGTTTGGAAATGGGTACCCAAAAGGTCCCAAACCCAACACACTCCAGTACGCAAACCTTCACACATCATCGCCAATAAAAGCAACGATTCCAGCATCAAAGTTTGGAGACCTAAACCCCATATCAAACCCCCTGACCCACCTCTGTAAATCCTTCCCCTCTGATGTAGGTGCAATCTGAGAACATTGCACATCCAAAGTATGCATCTAGAGTGAACCCTAACCTACTAACCCACATGTACACACATCACGAACACTTCACCCACTAACCTCTAACCACTCGAAATGTCATGTTGGTATTGTGGAGGGAACACCATAACATCCTATTTCCTATGCAATGCTAATGTGCCTCTCTCTTCTTCTAGCAGATAAGCATCAACAACTACAAGCACTCTCATGGCAGAAGCAGCAGGTCCGAGCTCACAGGCAGGAGTAAGTACTGCAGGAATTGATGTGGATAGTCTACCTGTTGATGTGCCACCAACTGAACGACCTATGGAGCTGCAACACCTTCAGCAGATCCCAGTACCGGATCCACCCACAGGGATCACAGAGAGAGTCCATGCCAATTCTCATTGGTTCAATGGCATGCCAGGTCCATTAGGAGAGGCCAAGTATATATGGGAGTCTAAGTGCGAGTATGACAGATCATGGGTCCGATTCCAATTTTTCTCCAAGGAGTTTGAGACTCTACAGAACACAGAAGATCTCCAGACCATATGGCAACGTGCAGGGCTAGCCAAATACTTTGAAGCACCACTACCTAAACCAGATCTCCTCCGATGCTATTATTTGGTCTCCACATTACAAGCTAACAAAGAAAAGGACAAACCAGGAACATTCGTACTTCCTTCCTTGCTGGGCAACAACGAGTTGAAAAGGTTTGAACTTACATTGGAATTGGTGAGCGCTGCTTTGAATATGCACGGTACACATGTACCTTCTGAGAAGGATGCTCTCATTCCTACTAACATGAAGGATAGGAAACTACTGAAGCTTAAAGATATGGAAGCACTCACACCAAACGTGTCCATCCCTCTCTGTATGTGCATGCAACATTTTGCTTTCCCTGGTCAAGACCGCTTCACACAACTGCACAGAAGAATTTGGTTCGCTCTCTACTTGGCGGAGACAGGTGCGTTACCAATTAAGCTTCATGTATGGATTGTGGAGCAGTTGTATGAAGCAAATAAAAGGTCATCTAGGAAATTAGTGGTGAATGGTTGCTGTGCAATCACACACATTATCTACCGGTGCTTAGCATACGATGTACCCATTGAACGTGCTTTAACTTGGGCACAATTACAAATGTTTAAGAGGCTCAAGACGTCCACACATCAATTCAAGCGCATGAGGGGTTTGATCCCTTGTGTCCAGACACGTGAAGTTCTGACTACTCCTGAAGTATCGCCATAAGGAGAGACCACCGTACCTCCCTTTACCATTAGAATACCCAGGTCTAGATCTGAAGCTACAACTCAAGCTGCCCCCTCCGCTCCTCCTGTCCCTCCTGAATTTGAATTTCCTGCAACTAGGGGCACTGAAGGGATGGGCACTTTCGACTTCGAATCATTCTTGCAAAATACACAATTCTCTGATGTGGAGTTCTATTCAGATGTAGAAGAACAGGGCACCTCTTCTCAAAGAAGAAGGAAATCCAGAGAAGGCCGCCATGTACATTGGGATGAGGAACAACAGAGAACTTTGTCGCAACAACAGGAACACTCAGAAGCAGAAGAAGAGGAAACAACTGAAGCCCCAGCTTATACAGCAGAACTCCGGAGGCTATACCAAATAATGGAACGAGTAAGGTCGCAACAGTTGCTCACCGAACAGAGTAGTAGGGTGCTCATGGGTCAGCTTTTGGAAGAAGCAGGCTTTGACTCAGAATACAGTGAAGGTCTCTTATTAATGGCAGAAACATATGGGGTAGTAGAAGCAGTTCGGACCGCCATTAGGAGGTCTCCAGTTCAATATGATCCACGAAGATTCCAAACATTAACCACGGTCAGGTAAAACCATCCAGATCCCCATTACAACGGCAGAAGGGCCAATTATTACATCCGAACCCATTGAGACAACCTCCCAAGAAGCAGTAATCGCTAGCACAATGGTGAGTACCAACATGAGGAGATCCACCTCATAATTGTCAATCCGTGAAGACGTGAGGACTAGTATGAAGACTATGAGCAAGTGAAGGCACAAGTGCGTGAGTGAGAAGCACACAAACATGCACACACATACACACACACGCGCACACAAGGCAAGAACAAGGAGAGGAACAATGGAGTTCTTTGCACTAGTCAAAAAGTCTCTTACATAAGCTCAATTCACAAACAATCTACCCCCAAAAATGAGCTTTCTAGCTCTTTTTATAGTTTTCTCACTAGCTTTGGCCTTGTCCAGACCTAGTGTCCGGCCTAGTTAAAAATTAGGTTCTAGAGCCTATTTGAGGGCTCAAACGGAGTCTAAACATTATGAAAATTGGTATGTAGCTAATTCTAATACTCCTCAAGCTCGAGGACTCCTCGGCTTGAACAAAGTGGAGTCTATTCTACCAAAAACGGAATATACAATGTTTGTGTAGTGATTAAAATCACTTGAGTTGTGAATGGTCCATGGAAAAAATGATTAGGCCTTGTTGCCGTATTGTGCATGACCGCTCTATTGTGCTGGTATGCTCTTTATCTGACTTGTATGCCAACAATAAGCAATCCATATCTTGTAAATATGCTCTCAAATTGCGATTTTGACATTGTTTGTGCATCATTGTTCTTATTTGCCTTTACTTCTACCCATTTGGTTAGATAATCTGTCTTGGTTGGGGATTAATAAGACCAATGAGATCTATTCCCGACTTGGCAAATGCACATCCTCTCGTCATGGGTCTCAATGGCATCTCATCCTTATGCATCAAACACTAAGTTCTCTCACATACATCAAACTTCTTCACATAGGTATGAGCATCCATATGAAGGGTTGGCCACCAAAGACATGCAAATGAAATTGCTTTGATCACACGATCAAGTCCAAAATTTTCCTCTTGCAACACCTTGCATGCAATTTCTAAGACTTTTAGATATTAACATTCATGGATATCCATCTCATCCACACCTATGAGATATCCATCTCGTCCACACCTATATAGATTATCTCCAATGAGCATATCGTCTTGAGCCTCCTTCTCTAGACTCTTTTGTATTGCTAAATTCATTTCATGAGGGAATGTTTTGAAGTATTTTGATAGCGATGCACCTCAATGTTATCTCCTTCTTGAGAGCTCCACGACGATACCAACGACTTAGAGAACCTAAATCTAGATGCCACACACATTACTCTGCATGGAGATGGTAGAATACATAGAAAACACTATACATAAAGAGCCCGAACACATCTTGGGTGTTACAAATGTAGTCAAACTTACAGCTTGTGGCTGACTAGTGCAAATTTGGTGTCACTCCAGCACAATGGTGAGTACCAACATGAGGAGATCCACCTCATAATTGTTAATCCGTGGAGACGTGAGGACTAGTACGAACACTATGAGCAAGTGAAGGCACAAGTGCGTGAGTGAAAAGCACACAAACATGCACACACATACACACACACACGTGCACACAAGGCAAGAACAAGGAGAGGAACAATGGAGTTCTTTGCATTATTCAAAACGTCTCTTACATAAACTCAATTCACAAACAATCTACCCCCAAAAATGAGCTTTCTAGCTCTTTTTATAGTTTTCTCACTAGCTTTGGCCTTGTCCAGACCTAGTGTCCGGCCTAGTTAAAAATTAGGTTCTAGAGCCTATTTGAGGGCTCAAACGGAGTCTAAAAATTATGAAAAATGGTATGTAGCTAATTATAATACTCCTCAAGCTCGAGGACTCCTCGGCTTGAACAAAATGGAGTCTATTCTACCAAAAATGGAATTTACAATGTTTGTGTAGTGATTAAAATCACTTGAGTTGTGAATGGTCCATGGAAAATATGATTAGGCCTTGTTGCCATATTGTGCATGACCGCTCTATTGTGCTGGTATGCTCTTTATCTGACTTGTATGCCAACAATAAGCAATCCATATCTTGTAAATATGCTCTCAAATTGAGATTTTGACATTGTTTGTGCATCATTGTTCTTATTTGCCTTTACTTCTACCCATTTGGTTAGATAATCTGTCTTGGTTGGGGATTAATAAGACCAATGAGATCTATTCCCGACTTGGCGAATGCACATCCTCTCGTCATGGGTCTCAATGGCATCTCATCCTTATGCATCAGATACTAAGTTCTCTGACATACATCAAACTTCTTCACATAGGTATGAGCATCCATATGAAGGGTTGGCCACCAAAGACATGCAAATGAAATTGCTTTGATCACACGATCAGGTCCAAAATTTTCCTCTTGCAACACCTTGCATGCAATTTCTAAGACTTTTAGGTATTAACATTCATGGATATCCATCTCATCCGCACCTATGAGATATCCATCTCGTCCACACCTATATAGATTATCTCCAATGAGCATATAGTCTTGAGCCTCCTTCTCTAGACTCTTTTGTATTGCTAAATTCATTTCATGAGGGAATGTTTTGAAGTATTTTGATAGCGATGCACCTCAATGTTATCTCCTTCTTGAGAGCTCCACGACGATACCCACGACTTAGAGAACCTAAATCTAGATGCCACACACATTACTCTGCATGGAGATGGTAGAATACATAGAAAACACTATACATAAAGAGCCCGAACACATCTTGGGTGTTACAAATGTAGTCAAACTTACAGCTTGTGACTGACTAGTGCAAATTTGGTGTCACTCCAACACAATGGTGAGTACCAACATGAGGAGATCCACCTCATAATTATCAATCCGTAGAGACGTCAGGACTAGTATGAAGACTATGAGCAAGTGAAGGCACAAGTGCGTGAGTGAGAAGCACACAAACATGCACACACATACACACACACGCACACAAGGCAAGAACAAGGAGAGGAACAATGGAGTTCTTTGCATTAGTCAAAAAGTCTCTTACATAAGCTCAATTCACAAACAATCTACCCCCAAAAATGAGCTTCCTAGCTCTTTTTATAGTTTTTTCACTAGCTTTGGCCTTGTCCAGACCTAGTGTCCGGCCTAGGTAAAAATTAGGTTCTACAGCCTATTTGAGGGCTCAAACGGAGTCTAAAAATTATGAAAATTGGTATGTAGCTAATTCTAATACTCCTCAAGCTCGAGGACTCCTCGGCTTGAACAAAATGGAGTCTATTCTACCAAAAACGGAATTTACAATGTTTGTGTAATGATTAAAATCACTTGAGTTGTGAATGGTCCATGGAAAAAATGATTAGGCCTTGTTGCCGTATTGTGCATGACTACTCTGTTGAGCTGGTATGCTCTTTATCTAACTTGTATGCCAACAATAAGCAATCCATATCTTGTAAATATGCTCTCAAATTGAGATTTTGACATTGTTTGTGCATCATTGTTCTTATTTGCCTTTACTTCTACCCATTTGCTTAGATAATCTGTCTTGGTTGGGGATTAATAAGACCAATGAGATCTATTCCCGAGTTGGCAAATGCACATCCTCTCGTCATGGGTCTCAATGGCATCTCATCCTTATGCATCAGATACTAAGTTCTCTGACATACATCAAACTTCTTCACATAGGTATGAGCATCCATATGAAGGGTTGGCCACCAAAGACATGCAAATGAAATTGCTTTGATCACACGATCAGGTCCAAAATTTTCCTCTTGCAACACCTTGCATGCAATTTCTAAGACTTTTAGATATTAACATTCATGGATATCCATCTCATCCACACCTATGAGATATCAATCTCGTCCACACCTATATAGATTATCTCCAATGAGCATATAGTCTTGAGCCTCCTTCTCTAGACTCTTTTGTATTGCTAAATTCATTTCATGAGGGAATGTTTTGAAGTATTTTGATAGCGATGCACCTCAATGTTATCTCCTTCTTGAGAGCTCCACGACGATCCCCACGACTTAGAGAACCTAAATCTAGATGCCACACACATTACTCTGCATGGAGATGGTAGAATACATAGAAAACACTATACATAAAGAGCCCCAACACATCTTGGGTGTTACAAATGTAGTCAAACTTACAGCTTGTGACTGACTAGTGCAAATTTGGTGTCACTCCAGCACAATGGTGAGTACCAACATGAGGAGATCCACCTCATAATTGTCAATCCGTGGAGACGTGAGGACTAGTATGAAGACTATGAGCAAGTGAAGGCACAAGTGCGTGAGTGAGAAGCACACAAACATGCACACACATACACACACACGCACACAAGGTAAGAACAAGGAGAGGAACAATGGAGTTCTTTGCATTAGTCAAAAAGTCTCTTACATAAGCTCAATTCACAAACAATCTACCCCCAAAAATGAGCTTTCTAGCTCTTTTTATAGTTTTCTCACTAGCTTTGGCCTTGTCCAGACCTAGTGTCCGGCCTAGTTAAAAACTAGGTTCTAGAGCCTATTTGAGGGCTTAAACAAAGTCTAAAAATTATGAAAATTGGTATGTAGCTAATTCTAATACTCCTCAAGGACTCCTCGGCTTGAACAAAATGGAGTCTATTCTACCAAAAACGGAATTTACAATGTTTGTGTAGTGATTAAAATCACTTGAGTTGTGAATGGTCAATGGAAAAAAAGATTAGGCCTTGTTGCCGTATTGTGCATGACCGCTCTGTTGTGCTGGTATGCTCTTTATCTGACTTGTATGCCAACAATAAGCAATCCATATCTTGTAAATATGCTCTCAAATTGAGATTTTGACATTGTTTGTGCATCATCGTTCTTATTTGCCTTTACTTCTACCCATTTGGTTAGATAATCTATCTTGTTTGGGGATTAATAAGACCAATGAGATCTATTCTCAACTTGGCGAATGCACATCCTCTCATCATGGGTCTCAATGGCATCTCATCCTTATGCATCAGATACTAAGTTCTCTGACATACATCAAACTTCTTCACATAGGTATGAGCATCCATATGAAGGGTTGGCCACCAAAGACATGCAAATGAAATTGCTTTGATCACACGATCAGGTCCAAAATTTTCCTCTTGAACAACCTTGCATGCAATTTCTAAGACTTTTAGATATTAACATTCATGGATATCCATCTCATCCACACCTATGAGATATCCATCTCGTCCACACCTATATAGATTATCTCCAATTAGCATATAGTCTTGAGCCTCCTTCTCTAGACTCTTTTGTATTGCTAAATTCATTTCATGAGGGAATGTTTTGAAGTATTTTGATAGCGATGCACCTCAATGTTATCTCCTTCTTGAGAGCTCCACGACGATACCCACGACTTAGAGAACCTAAATCTAGATGCCACACACATTACTCTGCATGGAGATGGTAGAATACATAGAAAACACTATACATAAAGAGCCCGAACACATCTTGGGTGTTACAAATGTAGTCAAACTTACAGCTGGTGGATGACTAGTGCAAGTTTGGTGTCACTCCAGCACAATGGTGAGTACCAACATGAGGAGATCCACCTCATAATTGTCAATCCGTGGAGACGTGAGGACTAGTATGAAGACTATGAGCAAGTGAAGGCACAAGTGCGTGAGTGAGAAGCACACAAACATGCACACACATACACACACACACATGCGCACACTAGGCAAGAACAAGGAGAGGAACAATGGAGTTCTTTGCATTAGTCAAAAAGTCTCTTACATAAGCTCAATTCACAAACAGTCTAGCCCCAAAAATGAGCTTTCTAGCTCTTTTTATAGTTTTCTCACTAGCTTTGGCCTTGTCCAAACCTAGTGTCCGGCCTAGTTAAAAATTAGGTTCTAGAGCCTATTTGAGGGCTCAAAGGGAGTCTAAAAATTATGAAAATTGGTATGTAGCTAATTCTAATACTCCTCAAGCTCGAGGACTCCTCGGCTTGAACAAAATGGAGTCTATTCTACCATAAACGGAATTTACAATGTTTGTGTAGTGATTAAAATCACTTGAGTTGTGAATGGTCCATGGCAAAATGATTAGGCCTTGTTGTCGTATTGTGCATGATTGCTATGTTGTGCTGGTATGCTCTTTATCTGACTTGTATGCCAACAATAAGCAATCTATATCTTGTAAATATGCTCTCAAATTGAGATTTTGACATTGTTCGTGCATCATGGTTCTTATTTGCCTTTACTTCTACCCATTTGGTTAGATAATCTGTCTTGGTTGGGGATTAATAAGACCAATGAGATCTATTCCCGACTTGGCGAATGCACATCCTCTCGTCATGGGTCTCAATGGCATCTCATCCTTATGCATCAGATACTAAGTTCTCTGACATACATCAAACTTCTTCACATAGGTATGAGCATCCATATGAAGGGTTGGCCATCAAAGACATGCAAATGAAATTGCTTTGATCACACGATCAGGTCCCAAATTTTCCTCTTGCAACACCTTGCATGCAATTTCTAAGACTTTTAGATATTAACATTCATGGATATCCATCTCATCCACACCTATGAGATATCCATCTCGTCCACACCTATATAGATTATCTCCAATGAGCATCTAGTCTTGAGCCTCCTTCTCTAGACTCTTTTGTATTGCTAAATTCATTTCATGAGGGAATGTTTTGAAGTATTTTGATAGCGATGCACCTCAATGTTATCTCATTCTTGAGAGCTCCACGACGATACCCACGACTTAGAGAACCTAAATCTAGATGCCACACACATTACTCTGCATGGAGATGGTAGAATACATAGAAAACACTATACATAAAGAGCCCGAACACATCTTGGGTGTTACAAATATAGTCAAACTTACAGCTTGTGGCTGACTAGTGCAAATTTGGTGTCACTCCAGCACAGTGGTGAGTACCAACATGAGGAGATCCACCTCATAATTGTCAATCCGTGGAGACCTGAGGACTAGTATGAAGACTATGAGCAAGTGAAGGCACAAGTGCGTGAGTGAGAAGCACACAAACATGCACACACATACACACACACACGCGCACACAAGGCAAGAACAAGGAGAGGAACAATGGAGTTCTTTGCATTAGTCAAAAAGTCTCTTACATAAGCTCAATTCACAAACAATCTACCCCCAAAAATGAGCTTTCTAGCTCTTTTTATAGTTTTCTCACTAGCTTTGGCCTTGTCCACACCTAGTGTCCGGCCTAGTTAAAAATTAGGTTCTAGAGCTTAGTTGAGGGCTCAAACGAAGTCTAAAAGTTATGAAAATTGGTATGTAGCTAATTCTAATACTCCTCAAGCTCGAGGACTCCTCGGCTTGAGCAAAATGGAGTCTATTCTACCAAAAACGGAATTTACAATGTTTGTGTAGTGATTAAAATCACTTGAGTTGTGAATGGTCCATGGAAAATATGATTAGGCCTTGTTGCCGTATTGTGCATGACTGCTCTGTTGTGCTGGTATGCTCTTTATCTGACTTGTATGCCAACAATAAGCAATCCATATCTTGTAAATATGCTCTCAAATTGAGATTTTGACATTGTTTGTGCATCATTGTTCTTATTTGCCTTTACTTCTACCCATTTGGTTAGATAATCTGTCTTGGTTGGGGATTAATAAGACCAATGAGATCTATTCCCGACTTGGCGAATGCACATCCTCTCGTCATGGGTCTCAATGGCATCTCATCCTTATGCATCAGATACTAAGTTCTCTGACATACATCAAACTTCTTCACATAGGTATGAGCATCCATATGAAGGGTTGGCCACCAAAGACATGCAAATGAAATTGCTTTGATCACACGATCAGGTCCAAAATTTTCCTCTTGCAACACCTTGCATGCAATTTCTAAGACTTTTAGATATTAACATTCATGGATATCCATCTCATCCACACCTATGAGATATCCATCTCGTCCACACCTATATAGATTATCTCCAATGAGCATATAGTCTTGAGCCTCCTTCTCTAGACTCTTTTGTATTGCTAAATTCATTTCATGAGGGAATGTTTTGAAGTATTTTGATAGCGATGCACCTCAATGTTATCTC
Organism: Ceratopteris richardii; assembly: GCA_020310875.1. Taxonomy (NCBI): domain Eukaryota; kingdom Viridiplantae; phylum Streptophyta; class Polypodiopsida; order Polypodiales; family Pteridaceae; genus Ceratopteris; species Ceratopteris richardii. Next base: position 120,851,921 of record CM035443.1, read on the forward strand.
CTTGAGAGCTCCACGACGATACCCACGACTTAGAGAACCTAAATCTAGATGCCACACACATTACTCTGCATGGAGATGGTAGAATAGATAGAAAACACTATACATAAAGAGCCCGAACACATCTTGGGTGTTACAAATGTAGTCAAACTTACAGCTTGTAGCTGACTAGGCCACTATATGTTTTTCTTAGGAAGTACTGGGAACCTTTGTCTTCCTTGATCATTGAGATCTTCCCTTGCATGCAACCAATGGAACCAACGGTGACTTGTGAATTAGATGACAAGGTATATCAAGATTTATGCCTTGGTCGCCACCTTAGTCATAAGCCTTGGGTGGGTGGGCGAGTGCTCATTTTGCTCACACAAAAGGAACAAAGTTTTTGCATCTAAATGCTCTGATACCTCTGAAGTATTTTGATAGCAATGCACCTCAGTGTACTCTCCTTCTTCACGAGCTCCATGATGATACCCTTGATGTAGAAAACCTAGATCTAGACACCGCACATGGTACTCTACATAGAGCCTACATAATACACAAAAAATACAATACACAGGGAGTCGGAACACAGATTTTATGGGTGTTACAAATATGATCAAACTTATAGTCTATTGCTGACTAAGACATGATATGTTTTATTAGAGAGCATATACAAAAGTGTCCAATGATTATTTGGCCTTTCACATGGACACTAACAATAATAGTTTTCATCCTCAAAACATTAACTAATGGATTGCTCCAATGGAGTATTAAAGATACTTGATACAAAGTAGCGTGCTCCATTGGAGGTCTATTAATACACGTTAATCCTTACACATCATATATATGTTTGCTTCCATAGTTGGCCAATACACACCTAATCTTCTCAAAACTATAGGGTTTCATGTTTCGAACAATGTTGCTCTAATGGACCTGGGTGTGCTAATTGCAACTATTTGGCATATTCTTCTTCTTCCACACACCAAGCTAAAACACCTTGATCAGTATGCTTGTATATGCTTCTACCATTATATGATACTTTTGATACTTTGCCACCTCTTTATCCTTTACTCTCATTATGGGATGTTTGGGTACAAAGTGAGAATAGACACAATTACTTTTGCCCACTCAGGTACTACTCCCATGTTAAACAATTAAGCATCAGGAAGTTCATATGACACTCCTTGTGGTTATTCTCCTAAAGTTAATCTATAAAGGTGATCTACACTGAGGTGAGTCTTGCCCATTGTGACAATTACTTCAATATCATTTTCCATTAGTAAGAGAAACCATCTTACAAACTTGCTTGTGTTGGCTAGTTTGTTCTTTATGTAGAGTAGAGACTGGTGATCTACAAAAAACTTAAAGTTTTTTGCAAGCAAATAATGTCTTATCTTCTTGATGACATATACCATGCCTAAGACTTCTCTTTTTGTACTCGTGTAGTTTCTCTCTATTGCATTTAATTGCCTACTTGCATAAACAATGGGAAGATTGATGTTTCCTTCACTTGTAGGTTGTGTCGACACATATCCGATAGCATAAGTGGAAGCATCCACATGAACGTGGAATGGATTGCTCCAATTTGGTGTTGTCAAAATTGTTGTTGAACACAATTGTCTTTTGAGCTCATTGAAAGAGTTTTTGCACTCTTCAGCCCACTCAAAGCTAGTGAGAAGGTTGTACAATGGCTTTGCAATTATCGCATACATATGGATAAAACATCGGTAACATCCATAATGACCCATGAAAGCTTGTACTTTTTTGACATTCTTTGATCTAGGTAGCTTTGCAATGGGTCTAAGCTTATCTTGAGCCGTGGAAATCTAGTTCTTTTACACTATATGTCCTAAAATTTTGCCTTGCCTAACCATGAAAATGCACTTCTCTAGATTCAAGTAGGCATGGTATTCTCTACATTGGTTAAAGATATGTTTCAATTCAAGAGTGTGGGTTTGTCTGATGTTGGCATCAACATAGACTTCTAGGTTCTTTCGCAAGAATTCCTGAAACACATGACACATCAGCCTTTGGAATGTAGCAATTCGCGTTCTTCTTCTTTGCTTAAATTATGCCCTATGTACGTACATCTCACTTGCTATCCTCTATGGTTACTACAATTTTTTTGGTTTTCTCTTTATTTTCATAGGTTTCTCCTACGAGTGCCTCTCTTTTAGGCATTCTTATCATGATCTTCCTCTCTTCTATTTCATACTTCTTGAAGTTCTCTAGCACTTTAAACATTGCTTCTTCCTCTACTTGCATAGTGGTTGGTTTCTTTCCTTTATTTTTCTCATTTTGATCTTCCTTTGACATCTAATTTCTGTTCATGTTTACATTTTCTGTGTTCTTGAGTCTTAGCATCTATTAGGTAAAGGTACTCTTCTTTTGAAGCATAGATTGGCTCCATGATGATGGATTCCTCATCCTCATCACTGAGTTCCTTGAGTGCGGATGAGCTAGGCTCACATTCCTCTATAACTGAGTTACACATGAGTGGTTCTATGGTGAAAACCAAGATTTCATAGCCATCCTCATAGCAAGGGAGGTCCAATACTCTTGGTTGACATCCATGTGCATCATGGCTAGGATCTCTGCCCAACTGTGGGGTTCAAACTCGAGGTTAAGAAACACCATACGTGTGTAGATTGGGTCTTGAACTAATCTAGGGATTTCATTAGTACCTATGCATCTAGATGATATCCTTTTCTCTTCTTCTATTGCAGCTTTACACATCCATAATTGGGTGTCTTCATTCAACCATGAGGATCCTAATCCTATGGAGTGCACCGACTCCATTTTATCTAATGTTCTATGGACTAGGTTCCATTGCAAGGATAGTACATCTATGTGGGAATCATCCTTGAGGTTGACTTTAGTTGTCACCCCTAGATGCTATAAGTACAAGGAATTGGTTCCCCAATCTTGCACTATCTACAACTACCTCATGAAAGGTCTTCCCAAAATCATCTTGTAGGCGTGGTTCTTACCAAAGTCACTTATGGAAAATGTGTGTTAAGAGTCCACACCACAAGTAGTAAGAGTTATCCCTTCTAAAAACCCTAGAGGTTTCTCAATATATCCGTTTGCCATTTGCAACTTCATTCTTGTTGGCTTAAGTGCTACTTTGCCCCAACGCTTCCATAGAGAAGTGGTAACAATTGCAACTTCCGCTCCTGAATTCAAAATCACTTTTGTTGTACAACCCTGATAAGTGATAGGAAGATAGGTATTTCCTTCCTCTTCTTCGATCATGTCTCCTATATTATCCAAGGGTATCTCAAGGACCATCTTATGTGATCCTACTTGAGAGTGTGGTTTAGCTACTTTTTTGGCACTTGGTGAGCTATGTGTTTTCACGGTTCATATTTAAATTTTAGTAGATCTGCTAAAGTGAGGTGGCACTACACTTAAGTGTTGTTCATTACGTCTGTGTCCCTTGGTAGAACAGATTCCTCATTCCTTACTATAATTGTGGGAGCTCTGATGTGAATAGACTTGGACTCCCATGGGCATCCAAAGTGAGGTTGTTCCTCTAAAGAATTGGACTCAAAGTCTAATTGCTCATAGGACTATGTAGCCTCCTGCTCTCCATAGATAGAGGGAAATTCTTGAGGGAATTGATCATGAAGATCATCTAGTATCTCTTTAGGAGGATGATTTTCACCCTCCTTGGCCCATTTATCCTCTTGAATTTCTCTAAAAAATTATCCTCTTGAATTTCTAACTCCATCCTCCATGGAGTTAGAACATAAGATTCCTTGGGGGGGTAAACTTAGCTTCTCACTTCCACTATTCTAAGACTTAAGTATAGCCAACATCCTAGGCTTAGCTATCATATGTTCTAATCTTTCCAATAATCCTTCAAAATGTAATTTGGACTTTGGTGAGTTAGTATGGTTGAAAAGATGACTTGCATTAAACATAGGTTGAGTCAATCCTACCATTTTGGCACAAAGCTTGGTCCTTCTGTTGATATATTTCAATAATGATGTGTGTGAACACACTTAGGGCCATTGGGGCAGGCACTTTTTTCCTCTTTAGGAGGTTTTTCCCCCCAAGTTGTATATACGCCCATAACCCTAATGCATTACTTATCTTTGTACATTCACTTGGTAATACATTCACTAGTGTGTGTTGTGCTCTAAGCTTCTTCTTCTTCCTCGTGTTGTTCATGTGCTCCGATAGACATCAAAATCCATCAAGTGGTATTAGAGCAGGTCGTCACTCCATCTAGGGTGTCATCGATACCCCTCCAGTAATAGTCTGAGAATTGCACATAAATTTGTTGAAATCCCTCCATATTTGCTACAGATTTAGCAGAGCTCGATAGGGTAGTTTTGTTCAACATTTTGAGATACATTCATTTTTTGCATCAGGGTATTTCATTCAGTGGCCATGGCTAAAAGCAATGATGTATTGTATGTTGGCTATTGAGGAAAAGTTGGATGGTACCAATTACCCTTTATGTCCATATATGATGTGTATGTATTGGTAGCAAAAGGATTGTGGAGTATTGTGCAAGGTGTTGAAAAGCTTCCTTCTACACTTGCAAATAGAGTTATTGAAGGTGATGTAGATGGCACTGAAGATGACAATCTTCAAATTCCTATTTGTTGTTGTGGTTCCTATTACACCTATTGTAGAGCAGCTTCATTGGGATGTAGTGATATTCAAGCACATGGATTGATAGCTTTGTCTATCAAACAAGCCATTATTCCTCACATTCACTCTTGTAGAACAAAAAATGATGCTTGGGATACACTTATCACTTTATATCAGGCAAGGAATGAGGCTCGTATTGCTTACCACCAAAAACAATTAGAGAGTGAGCATATGAACGAAGGAGATTCTATTGACAGTTTTTTGAAAAAGATCAAATATTTGAAGGAACAATTGATTTTTGCTGATGGTCTTATCAGATATCTTACTTGTGCAGAATGTTCTTAATAGTGTTTCGGATTCTTAATAGTGTTTCGGATTCTTAATAGTGTTTCAGATTCTTAATAGTGTTTCGGATTCTATTTTTCTTGCAAGAAGATCAGTCTAGGTAGTATAGGATGATAATTTGTGTTGTAGATCAAGCTTTCTTAGATAGTCAGAAGCTCTAGGGAAAATGGAGCTCATCTACTAGCAAGCAAAAATATGTTAATTTTGTCTTCCTTATTCATTTAGATCTTCCCTTGCACGCAGCCAATGGAACCAACGATGACTTTGGTGAATCAGATGAAAAGGTATACCAAGGTCTATGCCTTGGTCGCCACCTTAGTCATAAGCCTTGGGTGGGTGGACGAGTGCTCATTTTGCTCACACAAAAGGAACAAAGTTTTTGCATCTAAATGCTCTGATATCTCTAAAGTATTTCGATAGCGATACACCTCAATGTACTCTCCTTCTTCAAGAGCTCCATGATGATACTCTCGATGTAGAAAACCTAGATCTAGACACCACACATGGTACTCTACGTAGAGCCTATAGAATACACAGAAAACACAATACACAGAGAGTCCGAACACAGATTTTATGGGTGTTACAAATGTGATCAAACTTATAGTCTATGGTTGACCAAGACACTATATGTTTTATTAAAGAACATATAAAAAAATGTTCGATGATTATTTGGCCTTTCACACGTACACTAACAGTAATAGTTTTCATCCTCAAAACATTAACTAATGGATTGCTCCAATGGAGTATGAAAGATACTTGATACAAAGTAGCGTGCTCCATCAAAGGACTATTAATACACGTTAATCCTTACACATCCTATATATGTTTGCTTCCATAGTTGGCCAATACACACCTAATCTTCTCAAAACTATAGGGTTTGATGTTTCGAACGATGTTGCTCTAATGCACCTAGGTGTGCTAATTGCAACTATTTGGCATATTCTTCTTCTTCCACAAACCAAGCTAAAACTCCTTGATCAGTATGCTTGTATATGCTTCTACCATTTTATGATATGTTTGAGGCTTCACCACCTCTTTATCCTTTATTCTCATTATGTGATGTTTGGGTTCAAAAGTGAGAATAGGCACAATAACTTTTGCCCACTCAGGTACTTTTTCAAGGTTGAACAATGAAGCGTCAGGAAGTTCGTATGACATTCCTTGTGGTTATTTTCCTAAATTTAATATATAAAGGTGATCTACCGTGAGGTGAGTCTTGCCCTTTGTGACAACAAATGCAAAGATACCCCACTCTATGGCAAAAGTTGTCTTGTGTTGTTCTTCAAGGGCAATGGCTACTTGATTGTAGCCCCGAGAATCCATCTAGGAAGTTGTACACTTGCTTACATACTACTCATTTTAAAAGATGCTCGGTGTTAGGGAGAGGATAACTATCTCTTATGGTGGCTGTGGTAACATTTTTAAGTTAATGGACAAACCTAGCTTCCCATTCTTTTTTGGCACAACCAGAATGGGGGACACCCATTTGGTATGCTCAATTTTGTAGATAAAACTTGCTTCTATCAAGCAATCAGTTCCTTCTTGGATTTTAGCTGCATAATTATCATTGTATGTGTAAGGCTTTAGCTTACTAGGATTTTCCTCTAAGGACATTGGAATTCTATGAGAACAGATATCTAGGTCCACTCTCTTCAAATCTTTGTAACTCCAAGCAAAGACATCTCTATATTCTCTTAGCAAATCTATCAAGTCGTGTTCTTCTTCTTTGCTTAACTAATGCCCTATGTACGTACATCTCTCTTGCCATCCTCTATGGTTACTACAATGTTTTTTGTTTCTCTATTTATTGTCACAGGTTTCTCCTATGAGTGCTTCTCTTTTAGGCATTCTTATCATGATCTTCCTCTCTTCCATTTCATACTTCTTGAAGTTCTCTAGCACTTCAAACATTGCTTCTTCCTCTACTTGCATAGTGGTAGGTTTCTTTCCTTTATTTTTCTCATTTTGATCTTCCTTTGACATTGCCAATTTCTCGTTTACATTTTTCATGTTCTTGAGTCTTAGCATCTATTAGGTAAAGGTACTCTTCTTCTGAAGCACAAATTGGCTCCATGATGATGGATTCCTCATCTACATCACTGAGTTCCTTGAGTGCGGATGAGCTAGGCTCGCATTCCTCTATAACTGAGTTACACATGAGTGGTTCTATGGTGAAAACTAAGATGTCATAGCCATCCTCATCACAAGGGAGGTCCAATACTCTTGGTTGACATCTATGCCCATCATGGCTAGGATCTTTCCCAATTGTGGGGTTCAAACTCTAGGTCAAGAAACACCATAGGTGTCTAGATTGGGTCTTGAACTGATCTAGGGTTTTCATTAGTACCTATGCTTCTAGATGATATCCTTTTCTCTTCTTCCACTTCAACTTAACACATCCATAAGTGGGTGTCTTCATGCAACCAGGAGGATCCTAATCCTATGGAGTGCACCGACTCCATTTCATCTAATGTTCTATGGACTAGGTTCCATTGCAAGGGTGGTACATCTATGTGGGAAGAATCCTTGAGATCGACTTTAGTTGCCACCCTTAGATGCTATAAGTACAAGGAATTGGTTCCCCAATCTTGCACTATCTGCAACTATCTCATGACGGGTCTTCCCAAAATCATCTTGTAAGCGTGGTTTTACCCAAAGTCACTTATGGAAAATGTGTGTTAAAAGTCCACACCACAAGTAGTAAGAGTTATCCCTTCTAAAAACCCTAGAGGTTTCTCAATATATCCATTTTCCATTTGAAACTTCATTCTTGTTGGCTTGAATGCTACTTTGCCCCAACGCTTCCATAGAGAAGTGGTAACAATTGCAACTTCCGCTCCTGAATTCAAAATCGCTTTTGTTGTACAACCCTGATAAGTGATAGGAAGATAGGTATTTCCTTCCTCTTCTTTGATCATGTCTCCTACTTTATCCAAGGGTATCTCAAGGATCATCTTATGTGATCTTACTTGAGAGTGTGGTTTAGCTACTTTTGGCATTTGGTGCGCTATGTGTTTTCATGGTTCATATTTTAATTTTAGTAGCTTTGCTAAAGTGAGGTGGCACTACACTTAAGTGTTGTTCATTATTTCTGTGTCCCTTGGTAGAACAGATTCCTCATTCCTTACTATAATTGTGGGAGCTCTGATGTGAATAGACTTGGACTCCCATGGGCCTCTAAAGTGAGGTTGTTCCTACAAAGAATTGGACTCAAAGTCTAATTGCTCATAGGACTGTGTAGCTTCCTGATCTCCATAGATAGAGGGAATGTCCTAAGGGAATTGATCATGAAGATCATCCACTATCTCTATAGGAGGATGATTTTCACCCTCCTTGGCCCATTTCTCCTCTTGAAATTTCTCTCAAAAATTCATGGGAGTATTGATTTATACATGAAGAAAATCCATCCTCCATGGAGTTAGAACATAAGATTCCTTAGGGGGGTGAACTTAGCTTTTGACTTCCACTATTCTAAGACTTAGGTGTAGCCAACATCCTAGGCTTAGCTATCATCTGTTCTAATCTCTCCAATAATCCTTCAAAATGTAATTTTGACTTTTTTGGGTTAATATGGTTGGAAAGACGACTTGCATTGAACATAGCCTGAGTCAATTCTACAATTTTTGCACAAAGTTGGGTCCTTTTGTTGATATATTTCAATAATGATGTGTGTGAGCACACTTAGGACCATTGGGGCAGGCACTTTTTTCCTCTTTAGGAGTTTTTTTCCCCCAAATTGTATATATGCCTATAACCCTAATGTGTTACTTATCTTTGTACATTCACTTGGTAATACATTCACTATTGTGTGTTGTGCTCTAAGCTTCTTCTTCTTCCTCGTGTTGTTCATGTGCTCTCGTAGACATAAAAATCCATCAATTGGTATCCGAGCAGGTTGCCATTCCATCTAGGGTGTCGTCGATACCCCTTCGGTAATAGTCTGAGAATTGCACAGAAATTTGTTGAAAGCCCTCAAAATTTGCTACAGACTTAGCAGAGCTTGATAGGGTAGTTTGGTTCAACTTTTTGAGATACATTCATTTTTTTGCATCATGGTATTTGATTCAGTGGCCATGGCTGAACGCAATGATGTATTGTATGTTGGCCATTGAGGACAAGTTGGATGGTACCAATTACCCATTATGGCCATATATGATGCATATGTATTGGTAGCAAAAGGAGTGTGGAATATTGTGCAAGGTGTTGAAAAACGTCCTACTACACTTGCAAATAGAGTTATTGAAGGTGATGTAGATGGGATTGAAGATGATGATCTTCAAATTCATATTCGTTGTTGTGGTTCCTACTGCACCTATTGTACAATAGCTTCGTTGGGATAGTGGCGATGCTCAAGCACATGCATTGATAGCTTTCTCTATCAAATGAGCCATTATTCCTCACATTCGCTCTTACAGAACAGAAAATGATGCTTGGGATACACTTATCACTTTATATCAGGCAAGGAATGGGGCTCATGTTGCTTACCACCGAAAACAGTTGGAGAGTGAGCATATGAATGAAGGCGATTATGTGGACAACTTTTTTAAAAAGATCAAAGATTTGAAGAAACAATTGATTTTTTTTTATGGTCTTACCAAATAGCTTACTTGTGCATAATGTTCTTAATAGTGTTCAAGATTCATATCAGACTTTTTCTTATACTCTTTGGCTGATGATGAAAGACAATCCAAATGCCTTCAAGGAGTAAGTATATATTTTTGTTGCAGGAAGATCAGTCTAGGTAGAATATGATGATCATTTGGGTTGTAGATCAAGCTTTCTTAGATAGCCAGAAGGGCAAGGGAAAATGGAGCTCATCTACTAGCAAGGAAAAATATGTTAATTTTTAACAGTAAAAAAGGGAAGACAAAGACGATAAGAAAACAAAAAAGTAGAAATTGTTTTGCACACATACTGTAAAGGAAATGATCATGTCATAAAGAGTTGTCCAAAACTTGCTACAAAAGAGGCAAAGAAAAGAGAGGCCAGAATGGTTTTTGTAGAGGCCTGTACACCTAAAACAAAGTTTGCATATTTGGTGTAAATTGAAGAATGGGTGTTTACTACTATTTGTAGTTATGACCCATCTTCTCATGAACACTGTATGTCTACAGTAGACTTAGATGTTTGGTACTTTGATAGAAGTACAACCAAACATATTACCTCACTTCATAGTTTCTTTAGTTCACTTGAACCTGTCCCTATAGGGAATATTGTCACATGCACTAACAACTCCTCCTATCCTGTAAAGGGCATTGGTAAGATCATTCCGACTACTACTGATGGTAGTTCTTTCACATTGTCAAATGATTTGTCTGTGCCAAGGATAAAGAAAAATTTGTTATCAGTTTCTAGCTAAGATCCACTTGGCTGCGAAATTTGTTAATGATAGATGTACAATTCATGATCTGTCAAATGGCGATATTATTATTGCTTTTGGACTTTTATGTCGTGGGATGTATAAGCTCATTGAATGCACAAAATTTGGCAATGATTCAACATGCGCAATTCAAGATTCTCGGGCTATCTCATATGCAAAGCTTTGGCATGTATGCTTTTGTCACATGAATTATGCTAGTTTGTTATGCCTGTAGAAATCTGAAATGGTGTCCTCTCTGCCCAAACTTGAGGCACCTTGTAAACATGTTTATGAAGGTTGTATTTTGGGAAAAATGCGGCATTCCTCATTCTAAAAAAATTGTTGAGTTCGAGCTACTAAAAACTTGCAACGTGTTCATAGTGATGTCTATGGTCCTATGCAAACATCCTCTTTTGGGAACTACCTTTACTTCTTGAATTTTATTGATGATTTTTCTGGGCATGCATGGGTGTGTCAAAGTAAAGTATGAAGTTTTTATGTGCTTCAAATAGTTTTTGGTTTTGGCTGAAAATTTATGAGCATGTAAAATGGGCACCGTTCATTCTGATCGAGGGGGGAATATATGTCCTTTGATTTCAATGCATATCTAGCTGAACGTTAGATAAAACATCAATGTACAATGCCATATACATCTCAATGAAATGGAGTTAGTGAAAGGAAGAACATGTCACACATAAAGATGGTGAGGTGTATGGTCAAAAGTCATGTTTTACCACATAGCTTCTGGCTTGAGGCTATTACGTGTGCAACATATATACTTAACAGGTGTCCCACCAAAGCATTGGAGTCTATCACTCCATGAGGCTTGGCATGGTTGCAAGCCATCTATTTCTCATCTGCATGTCTTTGGTTGTCTGGCATATGCATTAGTGCCAAAACAACAATAGAGAAAATTGGATGATAAAACAGTAAAATGTATTTTTTTGGGTATAGTTCTAAAAGCAAAGGCGATCATCTGTATCATCCATAGACTAAACATGAACTTGTTTCATGAAAATAGATCACTATCTATCATGATGGACATGTATCTATGGCGAGGCCTATCTATTGCGATGGGCATGTGTCTACTGTAGGCCTGCCTATCATGATGGACTGATATATCGAAGTTCTATCTATCGTAGATCAGTGTCTATCATGATGGACATACTATCTATCGCGATGGACACTATCTCTTAGGGGTCTGTCTATCATCTGTTGAAGACAAACAACATTTTCTATCATGAATTTTGTCTATTGTGATGGACAGAGAAAATGTCTATTTTGCAAAAAAAATTGTATTTTCTTGATGTGCATGTGATCTAGTCTACCATGGTGTATTTGTTTTTACCAAACACTCCAGAATTTTGTTTGTCACGATACACAGAGATCTTCATCCTGGGGTGTATGCACATATTTTTCATACCTACTGGCGATAGTGATACTACTGTTGATGATGATACCTATCAGAAATCTCAAGAAAACACCAAAAACACAACACACAAGAATGCCCTCTTGCTCTCTCTGACAAGTGAAATGAGGGGAATGCAATGAAGGTGGGAATATGACAAAGAGGATGATTTTTTTTCCAAGATGGAGATGGAGGTAGGAGATAATTGGGGATAGTAGGGATGATGATGAGGAAGGTAAAAAGGTGAAGGGATCTACTTGTGATTCTAACGTCAAATCTCTACATCTTACCATCACATGCTTGTCCTCACAGCTTGCTCCCCGAAAATGGCACCAAATGTGATGTCACTTTAGCACAATGATGAGTACCAACGTGAGGAGACCCACCTCATAATTGCCAATCTACAGAGATGTGAGGGTGGTATGACGACCATAAGCAAGTGAACACACACGTGTGTGAGTGAGAAGCACACTAACATGCAATTTCCAAGCGCTTGAAATCCTCAATATTAGTACATAACATACCTGATACTCCATAATTTTCTTTGGAAAAAGACTTTATATCGTATCTAGACACGTTTTGTAGCATAAGACAATTCTATTCATGAAAGAACACTCTGCTCATTGCACAACCATGTGTTTTGCACCAATTTCAAGATCATTTGCACTTAAATTATGCATTAAATATAGGGCCACATTACATAGAAATGCACTAGGTATAGTCGTAATATCCTATGCATGAGAGAAATATGTTGTAATGAGAGGCCAAACATCACATGCATATTTGTTTCTTTTGCAAATATTTTCTTTTAGGTGTTTAGTAATCTATGTTCTAGAGACTAAGCACACACATTCTTGCTAGAGTACATCAATAAGGTGCCATTGGAATAATCTTTCCCATAATGATTGCACATGATCTATCCTACAAGATTTATTATCACTCTAGGTGCCAAAAAATAACTCTTCTTATGCATAGGCTTGCTCTTGTGCACCTAGAGTATGCATAAATAGGTCCACGTTCCCAACCCAAGCATTAGGAACTATTGGTTCATCAATGATCAACTTGCACCTATTCTAGGAGGGGGACTCATCTAAAACAATGTGCAATGGTATTATCTACATGCTTAGAGGCACTTCTACAAACAAAGGGATGGTTGCTAGCAGAAACTCCAATGAACGGTCATCGCAAAGAAGTTTCATCATCTAGCTATATGAAGGATCAACATGAAGTCTATCATGTTTGACGTTTTGATTCATTTAGACTGGACGCTTATTTGTTGACATAGTCGTAAGAAAAATGCTCAAGAGCCACCTTATCGCACCATCATTCTTTCAGTTTATTCCAAAGTATGCATGCATAGAGCTATATTATAAGGCCATGCACAACGCATTTTATTTAGAAAATCCCATGTGTTGAACCCTTAATCTATCCATCCAATTGGATTAAGTTTTGTGAAATGTCATGTTGTTCTCTATTCTTTAGTTCTTGAAAAACCATGGAGAACTCATGTCTAATGTGTAACTACTCACATGGATAAATCACACAATTTATGAGCAACATGGAAAAAGTACCAAAACAGATAGAAGAAAGTCAAGAAAAGAAGTAGGAAGAGAAGTTAGAAAGAAATGTAGAATGGTTATGTCAAGGACAAAAAACACTAGGAGGAGGAGATTTTTGCATGAAACAGAGAAGCAAAGCAAAGAGGAAAGATTGCATGAAGGCCACTCAAACTAAGGGAATTCAAAGAGAGGGCCAAGGCATGAATACATGCCTAACAGGACAAGGAAGCTAGAGAAGGAGAGGAGGACAATAAAGCCTCCAAAATTGTCAAAAACTTTACATTAACAAACAATGATCCTCATCACTACAAACCATTGTAAATTATCATTTTTGGTAATTCCAACTCCATTTTGTGGATGACAAGGAGTCATCAAATTTGAGGAGTAAAAATAGGACCCATATTTCAATTTTCATAATTTTTGGAGTTCGTTTGAGCCTTCAAAATAGCTTAGGAACGTGATTCTTAACTATAGTCTAGGTGTGAAATAGGCCAAAGATAGTAATTTTTAACTATGCCAACACTAGGTGTGAAATAGGCCAAAGATAGTAAAAAAAACTATAAAAAGAGCTAGAGAGCTCATTTTTGGGGGTTAGACAATTAGAGGTTGGTTAGTTGGAATTGAGCTAGTATGAGTTGTAAAAGCATTCTAATACAATAGAATATTACATTGCTCTCCTCTTTGTCTTGCCTTGTGTGTGAGCATGTGTATGTGTGGGCATGTCATCGTGCTTCTCACTCACTGACTCGTGCTCTCCTATAGCTCTTGATTGTCATATCATCCTCATGTTTCAAGTGGACTGATATTTATGAGGTGAATCTTCACCACTATGGTACTTCCATTGTGCTAGAGTGACACCAAATTTGGCACCGTTGCTGGGGAGCATGACTTGAGGACAAGCATCTGATGGTGAGATGTAGATAATTGATGTTGGAATTGTTGGCAAGTAGGTATTTTTGTTATTTTCTTTACTTTTCTCATCATCATTTCCACCATCTCCACTCTCGTCCTCCTTTTATCTTCATCTTCTCCCAAAAAAAAAAAAAAGATTCAGGGCATATATCCATTTCTCCCATTCATTCCCTCATTTCATTTGTGAGAGAGAGATTGTGTGCATGTGTGCTAGTTTTGCATGTTTTTGAGTGTTTCAACATTCCTTCAGCTCCATCATCAAGTACGAGAGTCACTATGCATGCAACCTAGGGCCATGCCTAGTATTTTTGAATTACATACATTGCACGATAGACACATCCCTAGCGCCTTCCCAAAACACATGATGCATAAAAGAAATTTGCATTTTTTTGGTCGATCATGATAGAAACCCTTGAATCGTGATAGACAAAATCTGCAAGAGACACCCTCTATCATGATAGAAAGCATCTATTGTGACAAAAATATCTATCATGATAGGACAAATTTATGATAGATAATAGACACCCATCTCTCATGATAGACAACCACCTATCATCATAGACACATTGTTTATCATGACATACACACTCCATGACAAACAACAAAGATTGTTTATCATGACATGAACCCATCTATCGTGACAGGCATACCATCCTTCATGACAAACACCCATATATTAGGACATATGTTTTTTACAACAAATGATAGACCCATATGTCATGACAGACACCCGTCTATCACGATAGATGTCCATCTATCATGATGGAAAAAGCATCATCGCAAGGGACGAATTCTAGGATAGATGATAGATCCATCTATCACAATAGATGCACATCTACCATGACAAACACTCAATTGAAAATTTTTGCTTGCATAATAATTTTTGGTCTTTTTTGAGACCAATTGGGTGATTCTTTTCAAGGCTTGAAGCTAATGGAGTGTGTCTAGAAGAAGACTATTGGAAAACAATGTCCCATGGTCAATGGTGGAGATTCCTCATGTTGATACAGAATGTCTCACCATTGTTCCTAATATAAGAAAATTAAAATGCGTGGGTAGTGTGGATAGAAGAGTATTCTTCCAAAGAATTGATGCGAGTTCAATACCCATCGAGCACTGAAAAAGCTAAATGTTTTCTTTGGAGCGCCATTTTTGGAATTGATGTGCTTCTGGTTATTGAACCGAACGGATGGCGACACAAGCTTTTACATCATGTTCATAGCTTTTTTCAACATCGATTATAGCTTTTCGATGATGATTTTAAGATAGATGAAAAGCTATAAAAGAATAGCCATTGCTTATTGTTGATTATCACTCAACACAAGCTCTAGCAAGAGTTCTTGCAACTTGGAGGTGATCAATCTTCTCAAGTTAGGAGGAGATCTTGGATGCTAGTTTGGAGGAGGAGTTCTCACACTCTTGGAGGAGTTGTGATCTACATCTTGGTGATTATTTGGAGGAGATTCTGCCAGCTTACCATCAACATCCATTGTTAATTTACTATGATTATTGTGGAGAAATTTCACTCTAATACACTCCAATACACGCAATGGAAGTTAGAGAACCTCTTCTAGAATCTGCCCTATAAGCCACATGCTTACTAAAACCTGATTTAGTGACACCTCAAAGATTCAATGGCTCTAAAAATTGGTCCACACACATTAGACTCTCTTAGCTTTCTAACAAGCTAAAGAACACTCCATTTGGAGTTCATTTGACTAGGCAGCTAACTATCCAAAAATAGACTACCTATCATCTCAAGTTATGCAAAAAACTGAGGTTCACAAGAAATGTTCCCAATCACTAGGGGAGAATCATCTGACAGAGATATTTGAGATACAGAGAATATGAGAGATAAGATTTCCAAAAAGATATCATATGCATTAAATAGACAAGTATATAAAGAGCTACGACCTTCACAAGGTAGTTGTGTATAGAAAAGGTATGCGGCTGGAATACCTTTATGCCTTGTAGCATCCAAATGAGGTACCTTGTGATATCCACTAGTGAGAGAATGACCAACATATGCTTCTACACCATCTCCTTGTCATCTCCACAAGTTTTCACATTCAAATGAACTCTATATATAGAGGTATGGGTATGGGACGTTTCACCCACCCTTCATCTTCTCTCACCTCTTGACTTTCCACTTCTTGTCTTTCGTCCTTCCATTGCCTTGGATGCCTTTTGCTGCTCCAAATCACTCCATGTGGATAAGTTCACGACTTTTTTGAGTATTCCATCTCTCTATTTATATTTTGGCTTTTATCAAAGCCATAAATACATTTGTCCTTTTTAATTCAACACTCTACTTTAAGGTTATGAGTGTGCCCTTTATATTTTTAGGGCTTAGCTTCATTTAGTGCTTACAACAGATACATAAATGATGAAGAGTTAATAAATGAGAGGTGAGTGTGTGTCAAGCCTCACAATTTGAGCTTGCACATGTACCATAATTTTCAATGCTCCCCCTCAAGCTACAGGTGAGAGTCCATGCTACTCTCCAATTCTCGTCCTCTTCATCCTTAGCATCCATTTCTCTTTGCTTTATAGATTGGTGATCTCCCTCCTTTGCTTCCAAGCATCTTTGGCTTCTCTTCAGCTTCATCCTTGGTTCTTTGGCTCTTACCAAGAGCTCTTCTTCAACACCTTCATGGCCTCATGGCTTCATGTCTTCTAGGCTTGCATGCTTCTCTTTGATCCTCCTTTGTCTTTGGATCATCTTCAACTTTGTCTATGATTGCAATTTCTTTTGCACCTCCTTTTGACTTCGTCATGGTTGTCATGCTTCCTTTTTCTTCATGCCTTCTTTTGTGCATCATGGCTGCTCCTTGCCTTCTTAGCACTCTTCATTAAAGGTGGCTTCTCCTCATGCTTTCAATTTATCTTTGATGGCTGCTCTTACTCTTTGTTTGAGCTTGGCTTCTTCTCCTCCAAATCTGAAATTTGGTTTGACTCAACTTTGTCTTCTTTGGACTCTTCTTGGATCTTCCAATCCTTGCAAGCTAACTCCCTCTTGCTTCATAATCTTTGCTTCATATTTCATGGCTGGTTTATACCTGCAAAATCAACAATGGGCTGATCATACATGAACTCTTTCATGAGTTCCTCTTCATGTGAAGGATCCATAGCTTCCACATCTTCCAAGCTTTCTTCTTCACCTACAAAAACACACAAGAAATTGTGAATGTGATCAATGGTGCCTCTCGCACCTAACAAGGGTTGTCATTCCTCTTAGGATGGTCTTACTTACCCTTACATAGGCTTGCCATTCCTCTTTGAATGGTCTTACTTGCCATATGCTTGCCACTCTCTTAGGTGGTCTTACTTGCCTCAACCTTTTACGAGACCTTCACTTGGTCTATGATGCTTCTTGCACCTAACATAGGCTTGCCATGCCTCATGGGATGGTCTTACTTGCCTTCACATAGGCTTGCCACTCTCTTTAGGTGGTCTTACTAGCCTCATCCTTTGACAATACATTCACATGATTTATGCTTGGAACTTACCACCACAAACAATGTGGATTTTTCTTACCCTTTACATCAGCCCTTACCTTTGTCAATTGACTTCTCTACCTCCTTCATCTTCAGCCAAGTTGTCACACTTGTCATGAGTGACCCTTCCTTCTACCTTTGCACTTGGTTGTGCTCTTTGAACCTTGGGAGTTTCCTCAAGTCCTTGTAGCCCTTTCCTTGGAGTCTTCTACTCCTCCTTTGTTGGGAAGCTCAATTATAGGCTTCAACCTTCAGCTTGGGTTCCTTCTTTCAAGCCTTCAAATCTTTGAGTGTTTGACAACCTTTTAGCTTGGGCTCCTTCCTTCACTTTGGCTCCAAGCTTTGCATCCTTCCTTCATCCAAGCTTTGCCCAATTTTTCTTGGGCTTGTCCAATGTGCACATTTAGTTGACTTCCTATAGCTCAACTCAAGAAACAAACACATTTAGTCATCATGAAATGATCATACATATTTTCTTTTGCCATTTTCCTCAATGGGTTTTAGCCACAAGAAGATACATCCACAAAGTTCATACATAGCAGCCTTGCATCTTACCAATATTTTTGGCATCCAAAAACATGTGCTTTCAGCTCATCTATGGCTGAACATGACCAACCTTTAGTGCTTCAATATCACACTAACCATCACATGTAATCATGCATGCAAATCACCAATCTTTTGAGCATATATTCAACTCACTTTATGCCAACTCACATGGCTACATAGACCTGCAAATTTCAGCTTTTATAGGCTTTATAAAATAGCATATTACTCATCCACACATCATGGATCATACATATATATTCTTGTTGACCACACATGCATACATTGTTTCATGTTTTCCATCAATTGTCAACTCCAAATTCAACTTACATTCAGCCTAACCATGGCTGTCCACAATTGTCTTACACAAACTTTATAAGCATGCATACATAAGCATATTCATTGCATAAGCATAAAATGCTACCATCAAGCTTACATAAACGCTTAAACCTTCAGCCATGTACATATTCAAAACTTGCACTTCATTCAATTGAGTGCACTATCAAGAGCATTCATACAATGCTCATATGTAACTATATGTAGTTTCCCATCCAATGAGAATGTATTCGAGAGTAGGACAAGAGCGTGTTGGACTTCAATTAACATAAAGCAACAAAATGTTTCTTACATACACAAGCTTCATCTCCATAGCTTTCCAATGAGCCTGATAGCTCCAAGCCTTCCTTTCTCATCTTTGCATCTTCTTAAAGATCTCTTTGCAGATCCATGGGCTCCACTCCCAACGCTCTGCAACCAAAGCTCTGATACCAAAATGTGGAGAAATCTCACTCTTATACACTCCAATACATGCAACGAAAGTTAGAGAACCTCTTCTAGAATCTACCCTATAATCCACATGCTTACTAAAACCTGATTCAGTCACATCTCAGAGATTCAATGGCTCTGAACATTGGACCACACATAGTAGACTCTCTTAGCTTTCTAAAAAGCTAAAGAACACTCCATTTAGAGTTCATTTGACTAGGCAACTAACTGTTCAAAAATAGACTACCTATCATCTCAGGTTATCCAAAAAACTGAGGTTCACAAGAAATGTTCCCAATCACTACTAGAGAATCATGTGATAGAGATATTTGAGATACAAAGAGTATGAGAGATAAGATTTCCAACAAGATATGGTATGCATTAAATGGACAAGTACATTAAGAGATATGACCTTCACAAGGTGGCTGTGTATAGAAAAGGTATGTGGCTAGAATACCTTTATGCCTTGTAGCATCCAAATGAGGTACCTTCTGATATCCACTGGTGAGAGAATGACCAGCATATGCTTCTACACCATCTCATTGTCATGTCCACAAATTTTCACATTCAAATGACCTCTATATATAGAGGTATGGGTATGAGACTTTTCACCTACCCTTCATCTTCTCTCACCTCCTAACTTTCCACTTCTTGCCTTTTGTCCTTCCATTGCTTTGGATGCCTTTTGCTGCTCCAAATCACTCCATGTGGATAAGATCACGACTTTTTTGAGTATTCCATCTCTCTATTTATATTTTGGCTTTTATCAAAGCCATAAATACATTTGTGCTTTTTAGTTCAACACTCTACTTTAAGGTTATGAGTGTGCCCTTTATATTTTTAGGGCCTAGCTTCATTTAGCGCTTACAACAAATACATAAATGATGAAGAGGTAATAAATGAGAGGTGATTATGTGTCAAGCCTCACAATTGGAGCTTGCACATGTACCATAATTTTCAACAAGTAGCAAGTCTATTTTCGTTCTTACTTGCTAGGTCACTCGTTTCTGATTCAGGTTGAACAAAATTTGGGTTTGTTGTACACCACTTATAAACTATTCTTATTCTCCATATTCTCACATACACACACTCTTCATAGCTCTTAGGCACACAATCTCTTGTATCTAGTTCCTATTTCTATCGAGATATAGATATTGTCAGTTTGTATCATATTCACACATTGTAATTTGACATTCATATATAGATAGTGTAGATGAGCCTCATAGCTTTCCGTTACACTTGAAATCTCGTCTATTCTCTCTCTATCTCTCATTTATTTTTATTGTGGTCCACTACCACTTCCAACATTTGATATCGGAGCCTAGTTGACATACACCCTTAACAAGATGAGTGACTATAGACTTGAGAATGAAGACAAGCTTGAGGGCATGTCTAATTATCCAATGTGGAGTTTTATGATGATGAATTTGTTAGTAACAAAGGACTTATGGAATATTGTCAATGGCACTTATCCAAGGCCAAGACAAGTCAGAGAAGAGGCTACTTCATCTTCTAGAAGACCTGTTATTCCTATTATTGCTCAACAGAAGGTTAGTGAAGAAGAAGAAACTCTTTCATCATCAGGAGTCCATACTACTACCAGATTACTTCCTACAGAAGAGCAATCTAGATGGGATTCAAGGGATGCTTTAGCACTTTCATATATTGCAATGGGAGTTAAGAGGCATATTATACCCTAGATCAGGTCTTGCAGAACCTCTCGTCAGGCTTGGTTAGAGTTAGAGAATCTCTATCAGAGCAGAAACCCTGTTAGTAAAGCTCATCTAAGGAGACAACTAGCCAACGCAAGAATGAAAGTTGGTGAATCAGTTCAGACACATATTTTGAAGCTTAAAGATTTACGAGATCAGTTACTGAATGTTGGAGTCAACATTTTACATGAAGAGATGGTAAACACACTTCTAAACTCACTTCCATCAGCATATTGTGCTTTTGTTACTTGTTTATCTCTCTCTACGAGAGATAGGGAAGTCTTATTTGAAGAACTACAGTTTCTATTACTTCAAGATGAAAATCAACAAAAGGGTATGGAAGAGAATGATGAAGCCATGTTATCATCGTCAAAGGGAAAGAAGAAGGCGACAAAGAAGGAGTAGAATATTCAACAGTCTAAGAAGGAATGTAAGTCTTCTAATCCTAAGTCTTCCAATCCTTTTTCTAAAGCTTCCTTTACACCCAAAGAAAAATCTTCAACTACATCTGATTCAAAGAAAGGAGCATGCCATTACTGTAAGAACCCAGGTCGTTTCATAGCAGAATGTAAAGCAAGGATTTTCAATGAGAAGAAGAAAGCATCAGGTAATGGTGTTGAAGATTATCCAAAACATAAATCTTCAAAGGTAGATTCATATGCATGTGCCACTATTGAAGAGATAGCTTTTGATTAGGCAGCATTAAATGCAATCTCAGATAATCCTTGGATTTTTTATTCTAGAGCTACTAAGCATATGACAGGTTGCAGAAAGGTATTTTCTTCCCTTTCTAACTCTTCAGGTAGAAGAGTGACCATTGCAGATGGTCATGATTTGGATGTTGTTGGTGTTGGAGAAGTAAACCTAAAGTCAAGAGCAAGTGGAAATTTCATAATTTCCAATGTTCTTTATGTTCCAGAAATAAAGAAGAATTTGCTCTCAATCTTGACTTTCTTGTCAAATGGTTATAAAGTAGTTTTTGAGAAAGATTCATGTTAGATACTCTCACCTGATGAGGAGCATTGTCTACTTCAAGATGAAAACAAAAGCGGCATGTTTGTTTTGTCCAAAATAAGTGTTGAAGCTCAAAGTCAAGGACAAAGCATGGAAGCAATCAAAAGGTGGACACACAAGGAAAGGGAGCAAGTAGGGAGCTCCAAGAAGTGTATGTCAAATTTTCACAAGAATTCCCTACAAAAATAGTGATTTTCATCACTAAAAACCATTGTAAATACCATTTTCTATTTTTGTAACTCCATTTTGTTCAAGTCGAGGAGTCCTTGAGCTTGAGTAGTATTAGAACTATCATCCTACCGATTTGCATAATTTTTAGACTCCGTCTGAGTCCTCAAATAAGCCTTGGAACCTAATTTTTAACTAGGCCGGACACTAGGTCTGGACAAGGCCAAAACTAGTCAAAAAACTATAAAAAGAGCTAGAGAGCTCATTTTTGAGGTTAGCTGGTTAGAGAATAGAGCTTTTGTAAGAGAACTCTTTTGCAATCAAAGCTTTCCATTGTTCCTCTCTTTGATCTTATCTTGTGCGCGTGTGTGTGTATGTGTGTGCATGTTTGTGTGCTTTCACTCACTCACTTGTGCGTTCACTTGCTCGTGGTCTTCATACCGGTCCTCACGTCTCCGCGGATTGACAAGTAAAGGAGGTGGTGCTTATGCTTGAGCTACACCAAATTTTGGCGTCGTTGCCGAGGAGAGAGCTTCGAGGACGAGCGTTGTGATGGTAAGATCGTAGATTTGCGACGTTGGAAGGTAAAAAAACTGTCGTTTTTGTTCATTTTCAGATTTTTCTTCTTCATCTTCATCATCATCACCATCTCCATCTTCTTCCATCTTCTTCTTCATAGAAATTTCTTGTTTTTTAGTGTATTTTCACCATTTTCATACCATTTTTCACGCATTATTGTGTGAGGAGGAGTTAGGAAGTGCAAAAGAGTGCAAGCGCTGTGTTTTTTCATGATTTTCTGCACATACGGAGTTCGCCATTGCTCGGCGCTCAGAAATTCGAAGTTCCCGCCAAAAAACATGATTCTGTGATGAAAATCGCGATTCTGTGAAAATTCAATTTTTTTTTTTAAATCGCGATTCTGTGTTTCTCGCCTAAAAGCCTTTTGAAAAGAACACGATTCTGTGGTCATTCTCAGAATCGCGATTCTGTGGTTGTGCTCAAAATCGCGACTCTCTAAATTTTTGGAAACCACGATTCTCCGAGACAAAATCGCGATTCTCTAGAACACGATTCTGTAAAACACGATTCTCTGCTCAAAATCGCGATCCTCACAAATCACGATTTTCAGCAAAAACACGATTTTGTGAAAACACGATACTGTGAAAACACGATTCTCTGCTCAAAATCGCGATTCTCAAAAACACGATTCTCTGTTCAAAATCGCGATTCTCACAAATCATGATTTTCAGCAAAAACACGATTCTCAAAATATAAAATCGCGATTCTCACAAATCACGATTTTCAGCAAAAACACGATTTTGTGAAAAACACGATTCTCTGAAAACACGATTCTGTGAAAACACGATTCTGTGAACCACGATTTTGTGAAAAACACAATTCTCTGAAAACACGATTCTGTGAAACACGATTCTGTGAAACACGATTCTGTGAGAACACGATTCTCTAAAACACGATTTTGTGAAAACACGATTTTGTGAAAACACGATTCTTTGTTGGCAATCGTGACTCTCTAAAAACACGATTCTGAGAAGACAATCGCGATTTTCAAAAAACACGATTCTCTGCTCAAAATCGCGATTCTCTGACTTCACACAATCGCGATTCTCTGATTTCACACAATCGCAATTCTCTGATTTCACACAATCGCGATTCTCTGGGGATTCACAAAATCGCGATTCTCTTCAAAAGGTCCTGTTTGCCTGTTTTGACCCTCAGGAGCCTGATTTGACATAACTTTTTCATCCAAAGTCCACTTTTTAAGCTCTATAGCTCGTTGGAAAGCTCGTTTCGAATCCTACATGGCCTCAATTGTTTTTTGTAAGAATAATGTGTTGATTTTCAGATAGGATATTTTGAATTTGACCCTCCAGTGGGATTAGGAAACCAAGGGGGCCCCAAGGGATTTTGAGCAATACAAAGGGGAATTTCGGGACTAGAAGACAAAGCTTATGAACTTGAGGTCTGGTAGACACCTAGGCAAGGATAAACAAAGCATTAGATCTTCTGAGGCTAGTGTCAACCATACAGCTAACTCTTGGGCACAACAACTAAGTGGTCATCCTTACAGACTAAGTTCAGACACAAGTGATTCAGAAATGTCTTTTAGCATGGGGAAACCTGTAGGTGGCTCAGGAACTGATTATTTACAAACACCAGAAGGCCCCTATAAGAAACAACTGGAGTATATTCGGACCAACCGATTAGGTGCTCGCATCTATGAAGATGGCCTGAGGCGATTAGTGGTCCAACTCAAAAATCCAGATCAACCCTTTGGACTTGAACACCCGGTGGTCAAGTTCGAAGAGGGTTCATACATTGATAAGGAAGGAACCATGTATGTGGTCACCAACCTACCAGATAGGACCGATGAGTTTGGAAATACCATTCATGAAAATGAGATAGGAGACCTAGAACAAGGAAATGTAGGACAAGGACCCCAGACTCCTATAGGTAAGTCAGTTTTGACCAGAGTGATCACTCCAGATTGGATCCCTCAAGACAACAAAAGCATAGAACTATTCTTGAATAGAGAAACAAAGGAAGCCTTTTGGAGATTCAAGCCAGATCAACCTAGCCAATTGGGTATAATCATCATCTACGAGTTCAAGGATCCAGAGATACCAGGCAAAGTTGTCTACCTGGACAACACATCAGAGAAAATATTCTTGGTAACAGAACATGATAAACATGCATATACTTGGAAGAGTGAATTGATTTTCCCTCCACCAAGATCGAATGTTCCCCATGGCCTCCAAGAAGTAGGATCATCCCCAGCTCATGAAGCCTAGAGAGAAAGAACGAGAGAGAAACCTGAGGTAAGTTTTGCACACACCGTGGGCAGGAATATGTCAAGAATTGAAAATGAAAGACCTGAAAGAGAGAGACATCAAGCACATAGGCAACAAAGAGATGAACATGATTTTCCATTGCCTAGACTCCGAGAGCACCCAAGAACCCTTAGACCCACTCAAGTGATCAAGGCAATGAAGAATTATTTTGACGGGATAGGAGATCCTTATGATCATGTGGTCGAGTTCAAACAAGTGTTAAGAGCTGAACAAGTTGAGGATTTGTTCACCCAGTCTGAGGCATTTGGTTTGACTCTTAAGGGCACTGCCTTAGCTTGGTTTCAACCACTGAGTAGTCGCAACTATCGTGATATAGGTCAGTTGCTAGACGAATTCATTGTAGAATTTTCCAAGAATGGTATCAGACATAATACATCATCTTTGATCCACGTTTCAAGCAGACACCCCAAGAAACAGTGTGACTAGCAGGTAGAAGGTTCAGACAGTATCTAGAAAGATGCTCTGCTCCAGAGTTACCCACTCCGGCCAAACAAGTGGCTTTGTTCTTAGATGGCTTACTGAGCACAAAGTTAAGATCATATGTGTACTTGAAAGAGCCTAGATCCATAGAAGAGTGTGTGCGAACGTGCATTGACATAGAAGATAACCTGGGTGAGGAGTTAGGATTGTCCAAACTCTATAAGGATTCTGATAGTTCTACTAATCATACTTCGAAAATCTCCACGGAAATAGAGGAGATAGCTGAGCAAGTTGCCAAGAAGCTGGGAGTCCAAAATAGACAAACACAGAGAGTCGCCACATTGAATCGGTGTTATACTTGCAGAGGCGACCACATGGCAAACGTATGCCCAATGCAAAACCAAAACATTAGAGAAAGGAATGCTCCATATTGCACTATTGAGAGTTGGTAAACAAACCACAAGTTTCTTTACCTCCATAGGCTCAACTAGTTATTGAGAGAGGAAGCTCACCACAAATGGGAGCTTATGTTCCTAATTCCACGGATGCTGGAATGCCTCTTTCAATTCAACAGTACTCTCAAGAGTTCTTGCGAGAAATACAAGAAGAGAAATGGGCCAAGGAGAAGGGTAACTCCCCTCCTATTCCTGAGATTGATGATCTTCATGATCAATTTCCCCAAGACATTCCATCTATTTACGGAGATGAAGCAGAACAACAAGAAGACGAAAGATTAGATTTTGAATCTAATACCCTAGAAGAATTGCCTCAATTTCCAGGCCCATGGGAATCTGAATCTCTCCAAATTAGAGCTCCCACAATACTAGTAAGAAATGAAGACTCAGTGGTTCCAAGGAACACTGATGTCGTGAAGAACACTAAGGTTCAGTGTCATCTCACTATAGAAGAGCTGCTCAAAGCAAAACCTGAGCTATGGAATCATGTGAAGGATCAGGTTCCAGAACTTGATTCCAATAAGCCAAAAACAGGCTCTAAGCAAAAAGTTCCAGAGATACCTCTAGACAAAATAGGGGACATGTGTGAGGGTGAAGAAGGTAATACTTATCTTCCAATCACCTACCAAGGTTACACAACTAAAGCAATCATAGATTCAGGTGCTGGTGTTGCCATTGCGACCACCTCCTTGTGGAAGCAATGGGGCAAACCCACATTAAGACCAACTAGAATGAAGCTTCAAATGGCCGACGGTCAGTTTGAAAGACCTCTAGGATTGCTCGAAGGGATAACTCTAACCACTTGTGGTGTGGAGTTTGAACATACATTTGCTATATGTGACTTTGAGAAAAATAACGTCTATGAGATGATCCTAGGAAGACCCTTCCTACGACAATTGCAAATAGTACAGGATTGGGGAACCAACTCCTTGTACTTACAACACTTAGGGGTCACCACCAAGGTCAATTTGAAGGATTACACCTTCAGAGATGTACCACCCCTACAATGGAATTCTATCCACAAAGCGAAAGAAGATTCCATCTCGCTGCATTCTGAAAGTTCACCTGATCCATCATGGCTGCATGAAGATACTCATTTGTGGATGTGCAAGGTCACAGAGGAAGAGGAAAAACGTTTAAAGGTGAGATAAGAAGGAACTTCGCCAAGAGATAGACCAATTAGAGATCCAGCCTACACTCCGATGATCTTTCTAGATGAGGAATTTGAGCCTCATGGCTGGCCAAAAATCTTAGCCACCATGGACATTGCTGTCAATGAAGAACAATGGACACCACATTGTGATGAGGAGGGTTATGATATTTTAGTGTTCATGTGTCAGCCCTTGCTAGAAGAATGTGACCCTAGTGATGTCTTAGAAGAAGAAGAGAATGACGATGATATAGAGTCCATTGTGATGGATAGTTGCTTTAACTAAGAGCAGCACTATCTAGAAGATATAGGAGTGTTCACCCAAAAAGAAGAAGAACCTCTCACAAGTATTAAAACGGTAAATTCAAAGGATGGAAGTGAGAGCAGTCAAAAGAAAAACAAAAGAAAAGTCATGAAACAAGAAGAGGAGGATTCATTGTTTGAAGTACCAGAAAACTTCAAGAAATATGAAATTGACGATCGCAAAATTTTGGTACGAATGCCTAAGAGAGAGGCCATCATAGGAGAATCATATGATAATAAAGAAAAGACCAAGAAGATTGTAGTGACCATCGAAGAGAACGAAAAGAGATGTACATATATAGGAGATGACCTAAGTGCAAGAGAAGAAATGGAGCTCGTAGCTCTATTAAGGGAATATAGGGATGTGTTTGCATGGCACTATAGAGACTTGAAAGGGGTAGATCCAAGAATTTGCTCTCATACTATCCCCATGACTGCTGATGCCAAGCCCACCAAACAGAAGCCCTACACATATAATGATACATATGCAGCCAAAATAAAAGAAGAAATTGATAGGCTGATTGAAGTTGGATTCATCTATGAGATTGAGCATATTGAATGGGTGTCCCCCATCGTAGTGGTGCCCAAGAAGAACGGGAAGTTGCGAGTGTGTATTAACCTTAAAAAAGTTAATGCCGCTACGATCAGAGATAGTTATCCGCTTCCAATCACGGAACACCTATTGGAGCGTGTTGCAGGAAAGGAAGTTTATAGCGTCCTTGATGGATTTTCAGGTTACAATCAAGTAGCCATTGCCCCAGAAGATCAACACAAAACAGCTTTTGCCACAGAGTGGGGGATCTTTGCATTTCGTGTGATGCCATTTGGGCTCACCAATGCACCTGCAACATTCCAAAGGCTCATGTGTCATGTCTTCAAAGAGTTCTTGTGAAAGAGCTTAGAAGTATATGTGGATGATTTATGTGCTCATTCCCAAGAAAGAAGATTTCACATCCCTGAGCTCAGACAAATCTTCAACAAGTGTAGAGAATATCGAGTGTGTCTGAACCCAGAAAAGTGTGTGTTCATGGTGCGTCAAGGTAAAATCTTAGGTCATATTGTTTCTAAGAATGGAATCTCAACAGATGAAGATAAGGTACGAGCCATAGCGGAGCTGCCAAGGCCAAGGAATGTTAAAGAGGTACAAGCCTTTATGGGCCATTGTGGATATTACCGTACGTTTATCCACATGTATGCAATCATAGCTAGACCCCGTTATGCCTTGTTGTCTAATTTTGAGTGGAACGACGAATGCGAGAATTCTTTCAATGAACTGAAGAAACGTTTGTGCACAGCATCAATATTGACCACTCCTGATTGGAATCAACCATTCCATGTCCATGTGGATGCATCCAATCACGCCATAGGATGTGTGCTTGCACAACCCACAGGTGAAGGAAATTTAGATTTGCCCATAGCATATGCTAGTAGACAGCTCATTGCAGCTGAACGAAACTATACCACAACTGAGTGAGAGGGCTTAGGCATGGTATATGCTGTGAAGAAGTTTAGACACTATTTATTGGCCAACAAGTTCAAGTTTTTCACTGATCATCAAGCTTTGTTATATTTGGTCAATAAACCTTGCAATACTGGACGCTTAGTAAGATGGTTTCTCTTACTAATGGAATATGACTTTGAAGTTGTTGTAAGGAAAGGTAGAACCCACCTTCGGGCAGATCACCTTTCTCGCATCACTTCAGGAGAGTCACCGCAAGGAGTGTCTGATGAATTACCGGATGCTTATTTGTTCAATTTAGAAGTTGTTCCTAAATGGGCAAATAAGTTGGTACCAGTTCTAACCTTTGGCCCTGCAAATAAGAATGTGAAAACATCACTGTCAAGAAGAAATTTTAAAATCACAAAAATATCACATATTGGCAGGAAGCATGTACAAACAAGATACTGAGGGTGTATTAGCTTGTCGTGTTGAGGATGATGAACATGGTAGTTGGTTGCAACAAGCCCATGAAGGATTGCTAGGAAATCACTACTCTAAACAACGAACATTGCAAAATCTAAAGCGTTTAGGAGTGTATTGGCCTAGCATGGACAAAGAAATACATGAGTGGATTAAGAATTGTCCAGTGTGCCAGGCAAAACGCCCAGTGGAGCATGCCACTCTTTATCACATGTCATTAATTCCAGATTGGAGCGCTCCATTGGTAGAATTTATGAGATCGGGAAGATTACCCAAAGAGGCTAGTCTAGCAAGAAGATGAAGCATGGAGCAAGAGGCTCAAGGCTATGCCTTAGTGGGAGACAACCTATACCGTAGAGGCAAAGATGGTTACTTAAGACTGTGCATTCATGAATCAGACTATTTAAAGATCTTAGAGACTGCACATAGTGGTGTTGCAGGTGGACACTTCGATCCTAATCGAGTAATCAAGACCATTCTATTCTCAGGACTTTGGTGGCCCACTCTTCATATGGATGCTCATACCTATGTGAAGAAATGTGACACATGCCAACGTGCACAATATCCAGTTAGAAAAGATGAGATGCCTTTGAGGCCCATGATGGGAGGACGTGCATTCTCGAAGTGGGGTATAGACTTTGTAGGTCCTATTAATCCCCCAGCTAGAAACTCCCATGCAGAGTATATTATTGTAGCCACAGATTACCTTACAAAGTGGGTAGAAGTGAAAGCCACAACAACGAATGATGCTCAGACTATGGCTAAGTTCTTATTCGAGAATGTGTTCACTAGATATGGACTACCAATAGAGTTAGTAAGTGATAGAGGCACACACTTCTTAAATGAAGTCATTGAAAATCTTCTCCAAGAATTCTTGGTGATACACAAGAAGTCTGCCCCCTATCACCCACAAGCTAACGGACAAGCCGAGAGCACCAATAAGATCCTCTATAATGTATTGACCAAACTAGTAAATAATAAACGCTCTGATTGGGACAAACAACTTCATCATGCTGTTTGGGCTTATCCAGTTGCCTACAAAACAATACTCAACACCACCCCATTTCATATGGTCTTCGGACAGAATGTTGTGCTACCATTGGACTTCCTCGTCCCAGCCTTAAAAGTGGCACAAGAGCATGAGTGGAATGGACATGAATTGTCCTCTAGGATCTTTGATCTAGAACGCTTAGGTGAGACGAGGCTACGCGCGGCAGCAGGCATTTATGCTGCAAAGAAAAGACAAAAGGCATACTTTGATGCACACATCAAAGATAAAGGATTGAAAGAGGGAGACCTAGTGCTGGTTTATACGCTAAAGCAACATGCCCGTAAGTTGGAAAAAAGAGGATATGGACCCATGATCATTCATAGAATTTCCACTAGTGGTGCAGTTCAATTGGCCACTTTAGAAGTTGATAATTTGCCCAACTATATTAGTGGATGTAGAGTCAAGTTATATCAAGAAACCTCTTACAGAGGACATGCTAATGAGACTCAACACTGCTAAGAAACGAAAAGAAGAAGAGATGAGAGTCAGAGAAGAAGCACAAGCAGAGGCTAGAGAGCGCATAAGGCGAAATTAGTTAAGGCGACTAGGGCTAGATGTCAACTCAAAAGCCCCAAAATATCACATGGATATGTGCCAAAAATCAGGCATAGCGACTTGTCAAGTCATTGACCGACGTCCATTTGTGACCATAGAGATAGGACAAGGAAAGGGTGCAAGGACTGTGAAAGCATTGATTGACTCAAGTGCAGCAAGTAGTGCAGTTAGACTTTCCTATTGCCAAGACTTGCAGTTGAACATCAATCCCATAGAAGCTTATCTCATAGGATTGGGAGGTGTGGAAACCCCTTGTTTGGGCGAGGTGGAACTTCCCATCTATCTTCAAGATGTTCCAATGAAAGTCAAAGTGCTAGTGTGTCAAGATGATAACCTTACAGAACCACTTGTCTTAGGACAAGATTGGATTTATGACAATGCAGTCAACTTAAACCTAAGAAGTTAAATTCTTCAAGTTTGGGTACAGGAACAATGCATTACAGTAGAATTAGAGAACTGCATGCTCACATATCATGGCACCACACACTCTCTTAAGACTAATCTTCACGAGCAAGATGTTACATGTACCAAAAGCTCTATGATCCAGACGGACTCAACCAGGGAAGGAGAGTCGCAAAAGCAAGCAAACCCCCCTTCTTTGTCGAAGAGTAAATCATCCACAGTAGTTCAACCTCAGAAGCAAGCACAACAATTCAAGACAACTGTTGTAGCAAATAGAAAGACACCCTTCAACAAGACAGCAGTTCCGAGCATGAAGCAGATCTGGGTACGCAAAGGAGAGCAACCACTAGCCTTGCCCCCACAAATCCCATCTAGGCAAGCCAACCAGGCCAGAAGAGGAAGGAAGAAGCTCGGACAAGCTCAATCACAAGGTATCCGACAAGTTTGGGTGCCTAAGAAATTAGCTACAACTCAACAAGGGCGATTATAGATGTGGGTACCAAAGAAGCTCTTACATCCACAACAACCTATGTTCTCCCACATGCGAAGAGTCTCAACAAAGAAGACAAAAAGAGAAAAGGGTAAGAACTGCATACAGAGACTGAAAGAAGATCAAATCACCTCTTCAACCATAGAAGGAAGACATGCAAAAAGGGTATGGGTTTGGAAGCCAAAATTACAAGTAGCCTACACTGAACCAAAGCGCCAACCACATTGGATACCACAATTCAGAAAGTATCCAAAGATGAAGACGACTGAAGTGATCTCTATAGTGCCAAATGTTGTTCTAAAATGGACCCCAATAAGGAGGATTAAATCATTTCGAGATCCAATGGATACCTCCACCAAAGCCGGCATCAACAACTAAAAGTAACATCAAAAGCCTCGACGAGCGACAACCATGTGCTTCTTGCACAACCCTGTCTTTTGCACCATTCAGGTCATGCACTTCCAAAGTATGCATCGATATAGGGCCCTATTACATGGCCGTGCATAGACACATTTGAGAATTCCAGGCACAAGAGCACATTGACATATGTCAACTAGTTTTACTGATACTAACGTCTTCTTGTTTTGTGACATTGCTCATCAAAAAAAAAAAAAAAACTAAAAAAAGAGAGAGAGAGAGAGAGAGAGAGAGAGAAGAAAAGCGAGAGAGAGCTTGTTCCCAGGTTTGGCTCATGAAACATGAATGAGTCATGCTTAGTTGAAGGTGGAACTGTTGATTACTAGGCATTTATCAGTTTGGATAGAAGTGTGTCTCGGCTAGCAGATGATATAATTGCTGCCTTATTTGGTAGATGTCACGAACTTGGCATGAACATGGCATCCACAACTATGGTTTTCTCTTACCAGGGCAGGAGTGGAGAGCTTGAAGGTCCGCAACTTGAGTGATGCTTAACTGTTGCATGTACGAGAGCATCCAGGGAGATATATGCAAGGGGTAATTCTAATACCCTGCAAATCTTTGTATGTATACTGGATGAGAAGACTCCTGCTTATGGAGGAGACAGGATCAGCCACTCAAAAGATCTCATCAGTGGACCATCAACACGGACATTTATCAACAATGTTCCATCCCAAAGGCCGAGTGTACAACACGAAGAGATGAACATCGATCGACCTTCTCCATGGTAAGTACCTTCACTTTGGAAACACCATGAACATGATAGATTAGGCAACCTCTTCGTCAGCATACCCTTGAGCACTTAGCTCAAGACCTCCAATTTTTACACCATAATTATTCCAATGCATTTTCCAAGTAAGCATGCATAGGGCTACGTTACAAGGCCGTGCACAAGGCACATATTTTCCTCAACCCATGCACAAACACACTACCATCATTCATTATGGGTTATGCGTACTTGGCATAACTACTATGAACATCATCTTTGGAAGATCTAGAGGTCATCAATGGAGAATCACGACATAGTCATGCTAGAATCCAAGGAAGAAGCACATACCAAGGGACTACAACTTGCAAAGGCTCATAGTGACAAATGAAGAACCGGACAACCAACCTTGCCACAATGGGACGATAGACGGCTCTCGTTCCTACTGAACGGACAATACCTCTCAAGCACTACCTGGAACAACCATTACAACAAGGGTCTGTCAGGGACGACAGACTCGAGAGGGGGGGGAGTGTTGAAGCTCAAAGTCAAGGACAAAGCATGGAAGCACATCAAAAGGTGGACACATAAGGAAAGGGAGCAAGTAGGGAGCTCCAAGAAGTGTATGTCAAATTTTCACAAGAATTCCCTACAAAAATAGTGATTTTCATCATTGTAAATACCATTTTCTATTTTTGTAACTCCATTTTGTTCAAGCCGAGGAGTCCTTGAGCTTGAGGAGTATTAGAACTATCATCCTACCAATTTTCATAATTTTTAGACTCCGTCTGAGTCCTCAAATAAGCATTGGAACCTAATCTTTAACTAGGCTGGACACTAAGTCTGGACAGGGCCAAAACTAGTCAAAAAACTATAAAAAGAGCTAGAGAGCTCATTTTTGAGGTTAGCTGGTTAGAGAATAGAGCTTTTGTAAGAGAACTCTTTTGCAATCGAAGCTTTCCATTGTTCCTCTCTTTGATCTTATCTTGTGCGCGTGTGTGTGTATATGTGTGCATGTTTGTGTGCTTTCACTCACTCACTTGTGCCTTCACTTGCTCGTGGTCTTCATACCGGTCCTCACGTCTCCGCGGATTGACAAGTAAAGGAGGTGCTGCTTACGCTTGAGCTACACCAATAAGTCATTCTAATGTTGCTAGGCCTACTACACCTAAGGAGAACATGAAGTTATGGCATGCTAGATTTGGTCATATCAGTTACACAACTCTCAAGTGTATCAAAGAACAAGGTATGGTGGAGAGTTTGCCTACTTTTGCTTTACCAGATGATGCACTCATGTGAAGGATGTCTTGAAGGAAAAATTCACAAACTACCTTTCAAGAAACATAGATTTATTACGGCCACAAGGAAGTTGCAGATCACACATTCAGATGTGAATGGTCCAATGAGAACAAATTCTATTCAAGGTTACAGGTACTTTGTTATGTTCATAGATAATTTCTTGAGATATTCATGGATTTATGGTCTTAAAGTGAAGTCAGAGGTTTTTCCTACCTTCAAAAAGTTCCTAGCTATGGTTGAAAATGAAATTCAGTCAAAGATCCAGATTTTGAGAAGTGATAGAGGAGGAGAGTACATGTCTGAAGACTCTAAGTTTTTTCTTGAATACAAAGGTATCTCTCATCAACTCACTATTGCTTACACACCAAAACAAAATGGTATTGTAGAGAGAAAGAATAGGATACTTGTTGAGATGATGCGAAGTATGATGTCATCCAAAAGGCTTTCTCCCAAGTTTTGGTTTGATGTAGCACATACAGCTAATCACATTATGAATAGGTCTTCCACAAAAGCTTTGAAAGTCATTACACCTTATGAAGCTTATTATGGGAAGAAGCCCAATGTGAGTTACTTCAAAATTTTTGGTTCCCCAGCTTATGTTTACATTGAGAAGAGGGATCGTGGTAAGCTTGATGTAAAAGCCATTAAAGCAGTCTTTATTGGTTATGCAATTGAAAGCAAAGGATACAGATTCTATGTTCCAAATACAGGTGATATCCTACTCTCACGCAATGCATATATAGCAGAAAGTCAGGTTTATGATAAGAAGGAAGAGATTCCAGATTTCATAAAGGCAGATGACCATGCATTTTTCAGAAGGAATTTGGATACTTGCATTCAGCCATACAAGGGGGATGATGAACCTACTCAAATCCTAAGAGATACAGGTGAAGAGAGAATTTCATTACCTACATCAGTACCTAATCCATCATCGGTACCTCTTGAAGTTCCAACTTATGAGGTTGGAGAAGGTTCTAGAGTTCCAAAAGAAAGAGATATTGAAGAATCAGAAGATATACCACCAATTTTTAGGAATACACCAAATTGGTTATATCAAACATGGAAGGACAGTGGTATACAGGAATACACAGGAAGAACTAGAAGCCAGACCAGGAGGCAACAAAGAGACCATGTAAATTATGCAGAACATTTTGAGATTCATAAATTTTTAGGTCTTACTTTAGTTAAGAATGAACTAGCTAGTGTTCAAGATGCACTTCAAAGTGATGTGATAATCACAAGTCCCAGGATTGATTTCAAATACAGAGATGAGTATATCTACATCAAACAATAGAAATACATTGACAAATTATTGGAAAGGTTTGAGATGACAGATTCCAAGCCTATGGAGACACCTATGGATGTTAATGTGTTATTATAGACGGCAGAAAATTTAGAACCGTTTGATGCTACAATATATAGTCAAGCAATTGGTTACTTGATATATCTATGTAATACACGAGAGGACATTCAGTTTGCAGTTTCTCAAGTATACAAGTTCATACACAGTCAGCTCAAAATTCAGTGGAAATGAGTTATTGTGACATTGAAGGGGGGATTGTTGGAAAACAATATCCCATGGTCAATGGTGGAGATTCCTCATGCTGATACAGAATGTCTCAGTATTATTCCTAGTATAAGACAATTAAAACGTGTGGGCAACGTGGATAGGAGAGTATTCTTCCAAAGAATTGATGTTAGTTCAATACCCATCGGGCACTGAAAAAGTTAAACGTTTTCACTTCGAGCGCTATTTTTGGAATTGATGTGCTTTTGGTTATTGAAGCAAACGGATGGTGACACAAGATTTTAGATCATGTTCGTAGCTTTTTTCGACGTCGAATATAGCTTTTCGATGATGATTTTAAGATAGATACAAAGCTATAAAAGAATAGCCATTGCTCATTGTTGATTATCACTCAACACAAGCTCTAGCAAGAGTGCTTGCAACTTGGAGGTGATCAATCTTCTCAAGCTAGGAGGAGATCTTGGATGCCACTTTGGAGGAGGAATTCTCACACTCTTGGAGGAGTTGTGATCTATGTCTTGGTGATTATTTGGAGGAGATTCTGCCAGCTTACCATCAACATCCATTGTTAATTTATGTGAGTAGAAAATCTATTTCCGTTTTAACTTGCTAGGTCACTCGTTTCTGATTCAGGTTGATCAAAATTTGGGTTTGTTGTACAACAGTTCTAAATTGTTCTTATTCTCCATATTCTCACATACACACACTTTTCATACCTCTTAGGCACACAATCTCTTGTATCTAGTTCTTATTTATGCCGAGATACAGATATTGTCAGTTTGTATCATATTCACACATTGTAATTTGACATTCATATATAGATAGTGTAGGTGAGCCTCATAGATTATCATTACACTTGAAATCTCGTCTATTCTCTCTCTATCTCTCACTCATCTATTTTTGAGTCTTGAGGTGTGTATGTTAAGGTTCATCTATTGGAAGATCCTATACACCTGTGATTTATTGTTATTGTGGTCCACTACCACTTCCAACAAAGGCAAGGTGCAAATTGCAGAGCAAAGCTTGGTTGAGCATCTTGACCATGAGAAAAAGTCCAAATCATGTGAATTGAGGTTGGAAAATTACTCTAACCCCTCAATCAATTCTAACTTAGGATAAGTGTGTATAATTGAGATTTACTAATCAAGGGAGTGATAGGAACATATCAAGTCCAAGATACCTTAATTAACTCAAGTCAAGCATGATAAGTAGAGTAAAAACATGATGAACATAAAGAAACAAACATAATCAAGCAATCAAATGAGAAAGAATGACAAACAAAAGTAACTCATAGTGATGTGACATTAAAGACAAGATCCCATACCCAAAAAAAATAAAAGACCAAGTAATTGATACACAAAAGAACATTGCAACATGTTTGTCATCTTAACTTATTCGAAAAGAAATTGGATCAAAATCATGAATCTTAGATCAAGCAGACACATAGGAAAGTCTGACCGACAAAGACTCAGATCCTCTAAAGCAAGTGTCAATCTTATGGTTAGATCTTGGGCTCAATAGTTGAGTGATTATACGTCTGTAGTAAGCTCTGAGACCAATAACTTAGACACGTCATTTAGCATGGAATTACCTATACGTAGTTTGAGGTTGACATACTTAGAGACCTGAGAAGGCCCCTGTAAGAGTTAGCTTGAATACATTTGAACTTATTGCTTAGGTTCTCACATCTATGAGGATGAGTTAATTGTCATTGATTATAGTAGACATGTACACACCTGGAAGGATGAAAATATTTTTCCCTCTTATGAGTCTACTACCCCTCATAATTAGAATGGAGCAGTATCTTCATATGTCCTAGGAGCATAGAAACCTACCCTTTGCCTATTGGAATTCCAATAAACCTTATAAGCTTCAAGTTGATGCAGTAAAACACCCTATGTGCCTTAGAAGATCACTGAGAAAAAATTGATTCAAAACAGATAGCTTTACACATAAACTAGTTCATGGAACTTGCTATTTATGGATGAATCATGCAACTTCTAATACTCAGTGCTCCCAACTTGATTAAAATTGGTCAAAATTCCTCTTAGAGGATGGTGGCTTATAGGTTTAAGTAGATATGATGCACAAGAGCAATATTTATAACCAATATATGCTCCAATAATAAGTTTAGCATTGAATTGGTGTCTCCTTGACCTTTTAGAAGTGTGCAGAGAATGACCTTGAGATATTAGAAACTCTATTTCTCACAATCTACTGAAAGAAAAGCTACATTTTTTTGTATGAGTATAGTAGATAATAATACCTTTCAAATGAATCCATATTCATAAGCATTTAGCCTCTAGGCTGTGAGAATTGGCCTCTACAAGGCAAACAACTTTGGAGAAGATGATGTAGAGAAATACGAAAAGAGCAAAGAGATGATGAGAATGATTGTATATCTCATCTAACATATTTCAAAACTGCTCTTGAGTGTTTATTAGACTCTTTAGAACTCCTCATGGATTTCCATTGACTTTCTCATTGAATTTGAATTCAAAAGTAACTCATGGGTACAATTAGATGAGATTTTCTCTTTTCCTATGATCTAGGAAGATAGAGAATCAAGTTTCAAACTTGACTTTGGTAGTTGGTTGATCAACAAACTTAATCTCGTGGATTTCATAGTCTTTCTACTTATTTTTCAACAAGAATAAAGATCTAATGACCATACGACTTATGGATTTTTTACATGGACAAAGAATTTTCATTAGATACCATAACATTATGGTTTGCTTCAAGTATGAATTTAGGCCTAGAATAACTCCTTCTCAAGCATGATGAAGGCTTGATATCCTAACAAGAGGTGTGGATGAATTTCCTCTACTTAGATCAAGAGAACATCCTATAATCTTGAAACCCACTGAGGTAGTGAAAGCCATGATGAATTACTTTGATGGCACGAGAGATCCATATGATCATGTAGCTGAATTTAAGCAAGTGTTGAGGGCTAAACAAGTGGAGGATGTGTTCACTCAATACAAGGTTTTCAGACTTACCTTGAAGAATATAGCCATAACATGGTTTCAAACCTTGCATCAAGT
The DNA here is from genome assembly GCA_020310875.1 of Ceratopteris richardii. Classification (NCBI taxonomy): domain Eukaryota; kingdom Viridiplantae; phylum Streptophyta; class Polypodiopsida; order Polypodiales; family Pteridaceae; genus Ceratopteris; species Ceratopteris richardii. Next base: position 120,890,395 of record CM035443.1, read on the forward strand.
TTAGTTTAGAAACATCACACAAATGCTAGACACATTCATTGCGGAGTTCTCCAAGAGGGGAATCAGACACAACATCTCATGGTTGATCCATGGTTTCAAATAGACACCACATGAAATAGTTAGATTAGAAAGACATAGGTTTAGGCAATACATTGAAAGATGCCCTATTGCAGAGTTACCTACTTAGGATAAACAAATTTCCTTGTTTTAAATGGTCTATTGAACTTGAATTTAAGTTCATATGTCCAGTTGAAGGAACCACATACCTTAGAGCAATGAGGAACCACATACCTTAGTACCCTAGCATCTATCCCACCTCACCCCGAGCAGGGTTGGTCTTACTTGATCCTATTGAAGAAGACTTGGACATGATGTTCAAAGCCAACTAGGCTCAACTTCAAGAAGGGCCAAATGCAGTGGTGTTAGATAAATGCTATCCGAGAGCGAACTTAGAGATTGAAAGGACAAAGCTTTGTGCAAAGTTGGTCAAATTAGCTCAGGCTATGTTCAAGGCAAGCCATATTTTCAATCAGACAAACTCAATGAAACTAAAGTTATGCTTCAAAGGACTATTGGATAGATTAGAGCAATTGGTGGCTAAGCTATAGACTTTAGCAACATCACAGGCTCAAGATAATGGAAGCGAGAAAAAAATCTTACCTCCATAGGAAGCTTTTGTTCCTAACTCAAAGAATGATGGAATCCCTTCCTCTATAAACCAATACTCTAAGAGTTCTTATAGGAAATACAAGAGGAGAATTGGGCCAAGGAGAGAGAGGATCCCCCTCCTACTCAAGAAGTAGATGATCTTCACGATCAATTTCCTTAGAACATTCCCCCTATCTACGGAGAGCAGGAAGTGGTGCAATCAAGCGAATGACTAGACTTTGAATCCAATTCCTTATAGGAATTTCCCCATTTTGTAGGCCCTTGCAATCAAAGTCTATTCATATGAGAGATCCTAGATTAGAAATGAAGAATCTGTTAGACCCAGGAACTAAGGGGTAGTTAACAACACTAAAGTGTAGTCATTCCACTTTAACTAATCAAAGTCAAACCAGAGTTATGGAAGCATATAGCAAATGTGTTTGCAAAAATTGCTAATTCCCACTCTCAAGTAGGATCATAAAGGAATTTACCAAAAATACCCATATAAAAGATAGGAGATATGAGCCAAGGAGAAGAAGGAGACACCTATCTTCCTATCACATATCAAGGATACATGGGGAAGGCCATCCTAGTCTCAAGAGTAGGATTTGCCATTGACACCACCTCCTTATGGAAACATTGAGTCAAAATAGCTTTATAGCCCACACGAATGAAGCTACAAATGACAGATGGACACATAGAGAATCCTCTAGGATTGCTAGGAACCACCCTCACTACTTGTGATGTAGAGTTTGAGCACACCTATGCTATTTGTGAGTTTGGAAAGAATAATGTTTATGAGATGAATATGGGTAGAACTTTCATGAGACAATTGCAAATAGTGCATGATTGGGAAGCAATTCCTTGTACTTATAACATTTAGGGGTAACTACAAAGGTCAACCTCAAGGACTATACACATCATGATGAACCATCCCTATAATGGAACATAATCCATAGAACACCAGAGGATACTGAATTGGTGCACTCCGTAAGATCAAATACTCATGGATGCATGAGGATACATAATTATGGATGTGTAAGCTTGTTATAGAAGACAAAAAGAGATTAGAAGCTAGAGACATAGGCACCTTAGGAAACCATATATCACTTCAAGAACCAAACCTACACACCTATGATCTTTCAAGACAAACAATTTGAACCCATGGTTGGTTAGAGATTTTAGTGATGATGGACATAGAGGTAAAAGAAGAACCATGGACCCCCCATTTTGATGGGGATAGCTATGAGATTTTGGCGTTCATGTGTGGACCCATAATTAAAGAATGTGAATCTAGTATAAGCATACACAAAGAGGAGAGTGACAAGGACTTAGAATCCATCATCATGGATCCATTTTGCACCTCAGAAGAAGAGTAGCTATTCTTGATAGAAGTTAAAACTCATGAGCAAAAGGGCTTTAACAATGAAGTGATGTTAGCTATGCAAGTAGACATAGAACACAATAAAAAGAAAAGAAAAGAATTCCCTTGCACAAGAAGAGAAGAATAATCTTTGTTTGAAGTACCAAAGAATTTCAAGAAATATGAGATAGAAAATAGGAAAATAATGGTAAAGATGCCAAAAAGAGAAGCTCTCATGGGAGAAATGTACGATAATAAAGAACATAACAGGAAAGTGGTAGTAATGATCGAAGGCAAAGAGGAAAGATGCACATATATAGGACATGACCAGACTAAGGAACAAGAGCAAGAATAGATAAAACTATTGGAGTTCGAGGTCTATGGAAGCATGTGAAAAACACAAGGAAGAAGAAGAAGCTTGGAGCACAACACACAATATTAAATGTATTACCACTAGAATGTACAAAGATGTGACTTGTTAGGGTTATATGCATATATACAAGCCAGGGGAGAAAACCTCCTAAAGAGGGAAAAAAGTGTCATGGCAGTCCTAGTGTGTTCACACACATCACTACCTAAATATATCAACAAATCCCCCCTGGGAGTGATGTGATGAACAAGGAGCTGGCGCTCATGTATAAGGAAGTGCCAAGCTATGTGGAATCAATCCACAAAAGGAAGTAAGCCCAAAGCTTTGCAAAAAGCTTCAAACTGCTGATATATTTAGGTAGTGATGTGTGTGAACACTCTAGGACCACCGGGGCACTTTTTTCCCTCTTTAGGAGGTTTTTTTCCCCGGCTTGTATATACACCTATTGCCCCAATGGGTTACTTATCTTTGTACATTCTAGTGGTAATACATTTAGTATTGTGTGTTTTGCCCCAAGCTTCTTCTTCTTCCTTGTGCTATTCGTGTGCTTCCATAGATGGCTAACTCCAACAATTGGTATCAGAGCAAGTCGTCGCTTCATCTAGGACATCGTCGACACCTCTCCGGTTGCATTCTCAGATTCGCACGAATTTTGGTGAGCATACTCAGCGTGTTTCCAAGACACGCTACGTTTCAGCCTTGTTTCGACCTTCAAACGCACTATGACAATGCTTGTGCAGGCTATTCTGTCGTTTTGTGCCAAAGGTATATACCAGTTTCGGTTTACCAATATAAGCGTCTCGAAGTCTGCTACAAGTTTTATCAGAATTTGTCTGGGCAATTTTGTTCAACTTTTTGAGATACAATCAATTTTCTGCATCAAGGTATTTTAGTCACTAGCCATGGCTAAAAGCAGTGATGTATTTCGTATGTTGGCTGTTGAGGATAAGTTGGATGGTACCAACTACCCGTTGTGGGCTTATATGATGCGACATGTATTGGTTGCAAAAGGACTGTGGAACATTGTGTAGGATGTTGAAAAATGTCTTATCACACCTACAACTGTTACAATTGTAGGTACTGAAGCTGATGCAGAAGGTGTCGAAGATGATGATATTCTACATATTCCTATTCGTGTTGTGGTTTCTGTTGCACCTACTGCAGAGCAAATTTTTTGGGATGGTAGAGATGCCCAGGCACATGCATTGATAGCTTTGTCTGTCAAACGTTCCATTATTCCTCACATTCACTCTTGCAAAACAACTAAGGATGCTTGGGATACACACCACATTGTACCAAGCTAGGAATGAGGCTCGTGTTGCTTAGCTACGAAAACAATTGGAGAGTGAGCACATGAATGAAGGTGATTCTATGGACAGTTTTCTAACAAAGATCAAAGACTTGAAGGAACAGTTGATTTCTACTAATGAGGTTATACTAGATAGCTCACTTGTGCAGACCGTTCTGAATGATCTTCCTCATTCATATCAGAGTTTTGCTTCTACTCTTCGATTGCTATAATGAAGAATGGTACTTGTTCTTTATGTGACTTGCCTCCTGGAAGAGGGCCATTGGCACTAAGTGGGCTTACAAGCTAAAGTGTAAGCCTGATGGAACAGTTGACAGGTATAAGGCTAGCCTTGTTGCAAAGGGTTATACACAAGAAAGAGGCATTGATTTTGATGAGACCTTTGCACCTACATGCCGTATGACTACTGTTCGGAGCATCTGTGCACTTGTAGCCCATCATGGTTGGAATGTATATCAGTTGGACATTAGAACTGCATTTTTGAATGGTGACTTGCATGAAGAAGTGTATGTTTTTTTAGCCCCGTGGCTTTGTGCAGAAAGGGCATGAAAACCAGGTGCAGTTGAGTGTGTGTGGCTCAGACGCCTTATGGTTGGGGTGTTGGTCAGTCTTCTACCACCACCATCTTCATTGACAGTTAGAGCGCATTGGCACTTGCGAGGAACCCTGTGTTCCATGCTCACACTAAGCACATTGAGGTGCATTATCATTATGTCAAGGAGAGGTTCTCTGCTGGGGAGATCAGCTTGGCATATGTGCCCACGCAGGAGAACATTGCAGACCTTTTCATGAAGGCTCTGCCTAGGGAGAAGTTTGAAGCTTTCTGCAAATCTTTGGGCTTACTTCCTTTTGTGGAGTGATTTCCACATAGCTTGGCACTTCCTTATACATGAGTGCCAACTACTTGTTCATCACATCACTCCCAAGGGGGATCTGTTGATTTATTTAGGTAGTGATGTGTGTGAACACTCTAGGACCATCGGGGCACTTTTTTCCCTCTTTAGGAGGTTCCCCCCCCCTTGTATATATGCTTATTTCCCTAATGGGCTACTTATCTTTGTACATTCTAGTGGTAATACATTTAGTATTGTGTGTTGTGCTCCAAGCTTCTTCTTCTTCCTTGTGTTGTTCGTGTGCTTCCGTAGATGTCTAACTCCAACACAAACTTCTCTCTAGGCAGAGCCTTTGTGAAAAGGTTTGCAATGTTCTCTTGTGTGTGCACATATGCCAAACTGATCTCTCCAACAGAGAACCTCTCCCTAACATAATGATAGTGCACCTCAATGTGCTTAGTGTGAACATGGAACACAAGGTCAATAGCCAATGTGCTTTGACTGTCAGTGAAGATGGTGGTGGAAGAAGAGTGACAAAAACCCTAATTAGCCATAAGGCATATGAACCATAGACACTCAACAATTGCTATGAAAGCTGCCCTATACTCAGCCTCACAACTAGACATGGCCATAGTAGGTTGCTTCTTGCTCAACAAAGATATGGATGAGCTACCAAGCATGAAGCAAAAGCCACTCGTTGACACATGAAAGTCATAGCAACGAGCCTAATCAAAGTCAAAGAAAGCATGTAAATCTAGCGATAGTGATCCCCTCTTGGGATAAAACATTCCAAGTAGTCGGGTACCACTCAAGTAGTAAAATATGTGCTTAGTTGTGTGCCAATGCTTGACACCTGGGCAATGCATAAACCTACTCATCTGTGAGACAACAAACTAAATATCTGGTTGAGTAATGCATAAGTAAATCAAGCATCCAACACCTTGCTGATAGAGAACAACATCAAATGCATCCCCAGCATCATGAAGACTCAATCGTAAACCTGTCTCCATAGGAGTGGCAATAGGTTTGTAGTCTTCAAAGCCAAAACACTATAATAATGTGTCAATATATTTTGTTTGACACAAAGCTATTCCACCATCAACTTGCATAAACTGAATGCCCAAATAATGATGCAAACACCCCAAATCTCACATCTCAAATGAGGCATGCAAATTAGCTTTAAAATCAGAAATATGCTTCTCATGAGGACCAGTGAGCAGCATGTTATCAACATTGACAACAATGATCAGAAGCACATCATTCGCATGCTTAACATATAAGCTGCTCTCAGTTGGACTGCTCTCAAAACCATGTGCAATCAGATAGGCATGTATCTTTTCATACCAATCATGTGGTGCTTGTTTCAAACCATATAATGTCATTTTCAACCTGCACACTTGGTTTTCATGCCCTTTCTGTAGATAACCATGGGGCTGAAAAACATACACTTCTGCATGCAAGTCACCATTCAAAAATGCAGTTTTAATTTCCAATTGATGTACATTCCAACCATGATGAGCTGCAAGTGCACAGATGCTATGAACAGTAGTCATTTGACAAGTAGGAGCAAAGATCTCACAAAAATCAATGCCTCTTTCTTGAGCATAACCCTTTGCAATAAGCCTAGCATTATACTCTTCTCCAGCTTCCACTCTCTTCTTGAATCCTTTCACCTTTCTTTTTTACTTTGATTATTTTCTTCTCTTCCTCACCACTGCTACTACTGTGGTTCTTTTCTCTAGAGGTCCGTGGAGCTATTTAAAGTAAGATAAGAGTGAAGCTTCCTTTTTTATGAACACTACCTCTGTTTTTGCATTCATCATCTGGTCATGGAGATCTTCATAGTGTTCCATTTCAACTTGTGCCAAATCAGTTGTTTTATCAAAATATTTTTCCAACATCTTGTGATATTGAGCTTCATAAACATCTCTCTTGTCATTATCCTACATTAAATATGAATAAACCGTTTTTGTACTTTGTGGTGGATGAGGCTCTTTGTTAGCCTGAAGTTTCTTTTGTTCTAGCTTCATATGTGGGTTTGTCTGCTTCTAGTTCCAACCTCCTAGGATCCATCTTCCTCTTTTTAATAGGTTGTTGAACTTCAAGAACTATCTCCTTTTATTTCTTACCCACCTCCTTCACAGATGTTTTTCTTCTTGGACTCTTTACCCCAATCATTCCTTCTCTAAAAACTTGTGCTTCTTGAGCCAATAAGAGTTTGTCTTCAATTCCTAGCACATGATAAATTATTTTGATAAGAAATTGGGCTCCATTCATAAACTTCTTGGACTCACAATTCTTCTTTGCATGTTTTAGTTGTTCATAGATATATGAGGACATACTACCCCAAAAGATTTAGCCTTAATGTTCTTGTTCAACATCACTAAAGTCACTAGTTTGTGAGCCATGGTGTACCTTGGTAACTTGGGAAAACATGAGTTGTAGGAAGGTTCTGATCACAAGTTCTTCATTGGTTTTCTTTGAAGTCCTAGAACTTGGTATATCCTATATAGATAGTTGCATTCTTCTTCACAAAACTGACATCTATTTTGTTATCCATATGTTGTAATTGATTCCACTCTTGGAGAACTCAACGATGAAAACATCTAACAGCTACATGATGTCTCTAAAATGACCTCCTTGCAAGGGTTGAAACCGAGCAAAGGCCATTTTCTTCAAAGTCAAACCAGAAGCCTTGTATTGAGTTAACAGATCTTCAACTTGTTTCGCTCTCAAAACTTACTTGAATTTGGGTACATGATCATAGGGATCTCCCATGCCATAAAAGTAATTCTTCATGGCATTAGCCACCTAAGAGGGTCTCAACATCTTGAGTGCTCTCTTTGTCTAGGTAGAGGGAAATCTTCCTCATCTCTATGTGACCTATGTCCTCTAGTATTTTCTCTTGCTTTGATATACCTCTTCCTAAGTTGTGCACAAAGCTTCCTCATGCATTTCCTTTGTCTTTTCTCTATTGGCTCTTAAAGAGTTAGGCTATCCTGCACTAGCCAATGCCTTATCTAGAGAGAAAATATTTTGGGTTTTCTTATTGTATTTAGAGACTAAGTACATCCATTCAAAGGTATGACTCATGTGAGTTGGTTTCCCTTGGACATCTCAATCCTAACTCATAAACTAAGAACTCTTGCTTAGTATGAGGCTTGTCCAATTTGAACTTCCAAAAGGCTTCTTCAATAGCCATGTCAATGTATAATTATATGAAAGTATTGCGCTAGGGATCTCCCTCGTCTAAATCTCAAACTTGTGAATCTAGAATAATGTTCCCCAAGTCTTCTATTCACTCAAGGTGACTAGTAGCCATGTACATTGTTCCCTATTTATCTATATAAGGTCCATTCTTGAATTTGACCACTGGGTGATCTATGCCATAAGGATGCTCTGAGTTCCTCAATTATACTTTTGACATTCTCAAATCATCCTCATAGATGTGAGCACGTAATCGATTAGTTTCGATGTACTCCTATTGATTCTTGTAAGGTCCTTCTGATGTCTCCATACTCTACAAATTATTTGACTCACTAGTCTCTTGACTATGATTGGACTATGGAATACCTAATTGATTAGATGGAGATATGGCTACATGGTTGACACTAATTTCAGAAAATCTTAGGCTTTATCAATCCACCTTACTAAGATACTTTCTTGATCTAAGGTTCATGAATTAGCTCCATTCTTTTCTTTAACCCTTATAAATTTTGCTTATTAATATAGGTTCAATTATCAAATTACTTGTGCATTTATTTTCCTTTGTTATTTCTTGTCTTGATGAAAAATTATCAAGAATGTTTTGTTTTGTTTTGCTTGATCTTGGGTCGTCACGTTAGGTTCTTTTTTCCTTAGTGTTATCACAATATTATTCACTTTAGGTCTTGTACTTGATTTCCTTAAGCTCATTAGACTTGAGGGTAATGATGACTTGAGATTTTCCATTGTCACCCTATGTACAATTACTAGCATTAATACCTTGGCCTAGGCTAGAATTGACAAAGGTAGTTTCGTGAGCTTCCAACCTCAAATCCCTTGCTTTGTATGCTTTAAGTGGCATCCTTGCCCTACTAGCTCACCATGACCCTTATAATATCCACGATTTCTGGCTCTTATAGCTTTGTAGACCCTAAAATCACCATGAAACCCTTAAAAATAGACCAATTTGAAGTCAAAGATTAAAACCCCAATTTTTCATGTATTCATTATCTATCATAATAGATTGGGTCTATTGTGATAGATCGGTATGTCCTGATAGAGAGAGTATATCATGATAGAGCCATCTGTCATGATCGAACACTCTATGGCAATAGAGAACTTTGTCACATGGGTAGTCTATTGCAATAGACTAGTTGGTCTATCGGGACAGATGATTCTATCATGAGAGGGGGATTCTATCATGATAGACCGGGTGATTTGTTGGGATAGAGCAGTCTATCATGATAAACAAGATCTATCAGAACTTTTATCTGTCATTATCTTTGGTACATCACGATAGATTGTGGTAGACATAGTCTATTGCCTATCCCTAATCTTTGGTCTATTGTGACATAGCCAAAAACTTGGAGTTTTTGCCAAACATCTAGTACTTTATGATGGCATTGGGGATACCTTTGCTATGGTGTAGGTGCAACACAGAAAACATGAATTTCTTGGTTTGTTGAGGCAATCGACACAAAATTCAAAAAATGTTATGTCATACTTGTGTTCGAGAAGATGATGGACCTGAATCTGCAAGGAAACAACTAGAAAATAGAAAAGCAACACATTACTCTCTCTCTATCTCTATCTATTTATCCATCCATCCATCTATCTATCTATCTATCTATCTATCTATCTATCTATCTATCTATCTATCTATCTATCTATCTATCTATCTATCTATCTATCTATCTGTCTGTCTGTCTATCTATCTATCTATATATCTATTTATCTATCTATCTATCTATCTATCTCAAGCACACAAATGAGGGAATGTGGAGGGGAGGTGTATAATATAACAAAAAACAAAACTTTTTGGTGAAGAAGGTGAAGTGTGGCTATGGTGGAGGAAGGTAGAAAAGGTGATGGTGAAGCCAAAAAGTATGAAAATTAGTGCAAAGCATAGAAAATTCTACCAAATTACTTTCCAACATTGATCTCCCAACACTCTTACCATCACACGTTTGTCGTTGAGCAAGCTCCCTAGCAACTGTGCCACACTTGCATGGGTCCACAAAGGGCTATTTTGGATCTAAAATCTATAGAACTGGGGCTAATGCAACAAGGTTCAGTATCTATCCCATACTCTCTTCTTGTTCCTTACCCCAAGTAAGGCCATTAGGTTTTCCCTTCAGTTTTTCATACAAATGGACTAATGTCTTGGCAAAGTGTGATACAAACTTTCTACAATATCTTGCTAACCCAAAAGAACTTTGTAATTCCAATATTGTTCTAGGGTGTGGGTAGTTAAGACTAACTTATACCTTTTCAAAATCTACTTGTACTCCTTTTTTAGATCTAATGTGGCCAAGATATCAAATGGTGCAAAAACTTGGGCTTAGACTCTTTTCCATGCAACTCATTTTCTTTTAGGATCTAGAAAACTTTTTTTCGAATGATCCAAATAGGTTATCTTTCCTATAGACAAGTATTTCATCAAAAACTTCAACTATTAAAATATCCAAATAAGGGTTAGAAACATATTCATAAGGGCCATAAAGGTAGCAAGGGCATTTGTTAGCGCAAATGACATGATTGAAAATTCAGAATTTCCATACTTAATCCAAACATCTATCTTTAGGACATCATCAAATTTGATTTCGATTTGATGATATCCTTGTTGAATGATTGAATTTCCCTAGAGGAGTTGATAAGCCATGGGGAATTTCATCTAGAAAAACATCCCATAATTCATTCATTAAATGTTCAAACTTAGACTTTTCGTCACTAGAAAAAGAAAAAGAGACATATGAAGGTGGAGCCATATAATATACATCATTTACATGGGCTTGGAGAAACATGTAGACTTTTTTTGCTTATTTACAAGTCTCTTTAGCTCCATAGTTTCCACCTGAGGTATTAGGCACATCATGCTCTCCTTGAATCAAGTATTGAACACCATTTTTCTCTAATTCTAAGGTAGGGAGCAAGTAACTATGCTTGAGCGATGTCGCTAACCCCCAAATCTATTCGCTTCCCATCACTAAATCAATCCTTTCCATATGCATGATTTGTAAAACAACTTTATCTTTATATCCTTGAAACTCAATTTCAAGTCACATACTATGCATAGTATGCCAAAATTTTTGGCCTTTTCCTTTGTTGCACAAGGATCCCATACACACCCAAGGAGCAATGCATGAAGGAAGTCCCAATCAAGTTGTAACATAAATCAGTGTTTGAAGTTCCAAACAATGATTTTCATCACTAATTTTGTAATGCAAATCTCCAAAATTGTAATTTCATGCTCCACCTTGTGCAAGTCGAGGACTCCTCAAGCTTGAAGAACTTAGATAGAATCCACATACCAAGTTTCACAAAAATGTAAGATGGTCGATCAATTATGTTTGAGAGTTATAAGCTAGAATCCAACTCAAAGGAATTATTCTGCCTATGAAAAGGATCTTTATGTCATCATGCATGCTTTGAAAAAATGGGAACATTACTTCTTTGGTGTCAAAGTAACTATAATATTTGATCAAGTGAGTATCAAATGATTTCCAAACCAATTGGAATTGAAAGATAGAAAAGCAAAATGGGTCATGATACTTCTTCAAGGATTTGATTATGAGCTCAGATATCAAAAAGGGAAGTTCAATATAGTCGTAAATGCATCAAGACACATGACTATGTTTAGTTCTCTGAGTTTCATATAAATTTCCAATGTTTTGATCAAGTCAATTATAGGAAAGCATCAAGAAGGTCTAAGTTTTGAAGAATCTTGGATTGCCTTGCTTCCTCAAGAATTCGTTCCTCCTTTTGTTTTTATCTTGTTCTCCTAGTAAACTAGCAACCATGGATTCAGTGGCAGGTTCCTTGTACAGTTTAGCTTTATAGAGACCAATATAGTTTGATAAAACATCACCCTCCAATGTAGCTAGACTTATGGTACCTCCAGAAGAAATCCTATGAATTAAGAGAAGGCCACAACCCCTTTTCTAAAGCCTCTTGGAATTTTTCTTCAATGTGTAAGCAAGCACCAAGTCACCAACTTCCAATCCCTTTTCTTTTATGTGGGAATCATAATATTCCTTTTTTCTACATTTGGATACTTATATACTAGCAAGTTCTTGCAGTTGTGTCTCTTGCAACTACTCCATTTGCTCCAACTATTGTGACAACTCATGTCCATTCCATTCATAATCCTTAGCCACATGTTACATAGGGACTAAGAAGTCAATTGGAAGAACTTCATTTTGGCCATAGACAAGATTGAATGTCTTTTTTCTGAGGGTTTTCTTATAAGCCACTCTAAAATCCCAAATAGCATGGGTGTAGTTGTTTGTCCAAAACCGATCTCCCATTGTTGACTATTTTAGTCAAGATTGTGCATAATATCTTATTTGAACTCTCAACTTTTCCATTGGAATCAAGATGATAAGGATGAGTTTCACTTTTCCTTATAGCTCGTGCTTCAACCCATTCGATAAGGTAATCCATCACTACAAAAATATACTCACCATGTGAGCCCCTTGCTAGGAGATTGATTGGTCCAATGAAATCAATACCCTACATAGAAAATGTTCTTGCATTTACCATGGGTCTTAGAGGCATGTGATCTCTCCTCAAAGGATACTTAATACTTTCACATATATCACAACTCCTCACAAAAGTCTCTACATCCATTTGTAACATAGGCCTCCAAAATCCTACAAAGATTATTATTTTGGTTGCCCTTTCTACTAAAAAATAACTAGAAGTGGTGCATGAGCCATTCTAAGATGGGAAAATATTCTCCTACATGATTGCAAAGATGCAGTTTCCTATCACATCCTCTTTTAAAAATTTGATTGTCTATAATTTTAGAATATCCACCCTCTTCCTCCAAGGCTCTTTTTCTAGTGACACTAGCTCCTGAGGGATGTACATTAGACTTCAAGAATTCTATTGCTAGTTTGCTCCACTTTGGAGCTATCATAGAATAGTTCATATATGAATGTTAAATTGGTTTGGTCTCTTGATAGACATAGCAGTTTGTTTTATGCTTATGTACATCCTTCTACATGTTTGTCCAATACATACCTAGATGATAAAATTCTTGTGTGGTTCCAATTAATCCCTCATGTTTCCTCCATACATTTTCTTGAGTTTGAATTAATGCTTGTTTCTCATCATCTTCTATAAGTGTTAGAAAACCTTCATTTGAATTTGAAATATAAAATTACTCCTAAGATTTGAAGCTTTCTTATTTTCCACACATCTTGTTCACTACTAGAGTGGTCGTGATGCTTCAGACCATGTTTGAATAGTGATACCATCTATTCTGCCCATGAGTGAACCACTTCTATGTTGAAAATATAGGTATCGAGAAGCTCATGTGTAGACCAAATAGGAGGCTCTCCATGGTCATCCTTAATAGATGGTTGATAGGTATGTGAGCATTTCCTTTTTCATGACTACCTCAAAGCCAATTTCCATTAATAGTAGGAACCATCTAAAAAACCTCCTAATATTGCAAGGTTTATTGAATAAATATAGTAGCACTTGGTGGTCTACAAAGAATTTGAATTTATTGTCTAAGTTGATAGTGTCTAAACACTTTGATAGCATAAACCATCCCTAGCCCTTCTCATTTGATTCTCATGTAATTTCATTCAGCCTAGTTTAATTGCCTACTTGCATAAGCAATAGGGTGATCTATGTTTCCCTCATGTGTCGGTTGTGCTAGTATACATCTGAGGGCATATAGGTCTTGGGAAGGGTCCAAGCTACTTGTTGTGCATTTGGAGGAGAAATATTCCAACATTGGCTAGCTAATCTCACTTCAAACATCACGTTGCATGTCCCTTGAATATCTTGCATCAAGGAAATCAGAGAACACATCACCCACCTTCAACAGGAATCAGATAGCAAGATTGGGCTCAAAGCACATAGTGTAGCACAAAGCAAGATCTTTAATAATGAAATATCCACTCCATTTTACCATAAGCCCAAGACTTTTATCAAGTGTACACTAAAGCCCCAACCAATAAGGAAGGAAGGATGACTTGCTTTCATCATTGAGGATCACTCAACATACTTGCGGAACAATCGCCTAGATAGTAGATCAAGCAACACATTTCTGGCATCTTATTGAAAGGCTTGGTGGAAAAAGTTAAAGGTCATATGGGTAACATTCCTTGGACAAATTCATGAACCTTGGAGTGAATCAAAATCTCACCAACAACACGTAGGGAGAAATTTTGGATCCTTAGCTTATTGAGAAATTATTGAAGCATTGACAATATCACCAAGTGCTTAAAAGAGAAATCAATTCAAAGGATCACAATATTAAGGCTTCAAAGAGCCCTAGAAAAACAAGAATAAACTTATTTGATTTGAGAATTGACCTATGGATTTGTGTTTCTATTGGAAGGGTTTTGAGCATTAGAAGAAGATTTGGTGATATTTCACATGAAGAAGCAGGAAAAGGAGTTTGAATGTTTGATTGCTTCATTCTTTCAAAAAACGTTGTAAAAGAAGCACAAAATCATAAAGACATGAAACCAAAATTGCATTAAAAAGTTTGTCTGAGCATTTTTGCTTCTTCTTTTTGTTTGAAAGGAAACATACACATGCACATTCCCCTCTATAAATCTTGGAAATCATTTCTCTTTTATCATGTGTACATGAATTTGAGGTCAGAGAAAATATTGAGACAACAAATATCCATCTTTTGTATGAAGTTTTTTTTGTCCTTTTATCCACATGCAAGAACTCTCATCAAGTAGTGAGTCTAAATTAAATTGTCATCATATGGTGACTTTTGAGGATATGCACATGAACCCCATGAATCCTAATGAGGCAAGACCATTGGGTAGGGACTATCAGAGCATTCTAGAATTCCAGAGATTTAATTCCCATAGGATAGGCATCCATCTAGATGGTCTTAATGGACAAGTGTTTGCGTTTAAAAAACCTAATTGCTTGACAATTGATCCACAACCAATAGTTTAATTCTACACTCACACTACAAAGATAGGGAAGGGATTGTCTACTTGCTCACTTCCAATCCTGAGTATACAAACGAGAAAGGAGAGATAGTAATCTTCACCGACATGGGTGATGATGACTTACCCAAAAAATTTTGCTCACGCCACCAAAAGGAACGATAGTGGTAGGCATGTACATACTCCATTTTGTAAATGCGGAACCTATGTGGAAGGCCATCTACACAGAAAGGAAATTGCAAAAGAGATATTGGAATAATAACTCAACTATTGCTCCTTCCATGTGAGTGGTAGTCTATGTGTGCCATAATTAATATGCTCCTACTTTGTTGCCTAAAGTGACAAACAAGGTAGGCAACTCATATTGAGAAATCATGAAACCTAAACGATCTGTTACATGAACTAATCCTCAATCTTCAAGTAGAAACTTAAGACCGTAAGGTTTCAATAGGCAAACCACATTGCTTATGCCTATAGTAAGTACAAACCCTTTACACATTCCATTTGACAATATCAATGAGGAAGTAAAATCTAGATTTTCATAGGCACCTCTAGACAGATTTCAAGTGAAAGTGCCACTGCAAGAGCAATATGCTCATGTAGCATCAACTTATGAGATATTTAATCCTAAAGTAGCAAATCTTGTGATTACAATGCAAGATGCAGGACATTGCCTTTGACCATCCAAGTGGCAAAGTGCATGATTTTTTATGATGGATCTACTGATCCTTATGGTCACATCGTTGAGTTTAAGCAAGTCCTAAAACTTCAACAATTAAATGAGCTTTTGACTCAATACGAGGCATTTCGATTAACTCTGAATGGAGCTATGTTGTTATGGTTTCAACCATTGGAAAATATATATTTTTGGAAGCTTGGAAGCTCTTATGGAAGATTTCATTGGAGAATTTTCCAAATGAGGAGTTTAAGCATGATTTGACTTCTTTAATCTATAGCTTCAACTAAGCCAGTCATGAATATGTGTGAGTAGTAACAAGGCACTTTAAGCAATAGATAGGTGTCAACCTAGAGAAAGTTCACCAGAGAGGAGGTTGATTTCTCTATTGCTAGAGGAATTGACTAATGATCAGTTACACTCATTAGTACATATTCATAGGCTCAACAACTTAAATGAATATATTAAAGAGGGCATGGTCTTAGAGGACAATTTAGCTATAGAACTCAATATTTCAACTTCTAACACAAAGAAGCTTCAGATGGAATGAGTAAAAGAACAATATAACACACCATATGGCCAGAGACCATAACCATTTAGGACATGTCAACATTGTAATTGGAATCATCCCCATTATGTGTGCAATAGGGTGCCAAGGTAACACACCACCATATTATAACAGATTACCTAAACATTAGTATCATAAAAAATAATATCAATAGATACCACAATATCAACCTAAGCCCATGTATCCTCCTAGGGATGCATATGGAAACCCTCCTAGAGATCAACAACAATACTATAGAGAACCTTAGTATGGACAACCTAGGTATAATCAAGGCAACCAAGAGCTTGCAAGGCCAATTTTGGATCAACAATTGCCTCCACCTCCAAACGTTGTTCTAGTCATATATGCAGAGGAAAACACAAAAAGGCCCTTTGTTCCAATAGAACCAAGTATAATAGAAACAATCGATATATATATTGAGATACACCTAGAAGATACAGATGAGTATCCTGAAGATATCTATGCTGAAGGTAAATGGTGTCAAGAAGAATCCTACTATCTTGCAAACACTAATGAAAACCCCAATCATATTGATCGGTTTAGTGCAAGACTTCATTATGCAAAAAAGGGAGTTGTTCAGAGATAACAACGCACAAAAGGCACATGTTATAGATGTGGTGATAAACACTTCCTGAAGGATTACCCTAAGCCATCCAAGAAATTTACTTCGAAGATTGAAGGATTTTATGAGGACTATGGGAAAGAGCACTTAATTAAAGAATGTCCTCAAAATCCTCAAAACGGTGCTCAAACCCCATTGAGAATTGTTACGATCATGGAAAGTAGTATTGATTCTAAAGGCCAAGTGCCTCTTCAAGTAGTAACATGAGATCAAGATATAGAACAAGCTAAGGAGCATGAGGTCAAACAATCAAATCAGGAAGAGAATTATTTGCCTCCTCAATCCCTCAATCTAGATCCATCTAAGGGAAATAAGAAGAAGAAGAGGAACTTGACTTGGAAGCAATGCAAGGAGAAAATTAGTCAAAAATGAAAGAAGAAAATAGAAAGTCTAGAAAAAGAGCTACAAGAGTGTTGATATATTTAGGTAGTGGTGTGTGAACACACTAGGACCACCAGGGCATTTTTTTCCCTCTTTAGGAGTTTTTTTTTTTACCCGGCTTGTATATATGCCTATAACCCTAAAAGGTGACTTATCTTTGTACATTCTAGTGGTAATACATTCAGTATTGTGTGTTGTACTCCAAGCTTCTTCTTCTTCCTTATGATGTTTGTGTGCTTCCGCAGACCTCAAACTCCAACAATTGGTATCAGAGTAGGTTGTCACTTCGTCTAAGGCATCGTCAACACCCCTCCAACCACAATCTCAAAATTGCACAAAATTTGGTGAGCATACTCACGTTGATTAGGAGTTCAAAACTGCTTTGCTCTATGGTGGCAAAATCGTGATCTAAACTCGTTTCAGCCTCCGAATGCACTATTGCAATCCTTGTGCAAGCAATTTTGTCTTTTTGTGCCAAATATATATACAGGTTTCGGTTTGCTAGTATAAGCATCTCGAAGGCTACTACAAGTTTAGCAGAACTCGATTGTTCAACTTTTTGAGATACAATCATTTTTTTGCATCACGGTATTTTAGTCAGTGGCCATGGCTGAAAGCAGTGATGTATTCCGTATGTTGGTTGTTGAGGATAAGTTGGGCGGTACCAATTACCCATTATGGGCTTATATGATGCGTCATGTATTGGTTGCAAAAGGACTGTGGAATATTGTGCAGGGTGTTAAAAAATGTCCTATTACACCTGCAAACACAATTGTTGAAGGTGATGCAAATGACATTGAAGATGGTGATATTCTTCATGTTCCTGTTCGTGTTGTAGTTCCTGCTACACCTACTATAGAGCAAATTCATTGGGATGGCAGAGATGCTCAGGCACATGCATTGATAGCCTTCTCTGTCAAACATGTCATTATTCCTCACATTCACTCTTGCAAAACAGCTAAGGATGCTTGGGATACACTTACCTCTTTATACCAATCAAGGAATGAGGCTCGTGTTGCTTAGCAAAGATCAAAGATCAAAGATTTGAAGGAACAACTGATTTCTACTAATGAAGTCTTGCCTGACAGTTCACTTGTGCAGACTGTTCTGAATGGTCTTCCCGACTCATATCAGAGTTTTGCTTCTACTCTTCGTTTGATGATGAAAGGAAATCCAAATGCTTTAACATTTGAGGAGTTCGTCTCTGTTCTGTTGCAGGAAGATCAATCTAGGCAGAACATGTCCATTA
The DNA here is from genome assembly GCA_020310875.1 of Ceratopteris richardii. Classification (NCBI taxonomy): domain Eukaryota; kingdom Viridiplantae; phylum Streptophyta; class Polypodiopsida; order Polypodiales; family Pteridaceae; genus Ceratopteris; species Ceratopteris richardii. The sequence continues at coordinate 120,908,550 of CM035443.1, forward strand.
TGCATGTTGCAGATCAAGCTTTCCTGGCTAGTCAGAAGGGCAAAGGTAAATGGAGATCTTCTACTAGTAAGCAGAAATCTACTAATTCTGCACAATCAAAGAATGACGAAAGAGACGAGAAGAAAATCAAAAAGCAGAAATTGTTTTGCAAATACTGTAAAGGAAATGATCATGTCATCAGGAGTTATCCAAAACAGACTGCTAAAGAGGCAAGGAAGAAAGAGGCTAGAATGGTTGTTGTAGAGGCTTCTACACCCAAAACAGAGTCTACTAGTCTTGTGCAGAAAGCAGAATGGGCATTTACCATTGTTTACAGTTATGACCCATCTTCTCATGAATAGTGTATGTCTATAGTAGACTATATTGGGGCTATCAAACATATTACCTCGCAACACAATTTCTTCACTTCACTCAAGCTTGTCCCTATAGGGAATACTGTCACATGTGCCAATAACTCCTCTTATCCTCTCATGGGATCTAGTAAGATCGTTTTGACTACTATTGATGGTAGTTCTTTTACATTTTGGGATGCCTTATTTGTGTAGGGATCAAAAAGAGTTTGTTATCAGTTTTAGCTTTAGCCAAGATTGGCTTGGTTGTGAAATTTGTTGATGGCAGATGTATAGTTCACGATCTATCAAATGGCGATGTCATTATTTCCTCTAGCATTTTATGTCATGGGTTGTATAAGCTCATAGACTATGAAAAATCTGTGAATGGTTCAGCATGTGCAGTACATGATTCTCAGGCTTTGTTAGATGCAAAGCTTTGGCATGCACATTTGGTCATTTTTGCTAGTTTGTTATGCCTACAAAAATTTGAAATGTTGTCCTCTCTACCCAAACTTGAGACACCTAGTAAACATGTCTGTGAAGGCTATATTTTGGGCAAAATGTAGCATTCCTCATTCCCAAAAGATGGTTCAGTTTGAGCTACTTAGAAATTGTGTCTTGTTCACAGTGATTTATGTGGTCCTATGCAGACACCCTCTTTTGGGAACAATCTTTACTTCATGAGTTTCATCAATGATTTTTCCAAGCATGCATGGGTATATCCATTGAAAGCAAAGTTTGAAGTGTTTATGTGCTTCAAACAGTTTTTGGTTTTGGTTGAAAATCTGTCAACATGTAAAATGGGCACCCTCCATTCTGATCGAGGGGGGGAATATATGTCTTCAGATTTTAATGCATTTTTGGCTGAACGTGGGATAAAACATTAGTGTATAGTGCCATATACACCTCAATAGAATGGAGTTGTTGAATGGAAGAACATGTCACTCATGGAGATGGCGAGGTGTGTGATCAAGAGTCAGGCTTTACCACATAGTTTTGGGCTTGAGGCTGTTATGTGTGCAACATATGTACTTAACAGGTGTCCCACTAAAGCATTGCAATCTATCACTCCATATGAGACTTGGCATGGTTGCAAGCCATTTGTTGCTCACTTGTGTGTTTTTGGTTGTCTGGCATACGCATCAGTGCCAGAAAAACAATGCAAGAAATTGGATGATAAAGCAATGAAATGTATTTTTGTTGGGTACAATTATGAAAGCAAAAGCTATCATTTGTATCATCCACAAACTAAATGCATTTTGGTTAGCCATTATGTTTTTTTGTGGAAGATGCTATTCATCCATTATTTTCATGTACTAAGGAGACATCAGTAGGTTCTAAAGACATGTATGACACTTTGTTGCCTCTTTTTACAAGTGGACATACTAGTGTTGGTCCTAATGAGGCAACTTCTCAGCCTTTACAAGTTTCATGTGATAATGCAGATCATTCCATTTTTTATGAAAATTTTGCATGATACACTTGTTGATGAGAGAGCTAATATTGAGGAACCAAAAACTATGCCAAAATGGTTGGTGTAGACTTTGCATGATAGCAAATTAGATGCACCTTTGTCATATCATACTTGTTCAGGCTCTCATAGTGCTTTTTTTGCATTAGATTGCTATGTTATGGCTACCTCTAGTATCTGTGATGAGAATGAGCCTGTTTCGTTTAACGAAGCACAAAATTCAAAAAATTGGTTGGCTGCTATGCAATCAAAATATGATGCTATCATGAAAAATGGTACCTAGTCTTTATGTGACTGGCCTCTTGGCAAGAAGGCCATTGTCACTAAGTGGGTATACAAGCTGAAGTGTAAGCCAGATGGAACAACTAACAAGTATAAAGCTAGGTTTGTTGCAAAGGGTTATGCTCAAGAAAGAGGCATTGATTTTGATGAGCCCTTTGCTCCTACATGCCGAATGACTATTGTTCGTAGCATCTGTGCACTTGTAGCTCATCATGGTTGGAATGTACATCAGTTGGACATAAAAAATGCATTTCTAAACAGTGACTTGCATGAAGAAGTGTATGTTTTTTAGCTCCATGGCTTTGTGCAGAAAGGGCATGAAAATTAGGTTTGCGGGTTGAAAAAGGCATTATATGGTTTGAAGCAAGTACCACATGCTCGGTATCAGAAAATACATGCCTACGTGATTGCACATGGTTTTGAGAATAGTCCAACTAAGAGCACCTTATATGTTAAGCATGCAAATGATGTGCTTCTGATCATTGTTGTGTATGTTGATGACATGCTGCTCATTCGTCCTCATGAGAAGCATATTGCTGATTTTAAGGCTGATCTGCATGCCTCATTTGAGATGTTAGATTTGGGGCATTTGCATCATTATTTGGGGATTCAGTTCATGCAAGTTGATGGCAGAATAGCTTTATGTCAAACAAAATATATTGACACATTATTCCAATGTTTTGGTCTTGAAGACAACAAACCTATTGCCACTCCTATGGAGAAAGGTTTATGGTTGAGTCTTCATGATGCTAGAGATGCATTTGATGTTGTTCTCTATTAGCAAGCTATTGGATGCTTGATTTACATATGCATTACTTGGCCAAATATTCAGTTTGTTGTCTCACAGATGAGAAGTTTTATGCATTGCCCAGGTATCAAGAATTGGCAAGCAGTTAAGCGCATCTTTTGCTACTTAAGTGGTACTTGGCTACTTGGATTGTGTTCATCCCAAGGGGGGATCACTATAGCCAGATTGATGCTTTTTCTGACTTTGATTGGGCTGGTTGCTATGACACTAATATGTACTTTAGTGGCTTTTGCTTCATGCTTGGTAGCTCATGTATATCTTGGTTGAGCAAGAAGTAGCCTACTGTGCCCACTTCCAGTTGTGAGGTTGGGTATAGGGTAGCTTTCATAGCGATTGTTGAGTGTGTGTGGCTCAGACGCCTTATGGCTGATTTGGGTGTTGGTCAATCTTCTGCCACCACCATCTTCACTGACAGTCAGAGTGCATTGGCAGTTGCAAGGAACCCTGTGTTCCATGCTCGCACTAAGCACATTGAGGTGCACTATCATTATGTCAGGAGAGGTTCTCTACTAGAGAGATCAATTTGGCATATGTGCCCACACAGGAGAACATTGCAGACCTTTTCACAAAGGCTCTGCCTATGGAGAAGTTTGAAGCTTTTCGCAAAGCTTTGGGCTTACTTCATTTTGTGGATTGATTCCACATAGCTTGGCACTTTCTTATACATGAGTACCAACTCCTTGTTCACCGCATCACTCCCATGGGGGATTTGTTGATATATTTAGGTAGTGATGTGTGTAAACACACTAGGACCACGGGGGCCTCTTTAGGAGGTTTTTTTCCCCCAACTTGTATATATGACTATAGCCCTAATGCGTCACTCATCTTTGTACATTCTAATGTTAATACATTCAGTATTGTGTGTTGTGCTCTGAGCTTCTTCTTCCTTGTGTTGTTCATGTGCTTCCGTAGACCTCAAACTCCAACAAAGAGGCATGCATTTAGGTCCTCTAGAAAAATCAATAGCATCGAAAGAGAAGAACACTTCAAAAAAGACAAAAGTAAGTTCTATGCTAGCAAATCCGTTCCCTGGGGACTTAGAGATGATGTTTAAATCCTATGAGGCTTGGGTAAACATTATCCCTAATATAGAGACACACCACGATTGTTAGCTTGATATCCAATTAGATAAATAAAGGCTTAGCATGTGCGAAAAATTCATTGAGCTCTCACATAAAGTTTTGGAGGAATCTATACTTCTTAGGGAGAAAGCACAAATAATTGTAGTTCAAAAGCCTAAACTCGCCTCAATGATGGTTCTAGAACTACATTTGTCTCATGTAGAACCTAGCACAAGAAAAGAGCAAAAGCAGAACCCCATTGGGACTAGGATATTGTCAAATTCTATTGACTCTTCAATTCTAGAGCCTATTGTTGATGAGTTAGAGAATTGAAATGATGATGAGGCAAAGATAAGCTCAATGATCCCCAAACTAAAGGAGAAGTGGCCATCGTACTTATGGGAACAAATCTAAGAATAAAGATGGAACAAAGATAGGAAAGGTGGAGAACACTATTAAAAGAGGTCCAAGATTTTGATGAATCTGAAATCTTGGATTGTCCCTTGAATGAGAGTGCTTGAATAATTGATTTCTATGCAAAAGAGAAGTATTATGCTCAGAGCCAAACTTGTGTCCAAAAATGGCCAAACATGTGGACCTAATCTCCATTCAGACTAAATCTTTAGAGTCTAAGCCTAAAACAAATAGTTTGAGTGTGAAGCAAGTGCCAAATGACAAGGTAGGAGAATGGAGTGAAGGAGATACAGGAAATACTTGCCTACCTATCTCTTTCAATGGGCATACTCTAAAATCAACTTTAGATAGTGGAGCAAGCATAACAATAGCCGCTAAATCCTTATGGGGAAAGTGGGAAAAACTTGCACCATGTCCCATGATTGAAAATACAACTCATAGATGGACATATAAAGTGACCCATTGGTTTTCTAGAGAATGTGAAGTTAAATACTTGTGTTGTTGTTTATCATAGCCTAGCTATTTATGACTTCAAGCAAGCAAACAGCTATGAGATGATTCTAAGAACAACTCTCAATGTGTCAACTAAAAGTGGTGCAATATTGGAGCATCAATGCTTTTTACTTGCAACACATAGGAATAACGACTAGAATCAATCTACATACATTCAAGCATAGCCACCTCCCATCTAGTGGAACTATGTACACAAAGATGAGGATCATTTCATTTCAAACAATGCAACATCTATTTGGTAGCAGATTCCACATGGTTCTACATGCTCTAGACACCATAGATGATGACTATGGACTACTCGACTTGACAATACCACCCACCGAGATTCAACAACAATCTTGTTGACGATGACAAGATTTAGGAGGGGGAGTGCTACACATCTATAACCAAATAGTGTTATATAGCTATGGTGAGGCTCAACAAATTCTTCAAATTTACTTTGGATTTTACCCATTTTTTCTAGATAACCTTTGTATTTTTATATATCATTGTAAAAACCCTATCAAATTTTGCAGCAAAAAGGAGTTGTATATACTCAAGGCTTTGTTAGCATTTATTTGTAATTGTAGGGAAGAGTCTTCTCTCAAAAATCTTGCAAAAAAGAAGAGTTTTAGAGTTCTCCCTTTTAGGAACTTATCAAATAAAAAAGGAAAGGTTCTTGGGAGAATCTGATATAAAGTCTAAGATCATGCTTGTAAAGAGACCTTTTTAGTGGAATGAACTTGTGAACTCTCTTCTTGCATATTTATATCTGTGTTTCTCTGTGCATTTTGAGTGAGCTTAGCGAGTGTTTGTGGGTGTGTGACACTTTTTTGTGATTCATGTGTCCTTTTTTGTAGCATTTTGAAGTTCTTAGACACTATAAAAATCTTGTTTTAGGTGATTAACAATTAAGGAGAAGCAATTTCATAAGTTTATGAGATCTATATAGGGCTTTAAACCATTTGCCTCTTGAAAATTGTAGCACTTGTTGAGAGCTTTGAAAAGAGTTAAGGCACATATCAAAGGGATCAATATTGATGGAGTTACAAGCATTCTGGTGATTTAACCCTATTAGAAGCATCGGACAACAATGCACCTATGGAAAGGTCTAATAGCATGCATCCATGAATGCATCAGATATAAAGGGCTTGAAGCATCAAATATGCATGCACCAAACTCCATCAAACATATAAGGCCTCAAACTTGGAGAAGGACCCACTTGTGGATCCTCTAGGAGGCTAATGAGGGGAGATACTTTCATCACCCTACTTGATGCCCTCCATGACATTTTCTTATACTGCCGATTACAACTAGGTTGAGTTCTACTCTTCATTGATTGATAAATTAGAAGTGTGTGAGTGCACCCTATTCTATGAGTCAACATCTTCCTTTTGAGATTCTTGACAAGCCCATATGTTGACATCTTCTACTCCAAATTTGATGAGTATCTAAAGAAAAATTATCTATATTTATATGCATTATCTTCCATCAAGTGGAGGGATATCATGGTGTTTAAATGTGTGTAAATTGATGGTAATACAATTATGCAAATAGAGAACATTATTATCCCAATCTTGCATGATTTTCAATCGGTGCAAGAACGGTCTTACTATAATCATTTCATAATTTTTTTGCTTGATTGAAGTTACAAATTTCTAGAATATGGTCAAATTATACTCTACACGTGTGCAATTTCACAGCTTTTAGCAATCCAATTAGATGTTGGAGTGTGAGGTCTATGGAAACACACTAGAAAAGCAAGGAAGAAGAGGAAGCTTGGTAACACAATACTGAATGTATTACCAACTGAATGTACGAAATTACCGACCCATTAGGGTTATAGGCATATATACAAGTTGAGGAAAAAAGGTGCCTTGGCAGTTCTAAATGTGTTTGCACACATGACTACCAAAATATATCAACGAATCCAACCTTGGAATGATATTGTGAGTAAGGAATTGGCACTCATGTATAAGGAAGTGCCAAGTTGTGTGGAAAGAGACCAATCCACAAAAGGAAGTAAGCCCAATGCTTTGAGAAAAGCTTTAAACTTCTCCCTAGGTAGAGCCTTTGTGGAAAGGTCTGCAACATATCCTGTGTGGGCACTTAAGCCAAACTGATATCTCCAATGGGGAACCTCTCCCTAGCATAATGATAGTGCACCTCAATGTGCTTTGTGCAATGATGAAAGATAGGGTTCCTCGCAACTGCCAATGCACTCTAATTGTCAATGAAGATGGTGGTAGCAGAAGACTGACCAACACCCAAATCAACCAAAAGGCGTTGAGCCACACACACTCAATACTCATTGTGAAAAGCTACCCTATACTCAACCTCAAAACTAGAGCTGGCCATAGTACGTTGCTCCTTGCTCAACCAGGATATGCATGAACTACTAAGCATGAACCAAAAACCACTGGTGGACACACGAGTCTCATAGCAACCAAACTAATCTTGATAAAAAAAGCATGTAAATTTGGTGATAATGATCCACCCTTGGGATAAAACAACCCAAGTAGCAGAATACCACTCAACTAGAAAAAGATGTGCTTAACCACCTGCCAATGCTTGTCACTTGATCCATGCATAAACTTTGTCATCTAAGAGACAACAAATTGAATATTAGGCTGAGTTATGCATAAGTAAATCAAGAATTTGATAGCCTACTAGTAGAGAACAACATCAAATGCATCTCCAACATCATGAAGATTCAACTGTAAAACTATTTCCATGGGAGTGGCAAAAGGTTTGCAATCTTCAAGGCCAAAACATTGTAATAATGTGTCAATATATTTTGTTTGAAACAAAGCTATTCCTCCATCACCTTGCATAAACTCAATGCCAAAATAATGATGCAAAATCTAACATCTAAAAAGAGGCATGGAAATCAGCATTAAATTCAATAATTTGCTTCTCATTAGGAACAATGAGTAACTTGTCATCAACATATATAATGATGATCAGAAGTACATCATTTGCATGCTTAACATATAAGGTTCTTTCAATTGGATTGTTCTCAAAACCATGTGCTAACAAATAGTCATGTATCTTCTCATTCAAGCACGTGGTGTTTTCTTCAAACAATATAATGCCTTTTTCAACATGCAAACTTTGTTTTCATGCCTTTTCCACAAAACCATGGGTCTGAAATACATACACTTTTTCATGTAAATCACCATTCAAAAATGGAATTTTAATGCCCAACTAATGTACATTCCAACCGTGATGAGTTTCAAGTGCACAAATGCTACAAACACTAGTCATTCAACATGTAGAAGAAATCTCATCAAAATCAATGCCTCGCTCTTGAGCATAACCTTTTCCAACAAGCCTAGCCTTATACTTGTCAACTGTTCCATCAAGCTTACGAGCATCATATTCTAATTGCATAACATCCATCCATTTTTTTGAATTTTTTGCTTCATCAAAGAAACAAACTCATTCACCATTGCATGGTAATATGATGCAAAGGAAGCACTATGAGAGCCAAATGGGTACAATATGAAAAAAGTGAGTCTAATTTTCTATCTCTCAAAGTCTACACTAGATAGTTTGGCATAGTTTTAGCCTCTTTTATGTCAGCTATCTCATTAACAAGGGCATCATGTAATGTAAAGGCAGAGACATTGCCTCATTTGGACCAACCCTTGATTGTCCACCTATAAAAAGAGGAAGCAAAGTGTTGTACACATCCTTCAAGCTAACTCATGTCTCCTTGGTACATGAAAATAATGGTTGAATTGCATCTTCCACAAAAGCAACATCATGGCTAACCAAAATGTATTTAACTTGTGGATGATACTGAAGATAGCCTTTCCTTTTAGAATTTCACCCAACAAAAATACATTTCATTGCTTTATCATCCAATTTCTTGATATGTTTGTTCATGCAGTAATGCATCTGTCAGACAACCAAAGACACGTAGATGAAAAACAAATGGCTTGCGGCCATGCCAAGCCTCATATGGAGTGATCGGTTGTAGTGATTTGGTGGGACACCTATTAAGTACATATATTGCACACATAACAAACTCAATCTAGAAGCTATGTTGTAAGGCCTAACCATAGACATCACTATGAACAAGCTGCAATTTATGAGCAACTTGAACTAGACCATCTTCTCAGAAGGAGGAACAATGTATTATGCCCAAAATACAACCTTCACAAACATGTTTACAAGGTGCCTCAAGTTTGGCTATAGAGGATACCATTTCAGATTTCTATAGGTGAAGCAAACTAGCAAGATTCATATAACCAAAGTGTGCATGTCAAAGCTTTGCATTTGAGATGGCTTGAGATTCTTGAACTACACATGTTGAATCATTCATAGATTTTGCATAGTGTATGACCTTATATAGCTCATGGCATAAAATTCTAGAAGCAATAATAACACCACCATTTTAGAGATCATGAATTGCACTTCATGAACTGTACATCCATCATCAACAAATTTGACAATCAAGACAATCTTGGCTAATGCCAAAATTGACAATAGATTTTTCTTGATCCCTAAAACATATAAAGCATATGAAAATGTGAACGAACTGCCATCAACAATAATTAGAATGATCTTACCAACTCCCATTACATGATAAGAGGAGTTGTTAGCACATGTGACAGTATTCCCTGTAGGGGCAGGCTCAAGTGAACTAAAGAAATGCATTGTGAGGTAATATGTTTGGTTGCCCCAGTATCAAACTACCAAACATTTGATTCTACTACAGATGTACACTCCTCATGAGAAAATGGGTCATAACTACAAACAATAGTAAATGCCCATTCTTCATTCTAAACAAGATTAGCATACTTTGTTTTAGGTGTAGAGGCCTCTACAACAACCATTTGAGCCTCTTTCTTCTTTGCCTATTTTGTAGCTAGTTTAGGACAACTCTTTATGATATGATCATTTGCCTTGTAGTATTTGCAAAACTATTTATACTTTTATGTTTTCTTGTTGTCTTTGTCTTCCTTCTTTGACTCTGGAGCATTAACAAATTTTTTCTTATTAGTAGATGAGAACCATTTACCTTGGCCTTCTAACTAACTAAGAAAGGTTGATTTACAACACACTTAATTGACTTGTTCTACTTAGATGAACTTCTGTGACAAAATAGAGACTAACTCCTCAAATATTAAGGCATTTGGATTGCCTTTCATCATCAATCAAAGAGTAGAAACAAAACTTTGATATGGATATGGAAGACCGCTAAGAACAATTTACACAAGTGAACTATCTGGCAAAATTTCATTAGCAAAAATCAAGTATTCCTTCAAATCTTTGATGTTTGTCAAAAAATTGTCCATAGAATCTAGTTCATTAATATGCTCATTCTCCAATTGCTTTTAGAGATAAGAAATACGAGCCTCATTTCTTGCGTAGTATAGAGTTGTAATTGTATCCTGAGCATCCGTTGCTATCTTATAAGAGAGAGTGTGAGTTATGATGTAATGTTTGACAAATAACTATCAATGCATGTACCTTAGCATCTCTACCATCCCAAAGAAGTTGTCTACAGCAGGTGCAATAGGAACCACAACACGACCATGAAATTGAAGATCATCATCTTCCAAGCCGTTTGCATAATCTTCAATAACTATATTTTCAGTTGTAGTAAGACATTTTTCAACACCCTACATAATATTCCACAACCCTTTTGCTACCAATACATGACATATAATATATGCCCACACTGGGTAATTAGTACCATCCAACTTATCCTCAACATCCAACATAAAAAATAAATTATTGCTTTCAACCATGGCCAGTGACCAAATGCCTAGATGTGGAACATTGGTTGTATCTCAAAAAGTTGAACAAAGACACCTTGTCGAGCTCAGCCAAACTTGTGGCACTTGTATTAGCAAACCGAAACCTATATATATATGTTTGGCACAAATGGATGAAATTGCTTGCATAGTTGCTATGATAATGCATGTAGAGGTGGAAATGAGCTTAGATCAAAATTCTGATGTCACAAAGTGAAGCAATTTTGAACTCCTGAGTGCCTCGAGTATGCTCACCAATTTTCATGCGAGTATGAGACTATGATTGGAGGGGTGTTGATGATGCCCTAGATGAAGCAACGACCTGCTTTGATACCAATTCTTGGAGTTTGAGGTCTGTGGAAGCACACAAACAACACTCGGAAGAAGAAGAAACTTGGAGCATGACACAATACATAATGTATTACCAAGTGAATGTACAAAGATAAGTGGTCTATTTGGGTTATAGGCATATATACAAGCCGGGGGAAAAACCTCCTCAAGAGGGAAAAAGGTGCCCCAATAGTCCTAAGTGTGTTCACACATATCATTGCCAAAATATATCAACAACTAGATCTCTCTTGTAGATTTTCCACAAAATTGATTCTATTCAACCCAATGTATTGTCATAACTATTTATCACTCTTTTACCGTGACAATATCAATGCATAATTCTTGAAAAAATTTTATGTTACTGATGTCACCTCTATAACAATCATTGTCTTCATTCTTCTCATCTTTGTCTTTGTTATTTGATTGTGCAACATTTACAATTTTTTTATCATTAGAGGAAGAGCTAGCTTTAACCTTTCCCTCTTGTTTTGTCTAGATTGATCCTCCCATAACTAAAAAAAAACTAAATCTTTAAACGTGGAAGCATTTGGATTGCCTTTCATCATCATTGAAGAGTAGATGCAAAATTTTGATAAAAATCAAGTGGCACATTGAGAACAATTTGCAACAATTAATCTACTTAGCATATTTTCATATGCAACAATCAAGCGCTCCTCTATATCTTTGATGTTTGTAAGGTATATTTCAATAGAATCACCTTCATTTGTATGTATACTTGTCAATTGTTTTCAAAGGTAAGAAAAATGAGCGTCATTTCTTGCTTGACACAATTAGCATTTTATATGAATGAATGCTGGGGATAATGACATTAATGATAGATATAACAATCAAGGCATGTGCAAGTGCATCTTATCTATCCCACTGAAGTTGCTATGCAATGGTTGAGTGTGCTTGTCTTGTACTTTGAAGTTGCTATGCAATGGTTGAGTGTGCTTGTCTTGTACTTGACATAGTCAAATAGGATGTGTAAGAGGTTTGGAAATAGAAATCACTGTGGAACTAGAGCCATCAACATCCTTAATACCATCTACATTAAGTACATTTTGAGAATTTGTAGCTATAGCATACATATTTCAACACCCTACATGCTATTCCATAATCCCTCTCGAAGTTTGATATGCTTGTAGTAGACTTTGGGGCGTTTGTATTAGCAAATGAAACTTGGAAATAAATCAACACACACGTTTGTAATCATTGTGATAATGTGCTTAGAGATCAAAACTACCTTGAATCCATTTTTTTTCTTTCATCAAGCCCTTCAGGCTCATTTGTAGTATATATTATCTTGAGAATGCTCACCAAGTGTTGTAGCAATTTGAGAAAAGTGAGCAGGGTGTTTTGAAAATGCGTTGGGAGAAGAAATATGCTCTGCTGAATTATTAGAAGTTGAGGAGTGGGAATGCACATATAGAACATGAGGAAGTAGAATAAGCACAACAGACAATGCATTACTAACTATGGAATGTACAAAGATAAGTATAAGTAGCCCATTATGGTTATCAACGTTTATACAAGTTGGGAGCAAAAACATCCTAAAGAGGCAACACAATCCTCATTTCTTGCCCGATATAAAGTTGTAAGTGTATCCCGAATCCTTTGCTTTCTTGCAAGGGTGAGTGTGAGGGATAATGGCACGTTTGATAAACAAATCTATCAATGCATCAATGCATGTGCCTAAGCATCTCTGCCATCCAACAAAGTTGTTTTGCAGTAGGTGCAATAGGAACCACAACACTACCAAGAAATTGAATATCATCATCCTCCTCCTTTTGCTACCAATACATGACAAATCATATATACCCACAATGGGTACTTAGTAACATCCAACTTATCCTCAATATCCAACCTATAGAATACATCATTGCTTTCAACCATGGCTAGTCACCAAATACCCTGACGTGGAAAATTGGTTGTATCTTAAAAAGTTGAATAAAGACACCTTGTTGAGCTCTGTTAAACTTGTAGCAAAGTTCGAGGCACTTGTATTGGCAAACCAAAACTTGTATATAAGTTCGATACAAAATGATGAAATTGTTTGCATAGTCACTGCGATAGTGCATTCATAGGTCGAAATGAGCTTAGATCAAAATTTTGACGCTGCAAAGTGAAGCAGTTTTGAAATCCTCATTGCCTCGACACCAATTTTCATGCGATTCTGTGTCTATGACTGGAGGGGTGTTGACAATGCCCTAGATGAAGCAGCGACCTACTCTCAGACCAATTGTTGGAGTTTGAGGTCTATGGAAGCACATGAACAACACTAGGAAGAAGAAGAACGTTGGAGCACAACACAATAAAAAATGTATTATGAAGTGAATGTTTAAAGATAAGTGATTTGTTAGGGTTATAGGTGTATATACAAGCCATGGGATAAAACCTTCTAAAGTGGGGAAAAAATGCCTCGATAGTCCGAAGTGTGTTCACACATCACTACCAAAATATAACAACAACTAGCTCTTTCTCTTGGAGACTTCCCACAAAACTGATTCTATTCAACCTAATCTACTATCACAATTATTTACCACTCTTCTATTGCTACAATATCCATGCGTAATTCTTGAAATTTTTTTATGTGGTGTCACTTGATGGATAATCGAATATAGCACAACTAACTTCCAAGGACCACCTCAAGTATATGTATACATCTTCCATTCTTTAATCTTTCTTTCGATACTGCGCCCATAACGCAGAAGGGTACTTCATAGCGCCTTCGTTTTGAGTTCTATTGCGATATATCTTCATTCATACTACTCGAAGGTGTTGACGGAAGTGGAGTATGGCGCACAGGCTCTTACGCGACGAGGAGGCGGACGGATGGGAACGCTCCGATTTCCCCATTATCTGCGAATCTTGCCTGGGTGACAATCCGTATGTTCGCATGGTGAGTCTGGCCTTTGAGCATGATTTGTCAGTGATGTAATTTTTGGTGTTTCGCCGCTTGATCGGTTGTGCGTATGATCGCTGTATCTTTCCAGAATCTCGGGTCTGCTTCTCCTAATTCATACACCTGCACGTACAGGAAAGGGTTTCCTCTCGGAATGTTATGTCAAGTAATGGATTACGAATTTTGATCCGGAAAAGAAGTTAGTTGTGCCTCAAATGAGTGCACGCGCTCACACGCGCGCGCGCGCACACACACACACACACACACACACACACACACACACACACACTCATACACACTCAGACACACACACACACGCAGAGAGAGAGAGAGAGAGAGAGAGAGAGAGAGAGAGAGAGAGAGAGAGAGAGAGAGAGAGAGAGAGAGAGAGAGAGAGAGAGAGAGAGAGAGAGAGAGAGAGAGAGAGAGAGAGAGAGAGAGAGAGAGAGAGAGAGAGAGAGAGAGAGAGAGATCAGAATAACTTCTGGGACCAAAAAGCTCAAAATTTACGTTGTGATAGTTCTGATACAACAACTGCGTAAGTTAAAACAAACAAAAGTAAAGTAAAAGTGCCGAGGATGTACTAAATATAAGCAGTTCAGATGGCCATTTTATAGCTTCAGCTTATCCTTACAATATTTCTGGAGATATAGAGACACTCATAAGGAGATAAAAAAAAGATTCAACTGGCAGGTCATAGATATTTTTAAGCCGGCTACAGATGGTCCATGGATGGTTACATGGGCAGCCATTGGGGCAGATTGCCATGGACATATGAGCAAACTAGGATAATCTAACCACCCACGACCACAACAGACCTCACTTTACATTCAGATGCTCCAACCCGGGATTCTGGTCATCCTTGCTCATCGTCCAAGGCACCCAATGAGACTACTTACCTTAAAGGATAATGAGAAGATTTGTGAGCAGCTAATGCAGGGCGCCTTCTGAGATGCAAGACTCCCCATAGCATCCTTCTTCTTTACCACTATATCTATATATCCCTCCTTGTATCATTCACAGGCATTTGATATCCAGTTTCTGAGGCTCTCTATATTTGTACATATATATGAAGGATAAGTTGAGTTTTATAAAATTTAGTGACATTTTTATTTTGTACAAGCTCAAAAGCAAATCTTCTGCTATAAATTTGCTATCAAATGTTCAAACAAAGATAAGATAGAAAAAATAGCTAAAAGTTATTTCATAACCTAAAATTTATCAAATGTTCAAACAAAGATAAGATAGAAAAAATAGCTAAAAGTTATTTCATAACCTAAAATTTATCACCATGATTCTTTTTGGTAAGAGACTAGACTAAAGCTAGTGAAATCAACCACAATTAGTCATTTTTTAAGATGATTTTTGAGTTAACGAACACAAAACACCCTTATTTTGTGCAAAACTGTATTTTTTGAACCCTATTTTGGTCAAAATCAGAGTCTCTACAACATTCCTTGGAAATGCAATTTGAAAAGAGAGCTTTAATGTTGAGCATATGTCTTTGTCGTTCAAACTTGTGTTTGGGAGAGCCTTGTGAAGATGTTGAGCACATTTCGAAATCTCTCTCAATCCCAAGATTGCACACCCCAAAAATTAAGATGGTTAGAAAAGACTTCTAATTTTTCCACTTGTGTCTTGGATACAATAATTGTCAAGATATAAAATAGCACCCAGGTCCCACATCCATGTATTTATACTTCTAAAGAGGGTTGATTTTTAAAGTTCAAAAGTAGCTTGTTTTGTGATGAAATGCATTTTTTTTTTTGGGGAATAACTGTAATTTTGTTCATTTCTTCATTTTTTTGCTAGTCAAGAGAAAAACCTACTTTAGAGAACATAAATTTACTTTCAAATTTTAAAATAAAGATAAAATAAGAAATTCATGGCAAGATTGCATCTGAACTCTACTTATTTGTCATGATTCTTCCCCATTCAAGAATTGGCCAAAACTAATGGAATGAACACA
Organism: Ceratopteris richardii; assembly: GCA_020310875.1. NCBI lineage: Eukaryota > Viridiplantae > Streptophyta > Polypodiopsida > Polypodiales > Pteridaceae > Ceratopteris > Ceratopteris richardii. Next base: position 120,924,382 of record CM035443.1, read on the forward strand.
AGTAACTCCCCTTAGGATGATATTTGGCATGCTCAAATTTATTTCGAGCCTTCATCAGAAAACCCGTATTTGGATGAAATATTGATTTTCTCGAATACATCTTCGTCCATATGTGGAATATCTTCCATGAGAGTCCATTAAGGGCCCCCAAATTTGCAACCCATTGAACGTTGTTAATGTCTTGAATGTTAAAAAACTACAATTTTGCTTGAGATTCTTGGAGCCGGACATGTGAACACATTCTCCTTGATTTTTTGCTTGTCAATCTAGTCCCTACTTCCCTCATTCATAATGTTGGGAATTGAACTCACAACCTCCTACCTAGGAGTATGATGGGCTAACCACTAGCCCCAAAAGCCATGGATGAGGATTACTTCCTAATCCTCTCTCTTAAGGTATGGTTCAACCATCCCCTGCTAGGATTATCTCAATGCTCACTTGTGGACCCTTCTGACTCCCTTGGACCCACTTTCCATGCATGAGCGCTTCCACCAACCTCAAACTCTAGCGCTTGCACTAAATTTGGACCTATCCCACCTTTGTGGGTGCCCAAATGCCCATGCACCTTCATCTAAGGCTAGTTTCACACTCACCAAGGACAAGCGCTTTTTCCAAGTGCCCACCAAATGAGGCACCTTACCTCCGTCTAGCCCAAGTTCCTCAACTAGGCTCTGATACCAATGTTGGGAATTGAACTCACAACCTCCTAGCTAGGAGTATGATGGGCTAACCACTAGCCCCAAAAGCCAAGGATGAAGATTACTCCCTAATTCTCTCTTTCAAGGTGTGGTTCAACCATCCCCTGCAAGGATTATGTGACACATAACATAGGCTCTATGAAGACCACCGTCCACCTTAAGGCATGTATATGGCATATGCATTTGTATATGCCACTCTTTTGCCCATAGGTACATGAGGGTGCTTACCTTTTAATCCTATGTAGGGAAGTGTTCAACACCATAATCTTGGTTTTATCAAGATTGATATGCAATCCACTACCACATAGCACATGCAAACTCATTCAAGGTATCCAAACATTGCAGCGTACCCTTTAGAGAGTTAGAAATGATGCATTATGATTAACATATAACAACAATGCGATCAAAGTCCTTGCAATCTCCAATGCCTACATCAATAGCACGTAAGAAGATAGTCGTAAGAAGATAGTCCCAAGGTGTGTTGATACCAAAATATTGATCATGTGTTGATGACGGAAATCACTCCATCCATCGGCCATGATCTTACTTCCAAATTGAACCCAAGAGTCTTTGATCGGGGCAAGTGCAATATCGATGCGGCTCTTGGTGAAGTGCAGTAGTGTGCATACATCTATACACCACACCGATCCATGGGTCTTGCTCTCACAATGTGCCAAAGAGTCCAACGGAGTGGATCATCCTCTCCCTTGCACTGGTTGAAGCAACATTGAAGGAGAGATTGCACTTTATAAGAGTGCATGCTATCTCCAATCTTCTCTCTCTCCTTGATTCATGACTCTAAACACATTATCTCAATGTACTGTGACTTTGATGCGTTTGATCAGGTATGGATGCCGATGTACAAGATATCTCACTAACGAGTATCCACAAATCTACCTTGATTGGAAGTCTCGTCGATAAATGATGATGTAGGTCTTTTCGAGACCTATGTATATCATTTTTTGTGTAGATGGCATAGACGGGGATGGATCTCTTTGAGCACGTTGATAAGATGCAGAAGGCCAAAGCAAAGCATCATCTCTCTCTCTCTATCATAGTGCCTAGAAACGGCGTTTCTGGGCCTCAGAAACAGTTCGGCCGTTTCTGGGAAACGAACCGGCCCAGAAACGCCGTTTCTGGGCCTAAATTTTCCAGATTTTTTATTTATTTATTATTATTATTTTTTTTTGTATGTAACCTTTTCTGTCCTCTTTTGCTTGTGCTTATTGTTTCAGACTGTATGAACTCCATCTTCGTGGGGGAGGGGCGGGGGGGGGAGAGAGAGAGAGAGAGAGAGAGAGAGAGAGAGAGAGAGAGAGAGAGAGAGAGAGAGAGAGAGAGAGAGAGAGAGAGAGAGAGAGAGAGAGAGAGAGAGAGAGAGAGAGAGAGAGAGAGAGAAAGAAAGAAAGAAAGGTATATTAACGTCTTCCAAAGGCCAAACTTGGCCTATGAGACAAAATCATATACAACTGTGGTAATCTCTGTGTAGCAATGGAAAGGAAAAAAATACTCGCTACACAAAACTGTGTAGGCGGAAAACAGCAAAGGATGGTGGTACCTGTAATGAGGAGGTAGTGGGAATAAAATAATGGTGCCTGGGGGAGAGTGGCTCTTGCTCAGAAGATAATGACCACCTGATACAAAGGGGAGCCATGAGGGAGTGAAAATGTATACCCTAAGTGCTGTTGATGGGTGGAGGTGGGTGGAGTCAGTGTTGCATCGCAACGCGTTGCGATGCGTTCGCAAAGTTTCGTAATGCAACGTCGCAACGTTGCGACGTTCGCAACGCGTTGCGAACAAACACAAAAAAATTTGCCTCAAATGAGGCCGTTTCGCCGAAACGGCCTCATTGAGGCATTTTCGACAGACGACCCGAGAGCAAAACACACCCTGTGGAAGAGCAAAACGCAAGCTTCAAGAAGGTGAAGGTATTTTATACACACACACCCTCACACACGTGACCCCCCTAAGCTTGCTTCCTATCTTGAGGACTCCTCTCCAAGCTTCTAACCTCTTCCATCAACATGCCTAAAGCAAAACAAGCATGTTGGGAATATGTGACAAGCCAAGGAAAGATGGGCTCCGGGGGTAGTGAGAGATGGACTTGCAAGCTTTGTGGCTATAGTGGGGCCGGTGGAGCCGATAGGATCAAGGCGCATCTTGGAAAATTAAGTGGCATACGAGTTGCACCTTGCAAAGAGCCAATGCCCGAAGCTATAAAAGGAGAGCTAATGGCATGGGTAGCTCAAAAAGCCCTTGGTAGAAGGAATAGTGGAGCCCAATCCCAAGCTAGATCGCAAGCAAGCGGTTCACATGGTTCTTGTGATCCCCAAACTCAAGCATCTCAAGCTTCCATAGACATTGACATAGAGCATGAGCCACCAAGAAAGAGTACAAGAGTAGAGCATGATCCACAAGAGCACCCACTTGGCTCTCTTGGAGGAGCATCTATACGTGCTAGCTTGCAACAACAACGTAAACAAGAAGCCACACAAGCCATCATGAAAGCTTTTATACAATGTGGTTTGTCTTTTAATGTTGCACGGACATCGGCATGGAGAAATGCCATTGAGAAGGTTTCACTATTAGGGTTTCATTGGCAAGGGCCTACCTATGAAGACTTGAGGACAACGGAGCTGAAAAAAACAAAGGAAGCATTAGAGAGAGAGCTTGAGCCTATGAAAGAGACATGGGCAAAGTATGGATGCACAATCATGTGTGACGGATGGACGGACATACGAAAGAGAAATGTGTACAACATTTTGGTGCATTGTTGCAAAGGGACCATGTTCCTTCGAGCCATAGATGCATCAGCTGCCGGTACTACAATCACAGGTGAGTGAACTGATTTTTGAATTTTCAATTTATATTTGATTGTGCAATGATCAATCATGCTTCATGCATGTGGCATCTCACATGTGCATTTGCCTTGTGCATGTGCATGTGCATTGTGCATGTGCATTTGCCATTGTGCATGACACATGTGCATTGTGCATGTGCATTTGCCATTGTGCATGACACATGTGCATTGTGCATGTGCATGTTGCCATGTGCATGTGCATGTGCATGTGCATGTGCATGTTGCCATGTGCATGTGCATGTGCATGTGCATGTGCATGTGCATGTGCATGTGCATGTGCATGTGCATGTGCATGACACATGTGCATGTGGCATGTGGCATGTGGATGTGCATGTGCATGTGCATGTGCATGTGCATGTGCATGTGCATGTGCATGTGGCATGTGGCATGTGGCATGTGGCATGTGGCATGTGGCATGTGGCATGTGCATGTGCATGTGCATGTGCATGTGCATGTGCATGTGCATGTGCATGTGCATGTGCATGTGCATGTGCATGTGCATGTGCATGTGCATGTGCATGTGCATGTGCATGTGCATGTGCATGTGGCATGTGCATGTGCATTGTGCATTGGCATGTAATATGTATGTATGTAGTATGTACTATGTATGTACATGGCACATGCACAATGCACATGCACATGCACATGTGTCATGCACAATGCACATTGCACAAGCATTGTGCATGACATGTGCATTGTGCAGTGTGCATGACACATGTGCATTGTGCATTGTGCATGTGCCATGTGCATGACACATGTCAAGATAAATTATAATTTATCAATTGATTAATGATTCATTGTGTTATATGTAAACAGGTGGATTCATTTATGATCATATCCGTCAAGCTATCATGGACATTGGTGTAGAAAAGGTAGTCCAAGTGGTTACAGATAATGGAAGCAATTGTGTGGCTATGGGCAAGCTTCTAGAAGAAGAATTCCCTTCTATTGTGTGGACACCGTGTGCTGCCCATTGCATTGATTTGCTGATAGAGGATGTGGGGAAGATACCATGGATTTACACCATTTTTACCACTTGCATAAAAGTGGTCTCTTTGTTCACAAAGAGACCAAAATTGCTTGCTATATTTCGGTCTTACAGTGATATTGATTTGGTGAAGCCCGCGAAGACCAGATTTGCATACATGTGCATAGTCATGGAAAGATTATTAAGAGTGAGGCAAGCACTGATGCAGACAGTTGTATCACCTGATTGGTTAGCTTGGGATGGACATACTAGTCCAAAGGCAGAGCTTGTACGACGCACATGTTTGGATGACAGCTTTTGGAGGGATGTGGAGGGATTAGTGCGGGCCTTACAGCCCTTATATTCACTCATACGCATAGCAGATAGAGAGGGCTGCACACTTGGACTTGTTTATGAGTTCATGGATCGTGTCGGAGAGTCTATACAGAGATGTCCTTATTTGACATTGGAGAGGTAAGTTGAAACTTGGGTAACCATATTTTATTTTTTGTATGAGCATTCATGTTCAACTTTCAAGTCTTGACTCTTCAACATTCTTAAATCTTATTGTTTTCTAACTTGATTTGTTTTTTATCCATAGGATAGAGGAAATAAAAGGAACATGGAGGAAGAGGTGGGATTGGTTCCATCGCCCTATACATGGGATGGCCAATCTACTACATCCTTTATGGAGATCTGCATCACAGTCATTGGATATGGAGCTTGTGACTGCTTGGAATGACTATGTAGATCGTTTGTATGGATCTTCTGATGTGGAGCTACGTGGGAAGTTGGAGCTTCAGCTCACCCAGTTTCAGAATAATGAAGGACTTTTTGGTAGAGACACGGCATGCTTGAGAAGCATGCAGTTGATGCCTGTGACATGGTGGGAGAGATACGGTGTTGGTACACCTGAGCTAGTAAGTGACAAGTCATTCTAATTTCCTTTTGAGTATTTAACTAATAAGTTATAACTTTGAAGTTTGTCTCATGAGTCATTCCTCTTCTTAATGAACTCTTTCTTTTTTATCTTGCAGAGAAAGTTAGCCATCCGCATACTTTCACAAGACTGTAGTGCCAATCCATGTGAAAGGAATTGGAGTACATGGGCCCTCTTCCATACAAAGAAGAGGAATAGACTATCTACATTGCAGTTGGAGCGGCTTGTCTATTGCCACTGCAACTTGCGTTTATTGGAGCGTGGTGGCCACTCAGCAGAGGTGCGGCATGTGAACGTCGATGAGCTTGATATAGAGAGGGTCCATGATATACCTAGCATTCCGGCAGAGGACCTTGATCTATATGACATGCTCTATCAGGAGTTGACAGTGCCACAGCATGATACGAGGGCATCTCGGACTCGTTCTAGTCATAGAGCACACAGTGTACCAAGTCCATCTACTAGTAGGATGGAGGCATCTATTAGTCGAGCACCACACGATGATGATGATGATGATGATAGTGATGATGATGATGATGCTGATGGTGATAGTTATTAGTGACTCAGAGGATTTTGAGGATTGATGACTGCTCATGTGACATGTCATATGTATTATGATATTATGACTTATGATTTACTTGATATTGATTGATCATTGTATTATTGACATTG
>CM035443.1:120935518-121210518 GCA_020310875.1 Ceratopteris richardii
AGCACACTCCCACGTATTGCTGAGTGAAGCAACATGTTTATAACCTTGTTTCGAATTTCTCCTCCCTACCCATGTGAGGGAGTGTGTTTTGACTAGGTAGAGACCCAGTCTTCAACTCCCATTTCCAACGCGTCAAGCTACAAAGAAATTGAAAACTTTTCTCTTGAAAATAATTTTAACTTACTGCTCTCTCGTGAGAGGTACATGAGACTATCAATAGCCCTTTTGAACTTTTTGATGGGTATGTTTGAATTTTTAGTGGTCAACACATTTTGATGGATATTAATTTTGTGTTTTTTGTGTGTGTGTGTGTGTGTGTGTGAGAGAGAGAGAGAGAGAGAGAGAGAGAGAGAGAGAGAGAGAGAGAGAGAGAGAGAGAGAGAGAGAGAGAGAGAGAGAGAGAGAGAGAGAGAGAGAGAGAGAGAGAGAGAGAGAGAGAGAGAGAGAGAGAGAAGAAAAAGAAAAGTGTTTTCATGTCTATTAGGAAACCGAACTCGGCCTATGAGACAAATCAATGTACATGGGTGTATCATTGTCAATCGGAAAAGATAAAACTGCTGAAAAAAGTTGGTAAAGCCGATATAGATCTCCGTAGTATGCATGTAGAGATACCCATGAAAAGGGGGGGGGATGTATGGAGTGCTATATCTATAGTCTATATGCAAAAGAGGAGTACAAGCATGAGAATGCATCTGAACGACTAACTAGCTCCATCCTGTACTAGTGGGCAGGTGTAAGGTGTGGTACATGGGTGGAGCTGGAGTCAGGGCCGCCCTGATAGCTGCGGCAGGATCAGCCATCATCTGGGATCGTCTCTCCTCCATGGCGCAATGGTCACGAGCCTGGATCTCTGCAATCTGGTGTCGGTGAAGTCTCGGGGCCCGATATCCTATAGTACGGGGTCGTCTCCTAGCTCAAGAGGTATGAGGCTGATGAAGAGTCGCCTCTCTCGATGTGTGGGCTGAGGGGGGAGGGCTGCTGCACGTTGTGGAACGAAGAAGTCAGTGAGCTGACTCTGTCTCCCTCCTGTCTGGGCACTGCACAGGAGTATGGAATCTCTGTGACTTTGTATCTCTAGTAAGAATCGCCCGAGCTGTTGCTGATCTCTAGAGCCCATGATCTCTCGGGGGGGGGGGAAGAGAGAGAGAAAGAGAGAGAGAGAGAGAGAGAGAGAGAGAGAGAGAGAGAGAGAGAGAGAGAGAGAGAGAGAGAGAGAGAGAGAGAGAGAGAGAGAGAGAGAGAGAGAGAGAGAGAGAGAGAGAGAGAGAGAGAGAGAGAGATTGATTGATTGATTGATTGATTGAGATTCTCATGACATTGTGGGTATGTTGTAGACGAAGGCACATTTTGACAAAGAATGCAAAATATGCACCCGTCCATTCACAGTTTTTAGATGGAGGCCTGGCAGAGATGCACGTTACAAGAAAACAGAAGTGTGTCAAACCTGCAGCAAGTTGAAAAATGTTTGTCAGGTGTGCCTTTTGGATCTTGAGTATGGTTTGCCAGTTCAAGTACGTGATTCTGCTCTTGGTATCAATACCAACGATGTTATACCTAAAAGTGATGTCAATCGGGAATATTTCGCAGAGGAGCATGATCGCAAGGTGACTATATTTTTCTTTTTTTGTTTTCTGATTGGTATTGGTAGTTATCAAAAATACATCTCCAATTTTATGGGAGGTATGCTCAAGAGGTATGCTCAAATAGTTTGCACTGTCTTGGTAGGATAAGGAATTTTAGTGCATGAGAAAGTCTTCTGGTACCAGTGTTCATCTGACCAGTTTTGGTCATGTGTTACTGTGTTTGATTTATACTTTACAATTCATACATTCCTAGTTTCAGGCCTTTCCTATCCACATAAGCACGAAGTATACATTGTTCACCATAAGATACACACCTGGTGTTGAGCATAAGTATTGCCAGTTATATGCAGTTTGATAGAATGTACTATGGTCACTCTTAACTCAAAAGGCTAGTAACCTTTTGAGTTGCGTGTGTGTGTGTCATTCAAATTTCTATTGATCTTAAAAAAAGAAGAAGAAACTCAATAGGCTAATAGGCTAGTAATGACAATTTTAGCATTTTCATTGATTTTTACTTCCGTCTAATTATACCTTTCTCTTCGGCTGTTGGCCATGTGTTTAAAGGCCAGGGCGGGTCTTGATTATGAGTCTTCTTATGGGAAAGCACGGCCAAATGATACAATATTGAAGCTTCAGAGAACAACACCGTATTACAAGAGAAACCGTGCACATGTATGCAGTTTCTATGTGCGAGGAGAATGTACTCGTGGTGCAGAATGCCCTTATCGGCATGAAATGCCAATTACAGGAGAGCTGTCGCAACAAAATATAAAGGATCGATATTATGGGTAAATTTTATGCATCTTTTGACACTATTTATCATGTTCCTTTGTCTTCAAATACATATTATTTTCCTGTCTAAATTTTAGGCTGTGATCAATTACTTTGATTCATGCATCTCTACTCAATGGATATTTTCTTTATTTTGTACTTTAGTGCTCGACCTCTTTGTGTTTGAATAAATATTTTTTATTCAAGAGTGCTAGAAGCTCAATACTTATTTTAGATTGTTGTGTCCAATTGTTGAATAAAAAAAGGGCCCCATTGGTTAGTATGAAGTTCAATTTTGGCCATCATTATAAGCCACATGCACAGTGCAATATGATCAAACAGAACATGTATGATTGTTGCAAAGACACTTCATCATGATTGCTTTCATCAAAAGTGGCAAAATAGATTTAGAATGAATCAAAGAACCATCATGCACCAAAATCTAAAATCCATGTTTTTGACAAGCTACAAGATCCCAGTCAGTGTAAGCAATGCATCATTAACATCACATTTGTTGATCTGCATGTCATGTGCATGGCAAGGGCATCATGAGAAGATTGCGGGTCTTCGCTTCTCTTGTTTATCTTGCATTGATCTTTTTATCAGAGCCACATCCAACCATGTTTGCAGATCCCCCGTCTTCGAAATGTTTACCCAAGGTCTGTGAATCCACAAAACAGTCAAACAAAGCTGAGTTCATAATTTTCATGAATATGGGCTGCTCATGCTATATAAAGAGCTGAACAAATGCAGAAGTTGTATGCTTGAAAATAGGCCAGAGTCTGAAGCAGAAACCTTCTAAAATAGAGGCAAAAGCCGAATATATATCCCTTCTAAATATAGAGGCTGAATGCTGAAATAGGTCTCCAAGTGGGGCTGAGAAGAGATAGCAGAAGTATCTACTAAAGGAGGCAGATTGAAGGCTGATATCGAGGCTGAAATCTTTCTCCAATGGATCCATATGTACTGTAAGAAAGTGCAGCAGGATATTGATACCAATTCAGAAACAACACGAGAAGAAATTCGAGCAGAAGGAAACGCTCCAGAGACTCATAAACATAATAGAAATTCAGAGATCTGGATATAAATACCGTGTACAAAGATAAACAGCATTCCAATGCAGAATTGAAGTACAAAATCTGAAATAAATAAAAAAAACTTTCCTCCAAGAGCTGTGGGTAAGTATATTCAGCAGTAGAAGCTGAATATTTCGGAATTTGCGAGATGAAAGTTGATTAATAAAAACACTTTCTTCGTGGTGAAATGCCTCTGAACAGCTGTAAATGTAATAGACCAGCAAAAGTCTTCTAACAGCTATGTTGAAGCTCTGAGAGGGATAATCAGAGAGTCTATACTGTTAAAAAGCTTTAACAGGCTGGAATGGCAGAAAAATCATAGAGTACAGCTATCGAAACTTGTCCAAGCGGAAGAAGGAGATGGATGAGGTGAAGAAGGAGATGACCAGCAGCAAACACTCTAAGAATGGCCCAAAGTTCTTGTGCTCAAGTTCTGTAGTCTAACAGACTCCTAAACTGTCCAAAGTACTCACTTTTATTGTGATCCACTCTTTTCTGCCAACTTAGAAAGAAATCCACAGGTTTTAGTGACTTTTCCATGTTCTAAATCATGACCCCTAATTTAAGCAATGGTATCTTTTTGCAATAGAGTGGTAGGTAAATATGTGGTACAGAAGCCACAGGTGAAGAAACCCTAAATTGGGTGCTACAACTCTCTAGAATTAGCATGCACACTTGGTGGAGTGAAGAAGAACAAAGGGAAGTTGCCAAAAAACTCCAAATTTGCATATATACCTCCAAAACTCCTCCTACGTCTTAACCCTAAAGGTTATGTGTTGAGTGTTTCAAGAATCGGTGATTTATGGTGCTCTCTAGGTCCTTTTTATATAGGGTTTGAAGTGCCTATCAAAATCAGCATGAAATGCATGAGAATTTGGGAAAAATCTATCAAAAATCAAGTTTTTGCATCAAAAGCATGTTGAAGTCAAAATTAGAGTTGACTTTTGATTGACTTTTTGATGCAAGATGATGGAGTGTTATATATCATTAGAAAGCTCTCAAAGAGTATGTTCCAAATTCCAATGAGCCAAATTTTTTTTTTGATCATCTTTGATCAAATTTCTTTCGCATCATTAGAAGAGGAAGCGAACACCAAAAGAAAGAGTGATGCATTAAACATTCTCCAAGGATTATCAAGGTTGGCTAGCCCTTTCCAAAGCAAGGTCATATGCTCTCGTGTATACCTATTGTACACACACACACACACACACACACACACACACACACACACACACACAAATATAAAGAAGGTGGTACAAGTCCACCATAAGTTTCTGATTGTAGAGATAAAACCCCTCCTTGTTTACATAAGTCTTCTTCCATGACCACCAAGGTGTTTTGCTAACTCCCAAATATGGATGAGTGATGAACCCCAAGGAGCATTAGAAGGTTGATTAGTAGTTTGAACATCACGATTCACTTCGCACGTACACAAGAAAGCAAGGAAGCAATGTTCTCCAGTCTACAAATCTAGCAAATATTATAGCAAATCAAATGGTATATTGCTGCAACAATAGCTGAAATCTCCCATTTTCAAACATGATACCTTTGGGGGTGTTTAACTCTTCAACAATATATTCAACATCTTCATAAAGACTATTCATATGTATCTCAAAGCTGAATATAACATTGAGCTTGAATTGCATCTGCCATGAAGACTTGATTATTTCTAGATGTAGCCAAATTCTCTATGTACTCTAGATTATCCTCCTTGATAATAATTGGTGGCTTGTAGGCCCACATTCAATGTAGAGACAAAGAGAAAATAGAGGAAAGATGGAGAATAAACAACACGGAAAGGAGCCAAGTTGTAGATATGTTCATTACATTCCATGATGAAGTACTTGACGTTACAAGATAGCATTAAGAATCAACAAGAAACACAAGCTATCCATAACTCCGCAATCTCCAAAGCTGAAGATGATCTCCAAAGCTGAAGATGATCTCCAAATCATTAAGCTCCAAGCTGTTGCACCTTGTAGATGATGAAGAAAACACAACTCCACCTCTCCAAGTTGAGGCGGCCTCCTCCTCAAAGCTAGCTCATAAGAAGAGCTTCAAGAAGTGATGATACAAGTGTGAGTAACATGTTTTTTGCGTAGGCAATATTGAAAAAAAACACCTAATGTGAAAACTCTAATTAGGATTTTCATTTTTCTTTTGGAACCCTAAGGTAAAGCATTCAGTTGCAACTGCTTTTCACATTATGAAGTGGTTTTCATATTAATTCAAAAATTACGGTTTTAATTTTCCCATGATTCTGGTGCCAAACACATAAGTGTTATATATGGTTGCATAGTTCTCATTGAGCTATACCATATTTTGTAATATAAATTTTTTACTATATTTTCTACCATTTATGACCATTTCCAAGAGTTAATTTTATTCATCTTAATGAACATGCAGATAGGGTCACTAGGTGAAGTTTTGCCCTATTTGACATATTTCCTAATAATTCTCTCCTTACCCCGACACTAGGGGAATATGCGAGGTAGGTTTATTTCTTAGTCATTAAGTTTAGATATCTCTAATTTTTCATATATCATGCTAAGTGTCCTACAAGCACACACAAGGATTTTTGTCATGAAGAGCTCTCCCCAAACACATATCACAAAGAGAATGCACACATCCGTGACTCTTCTCAACCAAGTACTATTTGGAAGGATAGGGACAACTATAGGATGCAATTTAATTAAATGATATAGTCTCAAACATACTCCCAAGATTATCGAGGTTGGCTACTCCTTGTCAAACCAAGGTTATATGCTCTCATCTATACCTATTGTACACACACACAACGCACACACAAATTCAAGATGTTATATGTCCACCATAAGTTTTTGAATATATAGATAAAACCCCTCCTTGTTCATATAAGTCTTCCTCCATCACCACCAAGATGTTTACCCCAAGGAGCATTAGGAGGTTGACTAGTAGTTCGAATAGGGACACAAGGAAGCAATGTTGTCCAATCTGCAAATCCAGCAAATATTCCAACTACTAAAACTATATATTCGTTGCAATCTGCCCAAGTTCAGGCATGATCCCTCCTAGAGTGTGTAACTCTTCAACAATATATTTATCATCTTCATAAAGACTATTCATCTATATCTCAAAACTGAATATAATGCTGAGCTTGATTTGCAGTTGCCATGAAGACTTCATTCTTCTACATGTAGCCAAATTCTCTATATACTCTAGATTATCTTGCTTTATCGATTGTTGGTTCTTAGGTCCACAATCAATATAGAGACAAAGAGGAAATAGAGACAAGATGGAGAATAGACAACACATGAGATATATGAAAGGAGCAAAGCTCTAGATATGTTCATTACATTCCATGATGAAGTACATGAAGTTACAAGATAGCATAAATAATTTGCAAGAAACCAACAACTGAAGATGATCTCCTCCAAATAGATAAGGGCCAAGCTGTTGCATACCTTGTAGATAATGAAGAAAGCATAACTCTCTCTCTCCAAGTTGAAGGAACCTCTTTCTCCAAGATAGCTCATAAGAAAAGTTCCAAGAAGTGATGATACAACTTACAAGTGCTAGCAACATGATCTTTTTTATTGAAAAATGCACAAAGCCAATGTGAAAAGCCTAATTAGAGTTTTAGGTTTTTTCTTTGAGAACCCTAAAATAAAGCACATACATGTTTTTTAATGTGCCACATGGCATGAATACAATCCATTCAAGTTTTAATAGGATGATGTCATGTGTCACACTTGACCTTCACATTAGAAGGTGCTTTTCATGCTTAACTCAAAAATTAGGTTTTTTAATTTTACCCATGATTTTGGTGCCAAGCACACAAGTCTTGTATATGGTTGGATAACTCTCATTGAGCTTTACCACTTTTTGTAATAATAATTTTGGACTATACTTTCTACCATTTGTGACCATTTCCAAGAGTTAATTCTATTCATCTTAATAAGCTTCCAATCTGTAGGTAGAGTCTCTAGTGTAAGGTTGCCCTATTTGACATATTTTCTAACAATCCCCTCCTAACGTGGCACTAGGGAAATATGCAAGGTAGGTATATTTGTTATTTTGCAGTTATTGAGTTTAGGTGCCTCTAATTTTTCACATATCATGCAAAGTATCTTACAAGCACACACAAGGACCTTTGTCATGAAGAGCTCTCCCCAAACACACATCACAAAGAGAATTCACACATCCCCTGTTCTTCTCAGCCAAGTACTACTTAGAAGGATAGAGACAACTTAATCAAAATAGGATGCAATTTAATTATAGGATATAGACTCAAACATATTGACAAGATTATCAAGGTTGGTTAGTTTGTTTTAAACCAAGGTCATATGCTCTCTATCTATACCTATTGTACACACATGTCACACACACACACACACACACACACAAATACAAGAAGGTGTGTGTGTACCATAAGGTTCTGAATGTAGAGATAAAACCCCTCCTTGTGCACATAAGTCTTCCTCCATGACCACCAAGTTGTTTTGCCAACTCCCAAATATGGTTGAATGAGGAATTCGAAGGAGAATAGAGGTTGAATGGTAGTTTTAATTTCATATACACAAGGAAACAATGTTCTTCAATTTGCAAATCCAACAAATAAAACTCTATATTGCTGTGAGCACCTATAAAAGATGCAATATGTCAAGTTCCGAAAAAATAGAATATAACATTGAGTTTGAATTGCATTTGCCATGAAGTGAAATTCTCTATATTGCTGTGAGCACCTATAAAAGATGCAATATGTCAAGTTCCGAAAAAATAGAATATAACATTGAGTTTGAATTGCATTCGCATGTAGTGAAATTCTCTAAATACTCTAGATTATCCTTCATGAATACCAATTGTTGGTTTCCATATAGACAAAGAGTAAATAGAGACAAGATGGAGAAGAGATAGCACATGAGAGATGTGAAAGGAGCAAAGCTCCAGATATGTTCATTACATTCTATGATGAAGCACATGAAGTTACAAGATAGCATAAAGAATCTATAAGAAAATCAAGTTGCCCGTAACTCCACAATCTCCAAAGCTGAAGATGATCTCCGCTAAATAGATAAGCTCCAAGCTGCCCTATGCCTTGTAGATAATGAAGAAAACACAACTCCACCTCTCCAAGTTGAAGGGACGTCCTTCAAAAAGCTAGCTCATAAGAAGAGCTCTAAGAAGTGATGATACAAGTGCTAGTAACATGATCTTTTTATTGGCAATATTGAAAAATGCAAAAAGCTAATGTGAAAAGCCTAATTAGGGTTTTCATATTTTTTGAAAACTCTAGAATAAAGAACTTTCATGTTTTAAAAAAAAATAAAAATAAAAAAGTCTTCCAGAAGGCATGAATACAAGCCATTGGATCTTATTTTTACATTTTAATAGGATGGTGACATGTGTCGCACTTGCTTTTCACATTATAAAGTGCCTTTCATACTTAGCTATATAAGTAGGGTTTCAAATTTTACCCATGATTTTGGTGCCAAACATACAAGTGTTATGTATGGTTGGATAGCTCTCATGGAGCTCTACCACATTTTGTAATAAATAATTTTGACCATATTTTCGACCAGTTCCAATAGTTAATGTTATTCATGTTAATAAGCCTACAAGTAAGATCCCTAGTGGAAGGTTGCCCTATTTGACACATTTTCTAACAATCCCCTACTAACTTGACACTAGGGGAATATGCCAGGTAGGTGTATTGTTATTCGTAGTCATTAAGTTAAGTACCTTTATTTTTTCACATATCATGCAAAGTATCAACAAGCACACACAAGGATCATTGTCATGAAGAGCTCTCTCCAAACACACATCACAAAGAGAACTCACACATCCTCTAGTCTTCTCAACCAAGTGCTACTTTGAAGGATAGACAACTATAGGATTCAATTTAATTATAGGATGTAGATTCAAACATACTTATATTCAACATCTTTGTAAAGAATGTACATTTGTATTAGAAATCTGAATATAATACTGATTTAAACCACTTGAAGCTCGTTGAGTTTTTTGCTAGTAGGTTTAGAACAACGTGAGAGATATGAAAGGAACCAAACTCTAGGTATGTTCAGTACATTTCATGATGAAGTTATTGAATAGCATTAAGAATTTGCAAGAAACACAAGTTGTCCATAACTCCACAATCTCCAACACTAAAGATGATGAAGAAAACGCAACTCCCTCCTCCAACTTGTGAAGGGACCTCCTCCTCCAAGCAAACTTATAAGAAGAACTTAAAGATGTGATGATACAAGTCCTAGACTCCTAGTAATGTTGGAGGAGGTCCCTTCACAAGTTGCATACCTTGTAGATGATGAAGAAAACCTCGGTTGCAGAAGTTCGCGAACCGGATCTTTTTTAAGGTTCGTAAGGTACGGTACCATTCGGTATGTAAGGTACGTTAAGGTTCGTCTGGAATTGTTAAAAATTTTTCAATGTATTATGAAGTTGGTGCACATTTGCATCCTCTTTCTTTGAGAGTTTGTGTGAGCTTTCTCGAGCAAATATGAAGCACTAGCCTTCTACACCTCAGCCCGAGTTTTGCCAAGAACATACCCTTAGTGCCCACCTTACAACTCTACTTGAGAGCACATCATGCATTGCAGCCAATGTACATAGATGTACATATATACATGCATAGTGTAAGTTGCATTATGCACATAAAGTAATATACATATACATATATACATACAAATGCAAATTGCACTATACACATATTCATATTGACACACATACACACACATACACACACATACACACACATACACACACATATATACACACATACACACACATATATACACACATACACGCATGCATGCATGCATGCATGCATACATACATACATACATACATACATACATACACACATACATACATACATACATATATAGATACATACATACACACACATGTATGTAAAAACCCTAACGTACCTTACGAGCCTTACCTCAGAGGTAAGGTTCGGTTCATGTACCTTACTCGTACCGAACCTTACGAACCTTACGAACCTAACCACCTTGACTTAGAAAACATAACTCCCTCCTCCAACTTGTGAAGGGACCTCCTCCTCCAAGCAAGCTCATAAGAAGAGCTTAAAGATGTGATGATACAAGTTCTAGTAATGTTGTCTTTTTACAGGCAATATCGAAAAAAGCATGAAGCTAATGTGAAAACTTTAATTAGGGTTTTTATTTTTTCGAGAACCCTAAAATAAAGTACATTCATATATACTTTTTAATGTTCCACATGCCATGAATACAAGCCATTGGATCTTATTTTCAAGTTTTAATGAGATGGTGACTTGTGTCACACTTGCTTTTCACACCAAAAAGTGCTTTTCATAAAGAACAAAAAATTTAGTGTTTCAATTTTGCCCAGGATTTCGGTGCCAAACAGACAAGTGTTATATATGGTTGGATAGCTCTAATTGAGCTCTATAATATTTTTGTGATAAAAATTTTCTACTATTTTAAACCATTTTGAAGAGTTCATTTTTTCTTAAAAAAATCTTGATTCTTTGTAAACCTTTGACTAGGATCTCTAGTGGAAAGCTTCCCTATTTGACATATTTTCTAGGAATCCCCTCCTAATGTGACAAGATGAATATGCGAGGTAGGTGTATTTGTTATTTGTAATTATTAAGTTTACGTACCCCTAGTTCTTCACATATCATGCAAAGAATTCGACAAGCACATACAAGATTCACACAAGTCTTCCTCCATGACCACCAAGATGTTTTGCGAACTCCCAAACATGGTTGAGTGACTAATCCCAAAGAGCATTAGAATGTTGGCTAGTAGTTTGAACGTCACTTCTTAGGTACACAAGGAAGGAATGTTACCCAATCTGCAATTCTTGGAAATATTCCAGCAAATAATATTGTATATTGCTGCTATATAGTGCAATCTGCCACGTTCAGACATGACACCTCTTGGAGTGTATAACTCTTCACTAATACCCAAAAAATTGTTTATTTACTTAGTTATGTATGTATGTATCTATGTATCCATGTATGTATGTATGATGTAATTCCTATAATCTATTGCTCTATGTTTATTGAAAAACATGTGTATCTACTTATGTATGTATCTAATATATATGTTTGTATGTTTGTAGTATGTACCTAGTACCTACTATGTACATAATATGTATGCATGTATGTATGCATCTATATGCTACATATGTAATATGTATATACTATGTATATATATATGTAAAAAATATATGTATTACATATGCATGTAGTACATATTTTGTTGGAAATTAAGTAGGCCCATAACTACAAACACAAATTCCAGGAAATTCCAACATTGACGGACATGAACGTACATCACTTAATCATACAATGATGAGACAAAGATAGAGAGAGATTAGACAACATATACAAAGTGTTACGTAAGCCACTGCTTACTCACAACATCATATATACAAATTTCAATTTACAATGTGGGAGTCAAAACCTCAACCACTCTATGTGAACAAAAATAGATGGAAGAGTGTATGTACAAAATTTACAAGAATATTCAGATGTAGGGACAGAAATCTGAATATGTATGAGGTGTAGGATCTGATAGGTTGTAGAAGAGTGAATATAAGTGATTGAAAGAGGAAAGATCAGTTTGAAACTGATATTCAGCAAACCTTAATCTGAATTTAGGCTATGGAAGACCCTAAATCAGATGTGTGTGTGATAGATCAAATACTTACGGAATTAGTATAGAATGCTGACATGTTGCTGACATAAATCCTCATACTCGTGGAAACACCTTCTCTATCACCTCATCTGATGCATGTAGCATGCATGTACTGATTCTCCTTTATGGATGCCACTACCTCCATGTGTGTCGAATAAGACTCCTCCAGATATGGATGCCACCGCCTCCATAAGCTCCAAGTAGTACGTGTGTGCATAAAGAGAATATGTACCTGACTAGTTAACATAAGATGCAATCTTATGTTGAGCTCCATCCAATGTCTTTGAAGTACTCCATAATCTTCATGTAGAAGACAATCTCTAAATACATAATGTAGATGGATGATCCACACCATCAATCGGCTTATGAGTAAGTCTTCTCCATCAACAAGAGAGTGAGCACACTCTTCTCCAAGAAGAACTCATGGCTGCTCTGTATCTTCTTCAAGGTTGCTCCATAGCTGCTCCATACATACACCATGGCTGAGCCATGTGTGCATCAGCAAGACCTTCAAAAATATCAGCGTAACGGCTGATCCTTAGATGGTAGAGGATGATCCAACAAGTGCCAACATAACCTTCTTATATAGATTTAAAAGTCCATGCGAAAAAATCCCCCAAAAAGCTGGATAGTAAATATTAAAATCCATTGCTGTTTTTTTTTAGCATAGCTTTAATTTTTATCGTGGCTTTTTTTACTATCGCTTTTTTTTTTTAGCTTTTAATTGCTAAGTTTGATCGACTTTGGTTAGGGTTTGCTCCCAAATTTGATCTCTGATGACTGAATGTCCTATACCATTAGATAGCTCTCATCAAGCTCTACAAGATAGGGTCATAAAAATTTTACCCGAATTTTGTGTCAAAAATGACTAAGTACCAAAATTAGGGTTTTTGCCCTAATAGGGATTTGGACTAATGTGACATTTTTTTCCAACATATTTACTACTATGTATATGATATAGTGTAATCTATGCATGTATGTATGTATGCACTATGTATATATGTATGTATGTACATGACAAGACAAATTGATGACCTATATATTTGATATGTACATTGTATAAATGTAAACATGTCTTTTTTTTCATGCCTTTTTTATGATACTTAAGCATTTATAAGAGGATTTTAATACGTAGGATATCTAGAATTTAAAAAAATATATAAAATAGAAATTGAAGGGTACACAACTTTATGGCAACTTGGGGTTCGCAACTTCAACCCGTTGCTAACGTGTTAGCAACCCGTTGCCTACGACCCTGCCATCCCGTTGCTAACCACTATGGAACTCACATGTCTCCCACTTTTCTTAACCAAGTACTACTTGGAAGGATAGAGACAACCACATGATATAATTTAAGATCAAGGCTCATATAAAGGTCATATGCTCTAATCTATACCTATTGTACACGGACACAGGAATACAAGAAGGTGTTTTAAGTCCACAATTCGGTTCTAAATGTAGAGATGAAACCCCTCCTTATTCATGCAAGTCTTCCTCCATGGGCATGAAGATGTCTTGCTCATTCCCAATTTCCAAATATGGTTGAGTCACCAACCCCAAGGAGCATTAGAAGGTTGAGTAGTAGTTTGAATCACTGCATATGTACCCAAGAAAACAATGTTCTCCAATCTACAAACGTACTAAATATTCCAACAAATAAAAATGTATATAGTTGTTATAGTAGTTGCAATCTGCCAAGTTTAGACGCGACCCCTCATGGAGTGTGTAACTCTTCAACAAAATGTATCAACATCTTCATAAAGATTGTTTATATGCATGTCAAAGTTGAATATAATGATGAGGTTGAACTACATCTTCCATGAAGACTTGATTCTTCTACATGTAGCCGAATTCTCTATCTACTCTAGGTTATCCTCCTCTGATACAAATTGTTGGTTTTTAAGCCCATAATCAATATAAAGACAAAGAGAAAATAAAGACAAGATGGAGAGTAGACAACACATGAGAGATATGGAAGGAGCAAAGCACAGATATGTTCATTACATTGCATGTTAAAGTACTTGAAGTTGAAAGATAACATAAGAATCTGCAAGAAAACAAAGTTGTCGATAACTCTAGAATCTCTAAAGCTGAAGATGATGTACTCCAAATAGATAAGCTCCACACTGTAGCATGCGTGTTAGATGATGAAGAAAGCACAACTTCACCTCTTCAAGTTGAAGGGACCTCCTTCTCCAAGCTAGCTTATAAGAAGAGCTCCAAGCAGTGATGATACACGTGTTATTAACATAGCCTTTTAATAGGCATTACTTAAAAAGGTAAAAAGCTAATGTCAAAATCCTAATTAGGGTTTTCTTTTTTTTGGAACTCTAAAATAAACCAGTGACATGTTTTTTAACTTGCCACATGGCATGAGTAGAGGCCATTGAACCTGATTTTCAAGTTTTAATAGGATGGTGGGATGTTTCACACTTGTTTTTGACATTATAAAAGCGCTTTTCATGCTTAACTAAAAAATTAGGGTTTTAAATTTGCCCATGATTTTGGTGCCAAACACACGTGTTATATAGATGGTTTGATATCTCTCATTGAGCTCTAGCACATCTTGCACTAAATTTTTTTGACTATATTTTCTACCATTTTTGACCATTTCCAAGGGTTAATTTTATTCACCTTAATAAACCATAAGGTTGGGTCCCTAGTGGAAGGTTGCTTTGTTTGACATATTTTCTAACAATCGATACCAAGTGCATATATAAAATTAAAAGGAAAGCACATGGACTTGTTGACATGTACAAAGCACGTCTAGTAGTCAAAGGTTTTGCACAAAAGAAAGCTATTGATTATTATGAGACATTTACACCAACTTCGTGTATGACTACAATGAGATGTCTTGTAACGATTACTTCTTATTTTAATTTATGCAAAAGAAGACTAACCTTGATCTTAACAAAGTAGTGGCAACTATATAAGAGGAGGAGAATAGACTTAAATTAGATGAAGGTAGAGAATAGATTTTCAGCGAAGATCAAGGAGTTCAAACATTGTGAACACCATGGAAGGACAAACCACAAAGAGACATTGTTATTCACTCAATCCATGCAAAATTTGTGGAGGTAAAACACATAAAGGAGAATTTTGTTTCAAGAAGAAATAAGATGTAGGAGTGGTAGAAAAAAGAGTGGCTGAAGAAGCCATTGATTATGCATGCTAAATCATATAATCTCTGTGTGTGTGTATTGTTGGAAATCAATGTCCCATCAGTCCAAAATCCTATTAGGGCAGAAACCCTAATTTCGGTACTTAATCATTTTTGGCACAAAATTTGGGTAAAATTTTTATGATCCTATCTTGACGAGCTTGATGAGAGCTTTCTAATGGTATAGGACATTCAGTCATCAGAGAACAATGTGGGAGTCAAAACCTCATCCACTCTATGTGAACAGAAATAGACGGGAGAGTGTATGTACAAAATTTAGAAGAATATTCAGATGTAGGGATAGAAATCTGAATATGTATGAGATGTAGAACCTGATAGGTTGTAGAAGAGTGAATATGAGTGACTGAAAGAGGAAAGATCAGTTTTATTCTGATATTCAGCAAACCCTAATCTGAATTTAGGCTATGGAAGACCCTAAATCAGATGTGTAATCTGAATTTAGGCTATGGAAGACCCTAAATCAGATGTGTGTGTGTGTGATAGATCACATACTTACGGAATTAGCATAGATTGCTAACATGTTGCTGACAGAAATCCTCATACTCATGTGGAAACACCTTCTTTAACACCTCATCTGATGCATGTAGCATGCATGTACTGATTCTCCTTTATGGATGCCATTGCCTCCACGTATGCCGAATAGGACTCCTCCAGATATGGTTGCCACCTCCTCTATAAGCTCCAAGTAGTACCTGTGTGCATAAAGAGAATATGTACCTGAATAATTAACATAAGATGCAATCTTATGTTAAGTTCCATCCAATGTCTTTGAAGTACTCCATAATTTTTATGTAGAAGACAATCTCCAAATACACCATGTAGATGGATGATCCACACCACCAATCTGCTGATGATCCACACCACCAATCTGCTGATGAGTAAGTCTTCTCCATAAACAAGAGTGTGAGCACACTCTTCTCCAAGAAGAACTCCAAGGCTACTCCTAATAGTCTTCAAAAGTTGCTCCATAGCTGCCTATATGTGCACCATGGCTGCCCCCTGCCCCTGCCCCATGTTTGTATCACCTCATAATTAAGAGACAATGCTTCGTGCAATGAGGATTCGGCCTCCTCGATGTTGCCCTCATCGAGCTTCGCTTCCCCTTCGATTGTCTTAGCTGAAAGATCGCTAGCAATTGCGATGTCGAGGGCCGCCATATCTGCAATAGGGTTGCGCTCTTCCATAAATTGCTCACTTGAGAAGGCGCACATCGTCTTGAGACCCATCTCTTGCGCTTGGGTCTCTTCATGAGCATTGGAAGCAGATTTGCATCGTCTGCCTGTGTCAATTTTGGAAGATGCTTGAATCTGTGTTGTAAATTTTGGACTTGTGGGACCTGTGGAATTAGTTATGGGCCTACCTAATTTCCAACATGTATGTGATAGATGTAGAATATAACCTTGATTTGAAAAGTATGTTTAAGTTTATATTCTATCTTAATTACATAACATCCTATAATTGTCTCTATCCTTCTAGGTATTACTTGGTTGAGAAGAGTGGGAGATGTGTGAGTTCTCTTTGTAACGTGTGCTATGAGAGTGCTCTTCATGTCAAAGTTTCTTGTGTGTGCTTGTGGATACTTTGCATGATTTGTGAAAAACTCTGACAAATATACCATCTTGGCATGCTCCCATAATGTCAAGTTAGGAGGGGATTGTTGGCAAATATGGGCAACCTTCCACGAGGGACCTCAACTTGCATATAAAATTTACTAAAATTGGTGGTCAAAGGCTGGTCAACTGGTCAGATATTGGTCAAATTATCTTTGCATATTTTAGAAGAGCTGAATGAGAGCTATCCAAGTATATAAAACTCTCCATCAACCACCACCAAGATCAGGAAAAGCAGATTTCAAAGGTCAAAAGCAAGTGATAGTTGTCACCATCTTATGTAAAGTTAATGTATTGATCCAATGGTTAGTATCTTGCCACATTATCACGGTAAAAGACCCAAAAGGCCACCTCCTATGATTCCTTCCATGATTTGCGAAAGTTCTTTTATTGTCTTCATTTTTAACTTTTTCGTGAAGGCACGAGCAGCCTACATAAAGACATTGTGCTTATCTGATCACTTGTACACTAGCGCTTGGCGCTCACAAGCCTTGGACCTTTGCTTGTAAGTATTTTGTATATTTGTTCTTTTTGGAGCCAATTTTGCTCCTTTACCATATGTGTGTGTCTCTCTCGTGTCTCTACCTTCTCTATCTATGTCTTTTACTTCAATTGTGGACCTAAAAACCAACACTATGATCATTATTTTTTTCAAACAATTTCAAGTTGATGTTCTTTATATATATTAATATCAAAATTGAGGGAGCGTTTGGTGGTAGAGCTTTGAAGTAAATTGATATTTCTAAAAGGAGAGATTATTAAAATAACAAATGTTGGAAATGAGGTGGGCCCTAATAATAATATTCACATGTTTACAAGATCTTTCAACACATGAAACCTTAGCATACACACCTTAAGACTCAAAAATAGATGAATGAGAAATAGAGAGAGAATACACAATTTTCAAAGTGTAAAGGTAAGTTGAATGCTTACCTACACTCTCTAATATGAATCTAATATGAACAATAGAAGCAAAAGAAGAAGAAGTGAGATTGGAACTTGCTACTTAAGACTCAACCAAAGCTGATGGTTGGCGGCCAAAATCTCCTCCAAATCAGAGAACACCTACTCGAAGTGTTAGAGCACTTCAATAGGCCTTGAGTGATTAAGTGCTCAACTATGACCCCCAAGCCCTTCTTTTATAGGCTTTAGAAGCTTGACGAAAATTTGGTGAAAAGCTTGCGAAAAGCACAAAAAAAGCTTGCAATAAACTTAAAAAAGAGATCAGCTTTTGGTGGCTAAAAATTGCTTTTGGAGTAAAAATCTCCAATGATCTCGTGATCTAGCCATCGGTTAGGCAAGAGAGTTAGCGTTCCTTGATCCTCATAAATTGAGGAATCATATTATGCAAAAAAAACTTTTTTGAGCAGAAATTAGGGTTAGGGATTTCTTGCATTTTTGGACCTTTGATCATAAAATGTTATATACCAAATAAAAGCTCTTCTCAAGTACTTTATGATGAGCTAATACAAATTTTTGACCTTCTGCGATCAAAACTTGGCCTAGTACCAAAAGTTATGGTTGCTGGAAATTAGGGTTTTGTGCTATTTTGACATTGTTTCCAAGAATCCCCCCGTCAATGTCATAATGGCATATGGTACATAAATTTGCAAAACTTCTGATTTCTGTAAATGTATTTCTTAACTTCTTTCCAATGAATCTTGAGTGGACTATGCATTAACTTGGACACTAGAGAAACTACAAATTGAATGTCAGGACATTATTACAGAAATAGATCAAGCAACCAACTGCTTGACTATACAAAGTAGCATCAAAAGGTTTTGAAACTGCTTCTGCCTGTAATGACACATTAACATCCATAGAATTTGGCATAGGCTTGGAATGTGTCATTTTAAACCTTTCCAATAACTTCTCAATGTAATTTTGCTGTGTTATGTAGATACACTCGTTCTTTTATTTGAACTCAATCCCAAGATAGTAATGTAAAATACCTAAATTATTCACATCAAATGTATGCTTAAGTTGTCCTTTTAAAATCTAAAGGTTTGAATCCTTGGGACCTATCATAATCATATCATCAACATATATGATAAGAATAATCAAGACATCTTTTTTTGCTTTAACATTAAGAGGAGGAGAAGCTTCTCAGTTTTCAAAACCAATGGATAATAGATAGAGATGAATCTTCTCATACCATGCTCTTAGTGCTTGCTTTAAGCCATACAATGCTTTAGTAAGCTTGCATACTAAATGCTCTTTACTTGTTTCTTCAAAACTTTTGATTGTTGAATGTAGACATCTTCATGAAGATCACCATTAAGAAAGGAAGTTTTGATATCTAGCTGGTATACATTCCAACCAAAGAATGGAACAAGAGAGTATTGTTCTGACTATTGTCATTTTAGAAGTAGGTGCAAAAGTCTCATCATAGTCAATTTCTTTCTTTCATGCATAACCTTTGGCAACTAATCTTGCTTTATACTTGTCAATTGTACCATGTGCTTTTCTTTTGATTTCGAAGATCCACCTAACATCAATTGTTGGTTTACCTTTTGGTAACTCACAAAGCCTTCAAGTTTCATTCTTATGAATATAATCAATCTCGTCTTGCATAGCTTTCTTCCATACAGAATTTAATAGTGCATCTTTAACATTAGCTGATTCATTCTCATCTAAACTTAGTGTTAAAATGTTATGAATCTCAAAAGGTTTTGTGTAATTTACTTGATCTACTTGTTCTCTCCTTGTTTGGCTTTGGGTTCGTCTTGCAAAGTTCTTTATACCGTTGTCCTTCCAAGTTTGGTATAATCGCCTTGGTGTATTTTTCAAAAGTGGTGAAAACACTTCTTGTTCTTTAGTATCTCTTTCTTCTGGCACTTTGGAACATTCTCCAACTTCATAAGTTGGAACATCAAGAGTTAGTGATGATGGACTAGGTATTGGTGTAGGTAACGGAACTCTCTCTTCACCTTTATCAAGTGCATCTTATAGGGTTTGAGAAGGTTCGTCACTCCCCTTGTATGGCTGAATATAAGGTCTAAATTCCTTGTAAAAAATGCATAGTCATCTTCTTTTATGAAATCTGGAATCGCTGCCTTTTTATCATAAATCTGACCTTCTACAATATATTCATTGTGTGAGAGTAGGATATTACATGCTTTTGGAACATAGAATCTGTATCCTTTGCTTTCAATAGCATAACCAATAAAGAGAGCTTTAATGGCTTTTACATTAAGCTTACCATAATCCTTCTTCTCAAAGTGAACATAAGCTAGAGAACCAAGTACTTTGAAGTAACTCACGTTGGGTTTCTTGCCATAATAAGCTTCATAAGATGTAATGTCCTTTATGTGCAAGACGTTTTTAGAAGGTGATTAGCTGTATATATTGCATCCAACCAAATTTAGGAGAAAGATTTTTGGATGAGATCATGCTACGCATCATCTTGACAAGCATCCTATTCTTTCTCTCTACAACACCATTTTGTTATGTAGTGTAAGCAATAGTGAGTTGATGAGAGATACCTTTGTCTTCAAGAAAAGACTTAAAAGTCTTTTGACATGTATTCTCTTCCTTTACCACTTCTCAAAATCTGAATTTTTGACTGACTTTCATTTTCAACCATGGTTAAGAACTTGTTGAAAGTAGGAAAGACCTTTGACTTTTCATTAAGACCATAAATCCATGAAAACCTCGAAAAATCATAAATAAAAGTAATGAAATAACTGAAACCATGGAATCCGTTCTCATAGGACCATTCACATATGAATGTATGATCTCCAACTTCCTTGTGGCCGTGATGTATCCATGTTTCTTGAAAGGAAGTTTGTGAAACTTTCCTTCAAGACATCCTTCACATGATTTGGCATCATTTGGTGAGGCAAAAGTAGGCAAAATCTCCACCATTCCATGCACTGTTGTAACCTGACACGTCAGGAATGTTTTTCCTGATGTCAGGTTATCCGTCAGTAATGTCCACGTCAGGAACGCGTAGCTGACGGGATCATTGCAGAGAAATTCCCCTCGAGTTGTTTTGTACTGTAGAGTTAAGGTTTTTATTCTTTCTGTTTTCTTTGTCTGCACATGCTCAATTCTACTCTGCTAAGTGCCTCAAAGTGAAGGGTATGAAATCGGGACAATACTCATCGTGTGCATGCCCTCCAGGATTTCACCTTCAATCTGTACCCTCCAGTTCTGGTTAACTGGTACTTGCAGACGTTACATGAACGTGATGTGCTGGCTAATGCTTTGTCGGATCGTAGCTTTTCTATGGCTCATATAAGGTCAAAAAAGTTACCTCACTGGTGGGTTATGTTGATGATCTACACCTCATGAAAGGTGCCCTGAAGCATGGACATAAGAAGTTTTCAAAGATAAGGGAAGATCCAAGTCTCTGTTTTTCAGTCAGGCTGAATGCTTCAAACAGCCAGCAGGCTTCTGCATCTGAAATGAAAACACAGAGAGCAGAAGAGCATGATTATTGGCCTCATGATTCTGTTATGTTCATGAGATTGAAAAAAATCATTGAATGTCTTCCAAATGGCCTTAGTGAGAGAGAGATCAAGCGAAGAGCTGACATCGAAGGATCAAAGCTAGAGGCTCTTGAGCACAGGATTGCCTGCACCTAGTAGCTACACCTAGCAGCTACAGCCTTCAAGACTCCCGTGCATACCTACAGCCTACAGGCTTATGGGTCAGTGGCTCATAATACCTACAAGAAACCACCCATACTCAAAGTCAAGGCCTAAATGCATACAATGTTTAATTTGTGTATGTTGTAAAGGTTATAACTTATAACATACATGCGCTTAAGAGATCTAACTTCTCACTGCTCAGTGTTCAGTGACAAGGCTTGAGTCATGATGAATCATGTTGAATGCATGAGCAACTTGAAGACTGAAGTGCATGATGCATCCATGTATGATGTGAGGGAAACACTTATCATATATGATACGATTTGTGGACTGTATCCAGATTCCATGTACATAGTACAGTCTACACATTAACATCATAAATCATATGTATGCAGTATGATACATGTATATACATGCATATAAACTGTGTTTTTATCATAGGCTTCAGCTTAGAGTACTCTATTGGTGAGAATTAGCATGTGCCATGATGAACAATAGGCTTTGGAGTGAGGATTTACATACACATGTATGTATTTATATACATAAATATGCGTCTCTCTCTCTCTCTGTGTGTGTGTATATATATATATATATATATATATATATATATATATATATATATATATATATATATATATATATATATATATATATATGTATATATATATATATATATACATATACACATATATACACATATATACACATATATACATATATATATATATATATATATATGTATATATATATATATATATACATATATATATATATATATATATATATATATATATGTGTGTGTGTGTGTATATATATATATATATATATATATATATATATATATATATATATATATATATATATATATACACACACATATATATATATATATATATATATATATATATATATATATATATATATATATATATATATATATATATATATATATATATATATATATATATATATATATATATACACACACACACACATATATATATATATATATATACATACATACATACATACATACATACATACATACATACATACATACATACATACATACATACATACATACATACATACATACATACATACATACATACATACATACATACATACATACATACATACATATATATATATATATATATATATATATATATATATATATATATATATATATATATATACACACACACAGACACACACACATAGAATGCACTATATCTAGTCTTAATTTTTTGTCAAAAATTTAGGTCACGTTAGATAACGTTAGAAACGTTTTATCGTACCCGTCAGACATCGGCTAAACGTCAGAAGTTAGAAAAGCGTCAGGAACAACTATGATTCCATGATCTTTGATGTGCTTGAGAGTTGTGTAACTGATATGACCAAATCTAGCATGCCGTAACTTCATACTCTACTTAGGTGTAGAAGACTTAACAACATTAGCATGACTAATTTTGGATAACACAAACATGCCACTTCTATTTTTACCTTGAAGTAGACAATGCTCCTCATTAGGTGAGAGATCTGACATGAATCTTTCTTAAAAAGAACTTTAAAACCATATGATAAGAAAGTAGAAATAGAGAGCAAATTCTTCTTCATTTCTAGAACATAGAGAACATTAAATTGTGAAATTTCCATTTGCTCTTGACTTAAGGTTTACTTCTCCAACACCTACAACATCCAAATCATGCCCATCTCCTATCGTCACTCTTCTACTTGAAAAGTTAGTAAGAGAAGAAAATACCTTTTTTGCACTCGTCATATGGTATTAGCTTCAGAATAAAAAATCCAAGGATTGTTCGAGATTGCATTTAATGCTTCTTTATCAAAAGCCAATTCTTCAATACTCACAGGGTGTGAATCATCTTTAGAATTATCATTTGACGCTATTTTCTTCTCATTATAAATCCTTTTCTTCATTCTGTTATGAAATGACCTTGTTTCTGGCAGTAGTGGCAAATTCCTTTCTTTGAAGTAGATGTAGCAGAAATATTTGATGTGGAAGAAGTACTAGAGGTAGATGTGATAGAAGATGAATTGGAAGACTTAGAAGTAGAAGACTTGCTTTCCTTCTTACTTTGTTGACTCTTCTTTTTCTTCTTTGTTATTTTCTTCTTCTTCTTACCCTTTGATGATGATAACATGGCTTCGTCATTCTCTTCCATACTCGTTTGTTTATCTTCATCTTGAAGTAATAGGAACTGCAACTCTTCAAATGAAATTTCTCTATCTCTTCAGAGAGATAAAGAAGTAACAAAAGAAAGAAATGAAGATGGAAGTGAATTTTAAAGTGTGTTTACCACCTCCTCGTCTAAAATACTAACTAAAACATTAAGTAACTAATCATGTAAGTCTCTGAGCTTCAAAATATGTGATTGAACTGATTCACCAACTTTCATCCTTGTGTTGGCTAACTGTCTTCTTATATGATCTTTCTTAGCATGATTTTTGCTTTGGTAGAGATTCTCTAACTCCAATGAAGCTTGATAAGAGATTTTGCATGACCTGATTTTGGGTATAATATGCCTCTTGACTCCCATAGCAATGAATGAAAGTGCTTGTGCATACCTTGAATCCCATCTGGATTGCTCTTTTGTATGAAGTAATATGGTAGTATCATGGACTCTGGATGATGAAAGAGTTTCTTCTTCTTCTTCAATAACCTGTTGTTGAGCACAAATTGGAGCAACAGGTCTTTTGGAAGATGAAGCAACATCCTCTCTTGTTTGTCTTGGCCTTGGGTACTTGCCATTTACAATATTCCACAAGTCTTTAGATACTAACAAATTCATCATCATAAAACTCCACATTGGATAGCTAGACATTTCTTCAAGCTTATCTTCATTCTCAACTTCTCAAGTCTGTAATCACTCGTCTTATTAAGGGTGTATGTCAACTATGCTATGATACCAAATGTTGGAAGTGAGGTTGGCCCTAATAATAATACTCACACGTTTACAGGATCTTGCAACACATGAACCTTATACACACATTAAGACTCAAAATTAGATGAATGAGAAATAGAGAGAGAATACACAATTTTCAGTGTGTAACGGTAAGCTGAATGCTTACCTACACTATCTAATATGAATGTCAAATTACAATGTGTGTAAATGATACAAAATTGAATGTATGCTTACAAAAATTGAATCTAGGCTAAGGGTTCTAGATACAAGAAATTGTGCATAAAGTGCCTAAGAGGTATGAAGAGTGTGTGTGTGTGTGTGATTGAAATGAATAGAAACAATTTAGAACTATTTTACAGCAAACTTGGTTCTGAAATTAGGGTTTCAAAAACCCTAAATCAGAAATTGACCTAAATAGCAAGAGAAACTCCTTGTGTTGAAGTATAAGGCACAAAGCCTTGGAACAACAACAGTAAAAGAAGAAGAAATGAAATTGAAACTTGTTACTTACAAAACTTAGCTAACACCTCCTCCAAGTGTTAGAGCACTTCAATAGGCCTTGACTGATCAATGAGTGATGCTGAACTATGACCCCCAAGCCCTTCTTTTATAAGCTTCAGAAGCTTTGACGAAAATATGGTGAAAAGCTTGTGAAAAAGAAAAAAAAAAAGCTTAGATTAACCTTAAAATAGAGATCAGCTTTTGGTGGCTAAAAATTGCTTTTCGAGTAAAATCTCCAACGATCTCTTGATCTAACCATTGGGTAGGCAAGAAAGTTACTTTTCCTTGATCCTCATGACTTGAGGAATCATAATATGCAAAAAAACTTTTTGAGCAGAAATTAGGGTTAGGGTTTTCTTGCATTTCTGGACCTCTGATGACAAAATGTTATATACCAAATGAAAGCTCTCCTCAAGTACTATCTGATGCGCTAATAAAAATTATTTCCAACGCAAAGAAAAGTGAAAAATATGTGATCTCTTTCCGGTCCATACGTGTGTGCACATGCGCGCGCACGCACGTGCACACACACACACATGTACGTGCACTCTTTCTCACACAAATTTTCTATGAATCTATTGCAATTTTGTTTATAGTTTGTTTATTTATCTATTTTTCTCGTGGACACTTCCAGCCTTCGTATTCTTGTTTTCTGTTTTTAGCCTGTATGGATATATACTGGATCTTGGAAATTTGTGTGCATGTTTGCTTGTAGACATGCACATACATATGCTTATACATGTTTATTTCTGCTGGATGAAAAATCTGTCTAGTACCTGATGTATTGTCTTTAACATGCTTTAAAGGTATTGAATTCTAATATTGAGCAACTCATTTAAAAGGTGCTTCGTTAATATAGCATATTGAAATATAGGAGTGTTCTACTCAATAGCGTGGTGCTGATAGTATGTTTTGAGGAATGTGATGAATGCTCAAATATACTGACACATTCTAATGAATACAGAGTGAACGATCCAGTTGCTTCTAAGCTTTTGAGAAAAGCTGGGGAGATGCCATCACTTGTACCTCCAGAGGATGAGAGCATTAGAACTCTTTATGTTGGTGGTTTGGACCAAAGAGTGACAGAAGATGATCTTAAGGATTTTTTCTATGCATATGGAGAAATAGAGTCCATTCGCTTGGTCTCTCAAAGAGCCTGTGCTTTTGTCTCTTATACAACTAGGGACGGTGCTGAGAAGGCAGCTGAGAATCTTGCCAATAAGCTTGTCATTAAAGGATTGAGGCTAAAACTAATGTGGGGAAGGCCTCAAATGCCAAGATCTGATCTAGAGGGACAAGGGTTAGATGATGCTATGAAGCAAGCTTTTGGGCTTGTTACACACTCAGGTATGCTTCCAAGGTCTGTTATTTCCCAGCAAAATCAGCAAGGGCAGAGCAACATGGATCAACCATCCTCAAATTATTTCAATATTCCTGCTCCAATACCACCAACCGAGCGCCCTTTCTACCCATCAATGGATCCACAAAGAATGGGAGCTGTGGGATTAGCTCCTGATTCCAATAATTCATCAAGTCAAGGAGAGCCTCAGTCCACACAGCAGCCTCAATATGGGCCTCCTGGTGTTCATCCTCATTCTGCTTATGGGCACCCACAGTACATGCATCAGCAAATGCCTGTAGCTCCATATCCTCAACAGCAATATTGGCCTCCACCACCTTACTCACATCCACCTCAGCAAGGCTATCAACCAAATCATCCACCACTTACATCAACAGCGCAACCACCAGCATCCACCTCAATGTCATCTGCCCCTGCAGGAGCGCATCCACCTGCACCACCACCTCATCCACCTGCACCACCACCTCCATACTATCCACCTGCTCAGACGTAAGAAATTCAAAGTATATGCTCTTTTCTTGGACAGCAAGTATGTGCATCTTTCTGAAGTGTATCAGTCAGCTCGAATTAAGTGCAAGGTTGGGGGTCTGTAAACTAGGAAGTGGTGGTATACATTGAGTTGAGGACTGCCTTGGAGTGAAAGTGTAGATGCTGAGAAAACCTTCTTCTTACATTGTATCTACACATACAGAAATGCCCCTACTAAAACTAAACTTCTGTAGAACAAGTTGAAGGTTCAGAGCATTGCTACATTTGATTTTCCTTGTTTCAATCCAAAGTTCTGTTCAAGGTTCACAGCAGGAAAAATGTACTCTTTCATTGTTTTCAAGATTTATGATTTTGTGTATCTTATCTAGCTGGAATCAAGGATTTGATGCTTTTGATAACCTTAACTGTCCTCTTTCAGCTGAACATTTATAAATTTGAAAAGAGTGTGCCTACAAAGAGCAATGTTTTACTCTTATTTGTGTCCTTACTGAATTGAAACGGGTCTCTGTTGAAACAATGTGGCACAAATTAACCGACTGCAGTAAAAGTTGCAGATGGTGTTCAACTTTGAATTGATTAATATAATCGAACGTTATTTGATATTGTTGTGTGCTTTCATGCAAATAAGAGGAACAGTAAGGAATGCTTGTTGAAATGTTTTCACTTGTCACTTAGTTCTATGAGGCATGTGGAAGGTGTTAGTTCATGTTGAATGCCTAACAATGAAAATGGATTTGCTGCAGCTTCCTGTTTGATGATAGTCATCATGATGTATGTAGAAATACCTCCTAGTCAGGGATAACTTGTTAGATCAAACCTGGAAAAACTAGACTTACCTCTTTTTACATGTTAACATTCCTTGCATACTTTTTT
Source organism: Ceratopteris richardii (assembly GCA_020310875.1). Taxonomy (NCBI): domain Eukaryota; kingdom Viridiplantae; phylum Streptophyta; class Polypodiopsida; order Polypodiales; family Pteridaceae; genus Ceratopteris; species Ceratopteris richardii. Next base: position 120,963,172 of record CM035443.1, read on the forward strand.
GTAAGAACCGGATTTTCTTGTTTTTGAAGCTTTAGAACATGCCATCTGCATGTGTTTTGGGCATCAGGTGATTCAGTCCAGGAGAATGTGGATTGAAGCAATATGAAATAGCCTTCAATCTGATAAATTTGTTTTCCTTGCCAGTAGGTACGTGTCACACATACTGCTCAAAGTTGGCATGTATTAGTGACTGCTGCATGTGTTATCAATGAGCTTGTTTCAACCTGTAGTGCATTTAATACTGCTATCAGCACGACTACATGAAGTTGTACAACATGTGGTTTAATCTCAGTGACTACAAGTGTATATTAGGATCACCAAGCAGGTCTTTACCAAGTAAATATTCTTGCAATGCAGATGATTAAGAAAATGTCGTCTGATAGCTATTGATGTATGCAAAAAGGCTATTATTTGTGGTTGGATCAAATTTGAAAAGGACAACCATCTTTGTGCTGATTGACACATCCACTTGCATTTGTTTCCTGATGTTAAGATTTTTTAATCTTTTCATGTATATCTGACCGAATTTCACTGAAGAATACAACAAATGAAGGCTATCGATGTATGCAGAAGGCTATTATTTGTTATTGGATCACATTTGTCAAAAAGGCCATTGTGCCTTTCTGCAGATTGAGACGTTCACCACCACACCCCAAACCCGCGCGCGCGCACACACACAAAAACCAACACCTCTTCTTGCCTGGTAAAATGTGGTCCCTATGCCTCTGCACAAGGGTTGCTTTTAAGATTTCTATATCTTATTTATGTATATCTGACTGAATTTCACTGGATATTACAACAATTGAAGGCTATTTATTTTTTTACATTTCATTATGCTTCTTTTCTGCTTGTATACTTCTATTGTTGTGTTAATTTTCTTGTGCTGGCTGTTCTTGCTGTACTTCAATGTTTATGTTTCTGAACTTCCTTTTCTCAAGGTCAGATAACCGGAGCTTGTGAAGATAATATTTCTCTTCCTCACCTACATAGTGCTATAATATTTGTGTGAAGGGAAGCCAAACAATGGGTTAAACTTTGGGAGGCGGTAATCTTGTATGCCTAGGTATCTCAAAGTCATAAATCACAAAGCAGTATCAATGGTTTCCTTCAGGCACTTGATCTAGTACAATGCATGCTCAGTCCGAGAGGATTGTTGTATGTCAATAATACACAAGTACATCACGTAATTACACATAAATGTGCATGCATGTGTGCACACATGCACACTTGTATGTATTTTCAATGCTGTACTTGTGCGTGTATATTTTTTTGATACTGGATACTGAGAACAGAAAATGTGATGTAGGCCAAGCGATCATGTGTGTTCACTTAAGCGGCTGTCAAGAAAGAGGCATGGATATTTTTTACAATTGGATAATTTTCATCATCATTCTGTTCATTATCAATCATAGTTTTCTTCTAATGCAACACCATAGAAAGCATTTTAGAATCCTTCTACAAGCAGGACTTGATGCGTGGATGGCAAGGTAGCATTGGATTGAACGTCGCCTTATCAGTGTATATTCGAGAACATGGATCTGAAGAGATGTGTGCTCGTAGGTTAGTGGATCTTTTTAGACCCTTCAACAAAGTAGATGGCAGTTACGTTATGATTCTATCTTCTTGGACAAGAGAAGCGGTTTTGTGTTTTTCTGGCTCTTTTGTTGCACATGACCTGGAAGTTCACAACCATGATCCTCCGTTAAAAACTCTGGAGTGCATGCTACGATTATGTGACTTCTACAATGAGTAATTTATGTTATTTTTCATTTGAATGTTCCATCTCTACTGATTGAGATTTTCGCCATCTACTGTAGAATATTGGTTCTCGTTGACAGGACACCATGTTTATTTTGTCTAGTTTTTACACGCTCTGGATTCTCCTATGTCCGTTTACCTTCACAATCCATAATCGCATTAAATGCACATCAAGTTAAGCCCTTGATGAATTTGGAAATCCGTTCATGTTTGCTAGGTGCAGATACAGGTTTGCTAATCTCAGCTTCTGCTATCAATACTTAAATTAGATTTTAACTTGGATGTATTTGACCTGAACAATCATTCTGTTTTGGACATCTTAGTCAATAAAAGAAACTCACAGCGATTCCTGTTACAAAAGTTCCTCATGAGCAGGTAAGATAATCCTTACTGTTCTTGTTCCCTTGTTTTTATGCATCAATAGTGTAATTTTAAGTTTTGTTCATGTCTTATGGGGCACTTATGGTTGATCATGCATTCGCATTCTCATACATCTCATATTGTATCTCACTTTGTGGCGGAGTGCACTTGTCTTCTTGCTCTTCTTTTCTGGTTGACATCAAGTCCTCAAACATGTAAATGATTCACACACTATTCTTTATCGTCTCTTCCATTTGACCTTTTGCCTCTATTTATATATGTGAATGTTAAAATGCACGTCTATATTCCTTCTTGCAGCATTTCAAACGCTCATTTTGCTGGCGCATTGGTTGAGTGATTTGGCTTTTGAGCGACTCTTTATTTGGTTTATTGTTCTCATTCATTATAATTGACGCTTGTAGGGGGTCAATCCAAGAAGGTTTTGATCAACTTCTATCCATCTGATTTGTGTGGGTGATGTCGAAACTCCACCGAATTTACACCAAAAACCTTTTAAAAGAACAGATCACAATAATGTTAACAGTTCTTATGAGTGAAATGATGATGTTAGATTTCCTATGCATTCTTACATCAATGTTATGCTTATGTTAATATCTCCACTATGTTCTGACAGGCAAACTTAGTGGATATTTAAGTTCAGATGTACATTGCAAGGCCACAAAGAGATGTCTATGAAATGTTTAGCTTAATTTATGGTGGAGGACCGCCGATTCTATCTTAGAACTGCAATTTTATTCATTATTTGTTTTACTTACATTTAGCAATATATTTATGAGTGGAAATTTTCCTAGATATCAAACGCAGGAAAATAAATTAAACGTGCTTAAGATTTTTATTGCTCGCTTGGTTTGCCGATTTCTCGACATGACCCTCAGCATGGTAGTTGAATTGCTTCATTACTCTGCAAGGTCCTCATTATTTCTTATATCATTGGAAGATCTTAGTTTTGGAGTTTCTATCGATAAATGTTTTTGGAGAGAGAAGAATCTATGTTTGATTTTCAGTTTACTATGATTCTATTTGTTTGTATGATTGGTTTTCTGATATGCACTTTCGTCTTGAAGTTCCTGTAAGGGACCAGCTTGATTAATGTGTGTGCTACCCTCTTTCATCCTAAATATCTTTGCTTGCCCAATCTAGGTCAGATCTAGGACTCTAGGCTATGAAAGACACTTATTTACAAGCTCAACCCTCTCCTTTTTGGCTAGTCTTGGATATTCCTCAAGTAAGGAAACTTGGCCTTCTTGCCCTTGTCCCACACTCAAACAATGGTCTACTTGTTCTATATTTTAACAACTCTTTTGCTACTTTGATTCTCATCAAACACATGTATAATTTTGATTTCATGATTGACTACACATTCTCATAACCTCAATGGTTTTCGGTATTGTTCACAACATTTTTCCCATGTTTTTGATCTAGGTCTTGCATTCAGATAAGAGAGAACAATGGATAAAGGGAATGGTTATGGAGTATTCACAAGCTGTTTGCTTCTATTGTCCATGTATTTATTTTCTTCCTCAATATTCCATTCTATATCACTCATTTGATAAAATTTAAAAGAAAGAAATAAACGTATTTAACATCTTATTAGGAGCCACATTGGCACATGACACAAATCATGTAACTGTTAGGCCGTTACCCAAATACTTTTTTGTAGAAGTCTATTTTTGTATAGGTAGATAATTAAAGACAAAGTTTGGTGAAAGTAGTAAGAGCAACAGACCCATATCCTATGGTCTAGTGCTAAGTCGGACAAAGCCTATAGAGGGGAGAGGAACAAAAGATGCAAGAGAGGCATTTATGTGATTAGGTCGAATTGTTGTTTAGATATTCACTGATTGTAACTTCAATCTATATGATTGTAACTTTGAGAAACTATGTCCATAATGTATTTCGCATTGTCACTTATGATAAGTAATGATCAATTTTCTATTTCTTTCAATTAAGTTGGGTTGTCCATTGTTCATGTTATATTCACATTAATTCCACATACATTTGCGTCTATAATTTTGAGTGTACCATTCTCGAGTGCATTCGAATGGGTTGAATTTGTAATTTGTGAACAAGTGGTTAGGCATTCAAGGTTTATCAAGGTTTTTATCAAGTTTTGATAGTATTCTAGGTATGTCAATATATTAGGGAAGATATACTTGCTTATGTAAGGGAATATCTAGGTCCACTTGATGTATTGCATTTGTTTTGGTAGATATACAATTAAAATTTGTATTTGAGGGCTTACCTTGCTAGGAGTTCTTGATTATTCTTTGGTTGAGAGAGTAAGTTGGGTAGGGAAGTTGTAGAATGACAATGAGGGTTCTACAATTCATTGGCTTTGGTTGTAATGTCTTACTTTACAAAGACTTCCTTCATGAGGGCAGTCAGAGTGATGAGTGAACCTTAATGCAAACCTAATAGGAAAATGTAGCACACGAGTTGTTCCTTAAAATTTGAGTGGCTTGATTTCATGAATGTGTTTTTGGCCTCATTCTTTCAAGCTTATAGATTGTTCTTATCATTTGAAACACTCCAGTAGTTAGATATGCATTTTATTGAAATGTGCAAGTGAGAGGGAACTGAGCATCATACCATTGAGAATTGAGTTTACTACAATAAAGCTTAGTAGGAGGTAAGTCAACTCACCTAATAGCATGGATGAGCTATTCATTAGAAATGGTGAACCTCTCGAGCCACCTCTTTGGTGAAGTGTCCAAAGTGGTCAATAGAATAGTTTGTGGCAAAGTGAAGTTTGAAGTTGAGTTTGGTCAATGAGTTAATCGACAATGAGCATATAAGAGCATTCTGGCAAATACCATAACTCGAAATTGTAACCTGCACCTTTACCCCTTACACTTTTACACATTGCAACCATGGTGGGATTGGCTTGTTGAGAAAGCATATGGAATACTAATGTGGAAGAAGAGGATATCGGCACCCGACAAGAACCAAGCGGGACACTAGGAGAGAAGCAACATGTCCACTATGCATTTCGGCCTTACATATTCATGGGACATGAAGCTGAAATCAATACTCAAGGTGAAGCTAAATGAAAAAAAAAACAACAAGCACTACTGTATCCCATATCAAGAAAAGTAAGTTTTTCCTCCGTTTTTTAAATTAGTAATTGACCGAAAACCTAGGGAAAAAAGGTGGTCCTCTCTTCATGGCCACACACTGAAGCACACATATTGCAAACCAACTTTGGTGACATTGCCAAGTCCAATGAACAAGTTCATAGTGTACTGAACACCAAAGAAGGGATTGATTTCAGGTAACAAAGGTCAATTCTATACTAGTAGAAATCATAATCTAAAGAAACCAAGGCTAGATTTTTGTCAAGTAAGTTATATTAATTTGTTTGATGCAAAGAGTTATTCATTGAAGCGATACCCAAGTGCATCGAGCTCTAACTTTGGTGAAGTACATTTGTGAGATTTTCCTTATTATTTGAAGCTTGCACAATGGGGTTAGATTTATATCTACAATGTTTTTTGTAGTCAAACATGGGGACCGAACGCTAATAAACTCCACAACAATCGATCTTCAATGACATCCACATGAAAGCATCAATAAAAACAACCACCCAAGTGTAATGGCCAAAAGGATCATGATGATTTTCCTTAAAGTTGCATCAATGAGATCCACTATACTGAATTTTCAGGTCATTACATTGACGACTAACACACATGTACATATGTTTGAAAACCATCATAGCATTTTGGATGGAAACAAAGGTCCTGTGTATAAATGTGGAATCTTTCAAGAAACTCTAGCTCAAATAGTAAAATGGTTAACATAGTCTGTTTCTAATCATTTTAGAGACTATGAAACCTTGAATAAAGGACTTCTAAGTAGGTTTCGATGCACAAAATCTACATCACAAATGTATGACATCCTGAAGGAACTATGATAGTAACCACACCAACATGTGCAAAGTTATGCTACATAATTGAGAAGTACCCATAAACATTACCTGATTGATAGTTGAACTCTATGAGATACGGTTGCGAACTGGTCATGAGTGGCATTTCACCTCAATTGAGTGACATCATGTGGATTTATGGCACGGGAGAGGTAAATCTAGTTGAAATCATGCCTATTGCCTCAAAATTAGAAAGTAAGTTGGGATTGTCAACAACCAAGGGTGAAGTTAGCAAGCTAACCAAATATCTTGATCCTCTAGAGAGGAAATTAGCGAATGCATGCTTAGACTCTATGGAACCTCTTTGAAAAGTTTACTACATCTGGTGCAAAAACTCAGTGCTCACAGTCATCTCATGTGCCTCTAACTAGTTCTAGTATGCCTTTTGTGATAAGACTTATAACTTTGTGCAAATCATGTTGATAACAAATGTGCCCAAACTTGGTCAACTGCCACTCACCAAATAGGCATAAAGTTTTGTGGCACAAATTATTAGACCTATCAAAAATTAGTAACAAGCAGATGGGCCATTTAATCAATTTGAAAGTTTGAATCAATATCCTAATAATTACCCACTAAGTTACTATCCTCCACCTTCGAATTAAAAAAAAATCAATATTGGCCTCAAATACTTCAACCACAATATGTACCACAAGTGCTTCAACAACAATATCCATTTGTCAATAACCATGTGCATTACCAACACTTTCTATATGGACAATAACTCCGAATCAATCGCCACCTCAATAATGATAAAATTGGAAGCAAGAATATCAAGGTCAATGACCTAATTTCAATTATAATAATCAATTTTATGGGAACAATGGCAACCTAGAGTTCGACAATGGAGGTGAGTAGAAAAATGCTAATCCTCAATTTTTCCATCCACCATAGTATAGCTTTTGTTTAGAAAAGGGGCATATTAGAGCAAATTATGAACATACTAATGAATTTGATAGAAGGAGAAGGAAACAGCAAACTCTCATCACTAACATGGTAAAGTTGACTTATTCAGAGAGAGGAATTTTAGTAGTCTAGAATCGGTCATAGTAAATCATTTAAGAGGTAGAAACAAAACTAAAGCTTACACTAGAATAATAAAAATATTTACAAAAAATAGCCTCTTAATGGTTACAAGATGAACCACTCCACGTCGTCATGCCAAAGCTTCTACAAGATGAAGATTCTACTTCTAAGATAGATAAGAAAAAAAAAAACTAATCAAAAGAATGTGAAACCAACCACCTTGTGTAGGTGGTATATCAATCTAGAGTCCAACCAAATAGGTATAACTAGAGATGTGCTAGTTATGTTTGTAAGAATGGTATATCAATCTAGAGTCCAACCAATAGGTATAACTAGAGATGTGCTAGTTATGTGTGAGGAGACACTTTCCACATGACTTGTGTAGTATAACTTAGTGGAGCAAAAGCAAATTATCACCTATTGATTGGTTGTCGGTGGTTTAAACTAGATAACTTGATGCATGATTCGTCCATGAATCATATCATTTTCAATCAAGCACCATATGAGTATGTAGTAATTTTCAATGAGACCAATAAATGTAACCATTGTTAAAATCTGGAACTAGTTGAACCAACACATTTGTTATATAGGCTAACATATGATGAAGAGCAAGATATTTTACAAGCTAACAAGGATTTGTTGTCAACTAAGGTAATCAAAATGTATGAAATAGCTATACAATATGTATATTCCAATATGGTCTCAAATTCAATGAATTCCATTTATTTACTCATTGAAGAAGATATGTTTCTAACTTAGAATCGAATGGAAAAGAAACTCAAAGGTAGAATAAGAGTGTGTGCAGACCTATTGAAAAATAATATTTTGGGAATGGAAGAGCATCCACATTTAGTAAATATCTATACATGATTAAATCTCTTTAGTCTAATTTGATTAATTTAATTCAAGGACTTCTTTACTTGGGGACTATAAGGATATGTAGGTTTTAGACCCTTGAATATATCGGCATAGAATATTATCAAAATTAGATGCTACTCCCATTCTATAGCAGTGTTATTGCATGAATCCTAACTTTATGCTAAGCTAGTAAAACAAGAAATTCATAGACTACTTTAAGTAAGATTCATTTCCTAGTGAGAATTCGGAGCGGTTATCATCCATCATCATCATGCCAAAGAAGAACATGAATTTGCACATTTTTTGTGGATTATTAGACTTTGAATGCAATAATCATCCTTGATCCTTTTCTTCTATCTTCTTTGAATTGTATGTTGAATGAAATGGCTGGTAGGGAGATGTACTCCTTCATGGATGGCTTTAGTAGGTATAACCAAGTGCATATGGCAAATTGGGATGTATCAAAGATAACTTTCATCACAAAGTTAGGAAATTAAGCTTGTAAGATGATGATGTTTGACTTCAGAATGAAGCTAGCACCTTCCAAAGATGTATTCAAGCTATTCTTTCTCCATATCTTATAGATTTGTTAAGAGTGTTTGTAAATGATATTTCCATACCTAGCATTGCATACTAACATTTAGGCTATCTTTGGATTTTCGTTCAATGTTATAGATTAGTGCACCTTTGTTTGAATCCTACCAAATCTTTTTTTGTTGTTTGATGTGGTAAATTTCAATTTCTTGGTCAAATTATTTCTCAACAAGGTATTGCAATTGACCCTAAAAATTGAAATTGATCCAAAATTCTTGTGCTCATTGATTTCCGAAAGAATTATAAAAAATTTCAAGGGAGATTAGATGGCATTGCAAAAAACTTTGGCATCTAGCACATCACATAGTTTCTTTAACAAGCTAGCTCATCTAGCACCAAACTAGTTTTGATGGATAGATGATTATGAAGTAGCCTTCAAACGACTCAAAGTGTTGCTAACATAACCCTCGTGCTATAGACACGAAGGTGGGATGAGCTGTTCCATGTGTTTATGGATGCTTGGGGACTGGCAGTTGGAAGTGCACTCATGCAAGTAACCAATATTTCATGTTATAGGCCTATATAGTATCTGAAAGATCTTTTCTCGATAGTAAAAGAAATTACTTTGTTACTAAATGGGAATACTTGGTGTTAATATATTTGATCAAGAAGTTTCATCACTACCTCTTAGGAAGAAAATTCATGTTTTATATAGATCATTTGACCTTACTCTATTTGTTTAGGAAATGGATATGAGTAGGAAGATTGGATCAATGGAATTTTCCATTGAAAGATTTTAATTTTGAAGTGCAACCTATACCCAACCTCTATGATGCAATAGTAAACTTTTATCATGACTAAACTCAAGAAATTTTTTTGGATGCAAATTTGTTCTTTATTGAACCTACTAAAATACCTCCACTGGATATAATTGCCTTATACATAGATCATTATGTGGGTTTTGAGGCTCACACTTATGTGTGTGCATCTCTCCTCTACTATCTCTCCCTCCATCTCTTTGCTCCTCTTGTTCAGCACACCAAAGCCCTTCATTGATATCAGAGCTTGCTAAAGGTTGGTGTGTAAAGAGCTTCAATGCAAGTTTAGAGTTCAAGAGGTGAATGTGTAGGTTGGCATCCTCTTCACAACTGCTCGATATCTTGCACATAACTCGAGTTAGAAAGCTTGGATTGGTGGGTTTTAAAGTTTTTTTTGTAGCTAACATAGAGAGATCCAACTTTACAGAAGGATGCAGAATCTAATTTGGAGTATTAGTTTGCCGAAAATTCAAAAAACTCAGATATATGACGAAGACAAATCTACAATCACTTGGACAATAGGTCAGTTTTTTTGTTGTAACTTGAGTTTTAAAGGTTGGATTGAAGGAATTCAACTTGGTTGTGCATAGATGAGAAAGTTCCTACAAGTTTGTAGAAGAATACAGTCCATATTCTGAGTGGTAGGTCACCAAAAATGTAGAATATGAAGCAACAAGGTTGTATTTGAAGGTGAAATTAGCAACAATTGCTTGTTTTGTGTATATTTTGACCTACACAGCTCTAATTGAGGTGTTTTAAATATCATTATGTAGCCAAGAAAGATTTCTTGAAGTTCATTGAAGAGCGAAAGTCCAAATTCAGAGGTTATGATCCATGAAACAACAAAACAGAGAGCAACATATTTTCATCGAAAGAACCCTAATTACTTTTGGAGGTTCGTTTCGCTTTGGAACTTCTTCGAGATAGATTTTTTGGTGTGAAAGATCTTATTTTTAGAGTTTAAAGGCATTTTCCATGTATAATCACTGTGGTAGCTCTTCCATATGAGAGTAGAGCATGATTCTTGTCAAGTATTTGGCATGTGAGATGGCATTGTGATTTATCTTTTAGGTTTATACTATCACGAGTTTGATCATAGTATTGTCAATGTATTCATAGTGGCATTATTGTCTATATCTTGCTTATGCCACTTGGTTATGGCTTAGCTTGCTAGTTGCACACAATTTATATGAGTTGATTTTAGATCTTGGTTAGTACTTGTATTCTTGTGTTTGTGCAAGTACATGATCCAGTTGGAGCCTCATCTATATATCATTTTATCATTTATGTTGGATTTGCATCGACATATTATCATTGATCATTATATATGATTGGCATAATGATTCGGTATTAGTGGTGGTATATTCTCACATGGTTATTTTGGTTCAGAGTCCATTTTACAGAGGAGATGCTACCAAAATTTCATCGGCTTTTATATTAGAAGAGTACTCTAGTAGATCACTTATGTTTGTGTGATAGCTTTGGATTGTTGCTTATCTCCATTCACTTGGACTTGGTCATAGTTTATTCATGACAGGTTGGACCATCTTACAGGATTTTTCTCTTGAGTGGGAGATGTATTGCCATTGTATTGGCATGTATAGCCATCAATTTTTGGCATGTGTATTTGCCATTATCTTTGGTTGGATCAGTGATAGGTGGTGACAACTTACTCACTGTTCTTTTACTATTGGCTATCTTGTTTTGATCGCTAAATTGATAGGGGATACTTAGTTGAATGTTTTCAGGATTCTTGTACATCTACTTGGTCAGTTTGGAGACTTGGTGAGTAGGCTTATGTTCATAGTTTTATGTGCATGCTAGATGTATGGTTATGTGATAGGTGGTTCACATGGGTCTTCTCTAGTGAGACATTTGTGATGTGAGTTATGCCTATGGATATGCAGGTGTGATCCTAGTGAGGATAGATTATTATTTCTAGTCTCTTATTACATTATTAGTCTCTTGGATTACAAACATGGTGTCTTCTCGGTTTGATGCCATTGACTTTCAGAGATGGAAAGCTAAAATGTGGCATACATTGGTTCATGCAAAGTTACACATGTATGTGCATATATATGCACAGAGGCCTCATGACATGCCCGACCATATATGGATGGATATGGATGCATTGGCCAGCTCCACTATCTAATTACAGCTTGTGGATTCTATATATGAGTCTATGATGTACGAGGAGACGAGTAGTACATAATGGCAGAGACTAAATGATATGTATGCGAGTCCATTGACTCATGTGAGGCATAGACCACATCGATAACTTCGATGTTGGCATTGTGGCCATGAGGGCCATACTTGATGGTGTTGCTTCAGGTAGATGCGACAATGACATCAGAGACATGTAGGAGGGGCATTGATAGTTGTTATGCTAGTGATGGTGATGTCACATTCTCCTATGGATCATCTTGTTTATTAGAGATCATATATATGGCTTGGTTTTTTTATGCATTAGCCACTTTTCATGTTACTCCACATCATGAGTGGTTTTTTGGATTCTCAGGTGAGAGTCATGTATGTGTGGACATGCCTAATGGTATGATATATGACATTGGGTGTAGGAGATATATGCACTATGCTACCCAGTGGAGCATAACTTAGACATGTATGTTATGTGCCCTCGTTCCCTATGAGCTTGATGTCAGTTATCTAGTTACAAGAGAGCAAACGTTATGCATTGCTTGGTTAGAGGTGAGCATCATTTTCAATTGCACTTGGCACAACTTATGCTTGTTAGAGGTGAGCATCATTTTCAATTGCACTTGGCACAACTTATGCTTGTTAGAGGTGCTAGGATTGGGCACGTGTATCCACTGTAGATACACCATGTGAGAGACAATCTCGTCTCAGTGGGATTTCAACCTTATGTGCAATGTGAGACTTGTCGTGTCATTTTGTCTACCTACACATAGGTATATTGACATTCATGATACACATGTATGAAAAGATTTAGATGCTCAGATGGATGCACATGTAGAGCATGTTTTCGATGCTCATGATACTTATGTAGAGCATGATTTTGCTAATCATATAGATGCTCACATGGAGCACACTTTGGATGAACATCTAGATGCTTTAGAGCATGATATGGATGCTCATGCAAATAATTATGATGATACTCAGTTAGAGTGTGATCATCAGTTTGACCTTGGTGCTGATGTTGTGTGACTAGCTCATGTGGAGCATGATGATACACTTGGTGCAGTAGAGAATGATTGCTCTCATGATACACAGTGCATGGTAGAGCAGTTTAGCTCTCACGATGCACAACTAAATACTTCCTTGGTTGAGAGGATGGTTGATTTAGATGTTGATAAGTCAGTGATCATGCAGTCATTCTTGAATTCACTCATTCCAAATGTTGATATAGATATGTAAGGACATGTTGGTCTTGATGATGATGATGTTTTGGATGCCTTGGATATAGGTTGGGCTGACATGCTTAGGTTAGCCAAGATAGTACAAGTTTCGTCAGCATTTGGGAGTTTGATGCACAAGTTGTTATGCTCGAGACAAGACATTGTAGTTGCTATTGGAGCATTTGCACTTGGAGTTGTCAGTTTTTTGATGATTGACATAGATAAAGAGCAAGTGGGAGCTTTGCAGGAACTTCATCAGTTCTTATGTCAATCATATGTCAGCTTGACTCTTGCCGATATGAATCTAGAGTAGTTTGAGGTGCATGGGTACACCTTGTTTAAGGTAGTCGATGTTGTTGATATATTTAGGTAGTGATGTGTGTGAACACTCTAGGACTGTCGGGGCACTTTTTTCCCTCTTTAGGAGGTTTTTTTCCCCCGTTGTATATATGCATATTGGCTTAACGGGCTACTTATCTTTGTACATTCTAGTGGTAATACATTCAGTTTGTGTGTTGTGTTCAAAGCTTCTTCTTCTTCCTTGTGTTCTTCGCATGCTTCCGCAGATGTCTAACTCCAATAATTGGTATCAGAGCAGGTTGCCACTTCATTTAGGGCATTGTCGACACTCCTCTGGTTGCAGTCTTAGAATTGCACGAATTTTGGTGAGCATACTCAGGCTGTCTCAGACATCAAAACTACTTCGTTCTGTGTGCCGAAATTGTGATCTAAGCTCATTTCGGCCTCCGAACGCACTATTGCAGTGCTTGTGTAGGCTATTTCGTCTTTTTGTGCCAAAGATATATACCAATTTTGGTTCACCAATATAAACATCTCGAAGTCTGCTACAGGTTTAGTAGAATTCGTCTAGGCAATTTTGTTCAACTTTTTGAGATACAATCAATTTTTCGCATCAAGGTATTTTAGTCATCGGCCATGGCTAAAAGCAGTGATGTATTCCGTATGTTGGTTGTTGAGGATAAGTTGGATGGTACTAACTACTCGTTATGGGCTTATATGATGGGACATGTATTGGTTGCAAAAGGACTGTGGAATATTGTGCAGGGTATTGAAAGACGTCTTGTTACACGTACTGCAAATACAGGTGCTAGAGCTGATGGAGATGGTGTCGAAGATGGTGATATTCTGCAGATCCCTGTTCGTGCTGTAGTTTCTGTTGCACCTACTGCATAGCAAATTCGTTGGGATGGCAGAGATGATAAGGCACATGCATTGATAGCTTTTTCAATCAAACGTGCCATTATTCCTCACATTCGCTCTTGCAGAACAACTAAGGATGCTTGGGATACACTTACCACATTGTACCAGGATAGGAATGAGGCTCCTGTTGCTTATCTCCGAAAACAATTGGAGAGTGAGCACTTGAATGAAGGTGATTCTATGGATAGTTTTCTGACAAAGATCAAGGATTTGAAAGAATAGTTGATTTCTGCTGATGAAGTTATACCATATAGCTCACTTGTGTAGACCGTTCTGAATGGTCTTCCTGATTCATATCAGATTTTAGCTTCTACTCTTCATTTGATGATGAAAGGCAATCCAAATGCCTTGTGTCATTTGAGGAGTCAATCTCTGTTCTGTTGCAGGAAGATCAGTCAAGGCAGAACAGGTCCATTAGGCGTGTTGTAGATCAAGCTTTCCTGGCTGGTCAGGAGGGCAAAGGTAAATGGATCTCATCTACTAGCAAGCAAAAATCTGCAAATGCTGCACATTCGAAGAAGGAAGAAAAAGCTGAGAAGAAATAAAAAAAGCAAAAATTGTTTTGCAAGTACTCTAAAGGAAATGATCATATCATAAAGAATTGTCCAAAATTGGCTACTAAAGAGGCAAAGGAGAAAGAGGCTGGAATGGTTGTTGCAGAGGTCTCTACACAAAAAAAAAAATTCTCCTAATCTTGTGCAGGAAGAAGAGTGGGCGTTTACTACTGTTTTGCAGTTTTGACCCATCTTCTCATGAGCAGTGCATGTCTGTAGTAGACTCAGATGTTTGGTAATTTGATAGTGGGGCGACCAAACATATTACCTCGCAACATAGTTTCTTCTCTTCACTCAAGCTTGCCCCTATAGGGAACACTGTCACATGAACCATCAACTCCTCTTATCCTATCATGGGAGTTGGTAAGATCATTCTGAGTACTGTTGACGGTAGTTCTTTCACTTTGTCAGATGCTTTATTTATGCCAGGGACCAATAAGAATTTGTTATTAGTTTCGGCTTTAGCCAAGATTGGCTCGGTTGTGAAATTTGTTGATGAAAAATGTAGAGTTCATGATGTGTCAAATGGTGACACAATTATTGCTTCTGGCATTTTATGTGGTGGGTTGTATAAGCTCATAGACTATGAAAGATTTGTGAATGATTCGGCATGTGCAATACATGACTCTCAGGCTATGCCAGATGCAAAGCTTTGGCATGCATGCTTTGGTCATCTGAATTTTGCTAGTTTGCTATGCCTACAGAAATCTGAAATGGTGTCCTCTTTGCCCAAACTTGAGGCACCTGCAAAACATGCTTGTGAAGGCTGTATTTTGGGAAAAATGTAGCATTCCTCCTTTCCAAAATATTTTTCAATTCGGGCTACTCAGAAATTGCAACTTATACATGGTGATGTCTATGGTCCTATTCAGACACCCTCTTTTGGAAACTATCTTTACTTCGTGACTTTCATTGATGATTTTTACAGGCATGCATGGGTATATCTAATGAAACCAAAGTCGGAAGTGTTCATGTGCTTCAAACAATTTTTGGTTTTGGGTGAAAAATTGTCAGCATGTAAAATGGGCAACCTCTCCTCTGATCAAGGGGGGGAATATATGTCTTCTGATTTTAATGCATTTCTAGCTGAACATGGGATAAAACACCAGTGTACAGTGCCATATACACCTCAACAGAATGGAGTTGTTGAACAGAAGAATAGGTCACTCATGGAGATGGCGAGGTGTATGATCAAGAATGAGGCTTTACCACATAGTTTCTGGCTTGAGGCTGTTATGTTGGGTGTACAAAGTCAAAAGGAATTCAGATGGATCTTTAGCAAGGTAGAAAGCAAGGTTAGTAGCTAAGGGCTACACATAAACATATGGCTTGATTATGAAGAAACTTTTAGTCCTGTTGCAAATAAGAATACAATTAGGACTTTGATTTCATTGGCAGCTTCTAAAAGATGGAGAATGTATCAGTTGGACATTAAAAATGCTTTTCTTAATGGAAATTTGGAAGAAGTGGTTTATATGTATCAACCCATAGGTTATGAAGATGAAAAGAAGCATGATTTTGTATGTAAAGTAAAGAAGGCTTTGTATGGACTCAAGCAAGCACCTAGAGCATGGAATCAGAGACTGGTTGAGTACCTAATGAAGTGTGGTTATGTTGCAAGTGATTCAGATCCTTCACTCCACATCAAAAGGGTTGATGGAGAATCTATATACATATGCATATATGTTGATGATCTTATCATAACACGTGATAATGATGCAGATATCAAAGAAATTAAGGAAAATCTTGGGAAGGAATTCAAGATATCAGATCTTGGAATCCTCAAATACTTCTTGGGCATTGATGTTATGTACAAAAATGATGGTCTCTACTTGATGCGAAAAAAATATTTATTGGATGTGTTGTACAGGTTTGGAATGAGTGGATGCAAACCACTAAAGCAACCAATGGATGTAAACACCAAACTTACCTCCACCCAAGGAGAAGAACTTGATGACATTCATACCTATAGGAGCCGAATAGGCTCTCTTATATATGGAACCATAACTAGGCCTGATTTGGCATTTAGTGTAGGAGTTCTTTCTCAATATATGCATGCTCCTACTAATGATCATTTGAATATAGCAAAGAGGATACTCAGGTACATCAAAGGTACAATAAATCAAGGAATTTCCTATGCTTATGGAGGATCATTAGAGCTCAAAGGATATGCGGATGCTAATTGGGCCGGCTCCAAAGATGATAGAAGAGGCACCACAAGTTATGTGATCATGCTAGGAAACAATTGTGTATCATGGAGTTCAAAGAAGCCAACCCACACTTGCTTTATCATAGACCGAAGCTGAATATAGAGCCTTGGCCCAAGCTACTTGTGAGATAATGTGGATGAAAAAGCTAATGAAAGACTTAAATGTGCAGGTTGGATCAATTCCTTTGTTTGGAGATAATATATCAAGCATCTATCTTGCAAACAATCCTATGTTTCATGCAAGGAGCAAACACATCAAAGTCCACTATCACTTCATAAGGGAGAAGGTGCTTGAAAAGGAAATGGATATTCATCATGTCAGTACAAAGGACCAGGTAGCTGATCTACTAACAAAGTTCTTGGATGCTGGAAAGCTTGCTAAGATGAAGCAATCCATACAACTCAAGGAACCAACTTCAAACACAAAAGAAACTTGAGCTTGAGGGGGGAGTGTTCAAAGATATGCATTTCTAGGGCAAGATCAAGTTTTTTTTTTCATAAAATAACTCCATTTGAAGGCTTTTGAACCTTAGGAAAGTCAAAGAATAAAGTTGAAGGCGCAACCTTATCCAAAAGGAGGCATTGGACCACCAAAAGCCACTCCAATGAAGGGACAAAGTCACAAGGCAAGTGAAGAGACAAGGAAGGCATGTGAAGAGACATAGAGGACATATGAAGAGCCATAGAAGGCTCTCATGGCTATATAAAGACCATCCAAGCTCATTCAAGGTGTGTGTGGATGCTATGAAGTCAAAGTGCTGCATATATATGTGTCGTTGAGCCATAGGATCTCATAGATGCTCTTATTCTCTTGTATATCTCTCCTACCCTTTTCAAAGGGTGCTCCATTTCGAATGGTTTATTAAAATTAGGCACCTTAGGAATGGGAGCTAAGCTCAATTATTTCTTTAATATATTGAATGTTTATTCAAAATTGTTTGTTCGCTTAAAGTAGGCTAATAGACCATGTAAAGGTTTTTCTATTATCTCTTAAATGTGGATAAATCATTGATAATATCCACAATGGCCCATAAAGGCTCGCACTTATGTTATGTTCTTTGGCCATGGAAAGTCTAAGAACACCTTTATTTTATCTTCATTAATTCAAATACCATTTTTAGAGATAATGTGGCCCAGATTTTTGCCTTGTCTCACCATGAATATGCACTTCTTGGGATTTATGCACACTCTATATTGTCTACATTTTTCAAATATTCTTTGGAGTTTAGGAACATGATCTGCTCTTTGAGATGAGTATGTACGTAAGTCATGATCAACATGTACTTCTATACTCTTTTTCAAGAGCTTTTTGAATACATGGCACATGAATATTAGGAAAGTGGTCAAAGCATTCTTCAAGCCAAAAGGAATGAACCTAAAAGCAAGATAACATAAGAGGATCTGCTAATACACATGATAGTATTCTTCATAGGGGGAGGCTCAAGTGAAGTGAAGAAAAAAACATTGAGGTAATATGTTTGATTGCACCACTATCAAAATACCAAAAATCTGAGTCCATCATCAACATACACTATTCATTAGAAGATGGATCATAACTATAATAAGTGGTGAATTCCATTCTTCATTTTGAATAACATTACCACACTAAGTTTTAAGAGTAGAGCCATCTACAACAACCATTCCAACCTTTTTTATTTGCTTCTTTTGCAACCACTTTAGGAAAACTCATAATGACATAAGAATTTGAATTGCAATAGCAAAATATTTATAGTTTTATATTTTCCAATCATTTTTTCTTCCTTCTTTGACTATGCAACATTAACAGATTTCTCCTTACTAGTAGATGAGCTCTATTTACATTTGTAGTTTTGATTAGCTAAGAAATTTTGATCTCTAATATGCACAATTGACATGGTTTTTCTAGATAGATCTTCCTACAACAAAATAGAGACTAGCTCCTCAAATGTTAAGGCATTTGGATTGTCTTTCATCATCAAGTGAAGAGTAGAAGAAAAAATATGATAAGAATCAAGAAAACAATTAAGAACAATATGCACACATTAAGTATTTCACAGATTTCATTTATAAATTTGAATTGTTCTTTTAGATCCTTGATCTCTATCAGAAAAGTGTCCATTGAATCTCTTGATTCATATCCAAATGTCATTAGTCTTTCACTTGTTAGATATTCTTAATGACTCACCCTCATGCAACACAATGATTTTTCCATAGTACTCGCTTATAAGGTCCCCATAATGAAGAGAATTCATGTGAGAGTGTTGGACACTCATAGGTTCTTGTCTTTGAGGCTAGATGAGGTTGAGAGTTGAGTGTAGAAGGTTTAGGTGATCTTTGTGAGGCTAGCATGTTTCGTAAGTAGCACGTGAACTTTAGTGTTGTTGGTGTTGATATATTTTGGAAGTGATATGTGTGAACACACTTAGGACCACCAGGGGCACTTTTTTCCCTCTTTAGGAGGTTTTTTTTCCTAGCTTCTATATACACCTATAACTCTAATAGGTTACTTATCTTTTTACATTCACTTGGTAATCCATTCAGTGTTATGTTGCACTCCAAGATTCTTCTTCTTCCTTGTGCTATTAACATGCTTCCATAGACCTCAAACTCCAACAATTGGTATCAGAGTAGGTGGCTGTTTCATCTAGGGTGTCGTTGACACCCCTCTGTTCATGGTCTCAAAATTCTACGAACATTTTGATATGAGCTTGTTTCAGCCTCCAAACACACTATCGCAATGCTTATGAAAGAAATTTCTTTCTTTTGTGACAAACATATATATAGGTTTCAGTTCGTCGATAGAAATGTCTTTTGAAGTAGGAGAAACCAAGAACATAGCTCTATTCAACTTTGGGTCTCAAAGCCTAAGTGATATTGAAGTGTGGCATAAGAGACTCGTTAATGTGAATGAAAGAACCTTGAAGGATATATGCAGGGATCAAAGTGTTCTACGGTTGCCAAACATATCAAAGCAATACATGATCAATAGATGTGATGCTTGTTAGATTGAGAAGGCAGAAAGACAACCATTCAACCACAAAGGCTACATCCACAACAACCTTTTGGGCTTAGTACACACTAATGTGTGGGGACCAAGTCAAGAACCTTCATTGGCAAACTCAAGGTAATATGTTTCCTTTGTTGATGATCATATTAGATGGACCATTCTGTATTTTAGCAAGAATAAGAATGAAGTGTTTGAATGCTTCAAGAAGTATCTAGCAATGTGGAGAATCATATAGGTATATCATTGAAGAAACTCAGACCTAATGGAGGGGGAGAATACTTCTCCAAAGAATTTGATGAATTCTTGCAGGATAAAGGCATCAAAAGGGAAATGAAAACAAGCTTTCATTTCAATTGAATTGTGAATTGCAGAGAGAAGAAACAAGACCCTAGTTGGATCAACTAGAAAAATGCTTGAAGAAAAGAAGTTGCCACACTATTTATGGTATGAAGCAATCTCAACTACAATATATCTTATGAATAGACTTCCATCCGAATCTCTTCAAGGTATGACTCCTTATGAAGCTTGGAATGGTAGATAAAAAGTATAGGACATTACAAGGTATTCGGTTGTTTAGCTTTTGTACATGTACCTTCACAAATCAAAGGTAAACTAGATGAAAGAGCAATCAAGGCAGTACTCATTGGCTATGATTCAACTTAAATGGAATACAATCTTTATAATCCATCCACCAAGAAATTCACCACAAGCAAGGATGTTTTGTTTGATGATGGAGAGTGTTAATCTCCAAAAGAACAAGGTATCCTTGATGTTAGAGCACCTCTATATCAAGAACAACTCATAACCTCAACCAATTTTGGAAAACTAATGCCAAATTATCAAGGCTTGAGTTAACTATGAATAAATTCATTACACAGAAATGTCTACTGCACTTAATTCACTCATTGAATGATTCAAAAGAATCAGTAGATCTGGAGACTTCCTCCAAAGAATATACCTATGTCTGAAACTGTACTTCTATGTAGTCGACTTTGACACCTGCAACTTCTAATGCATGGTTCTCCCAAACTGGACCCCGTTTATTCAAATGCTTTTAGCCACAAGTAGCTTACCTCTCAACTTAAAGAATGAGTGCTTATCTACTCAAAACTTTACACTGTGGAGGGAGATCTGATCAAAACATTGACCACCGGGATTGTGCATGTTCCTACCTTCACTTCTTCACATTTACACATGTAAATGTTCCTACTTAAAATTCTCTCAGCCTCACTACAATCAAACTCTCAAATCTTGACATAGATGCATCAACTATGGACTTAGACATCTACAAAAGGATTTATGAAATGATCAATCATAGAAAGAGAGATAGAGAAAAGATCGCAACTCAGAGTTCAGAAGTTTTCTTCTATTTTCATGGAAAACATTTGATTGATGAATCTATTACATTCATCACACATATCCTTCTTCTACTCATCTATTCTTGTGCTATATCTCTTCTCTCATTTATGTCCCAACTCTATACTTGTATATATAGGCATATATGTACAAACTCATCACCATTACAAAGGTATAAGTGGACTAATTTCAAGCTTAATGTACATGTATATACAAGTCTTCATCTTCTAACCATGCACTAATCTTCAAGCCTCAGAATTTGATCTTTGCTTTATTCTTTGACTTCAAACCTTGCCCAAATCATCAATTGTTGATTGTCTTGCACCAACAGCTCCCCCTCAGTCATCAGTTGTGATTTTCTCCATCTTCTTTATACCTACCATGTCTTTGAACCTCTGCAACTTAGGTCCATCCAAGCTTTTGGTTAACATGTCTGCAATCTGATCTTTTGTAGAAGTATGTATGACTTCAATTTCTTTATCAATCACCTTCTCTCTCAAAAAATGATATTGGATCTCAATATGTTTAGTCCTGGCATGAAACACAGGGTTAGCAGCCAGATACAATGAACTCATATTATCTCCCTGAATGGTGGGTGTACTCTGAATGATGTCAAAACTCTTCATGAGAGTCTTCAACCATATAACCTCCTTTGTAGCTTCAACCTACCTTTATACTCTGCTTCTATGGATGACAAAGCAATTGTATGTTGCTTCTTAGAACACCAAGAGATTAACTTATCTCCTACATAACATAAATACCCATAGGTTGACCTCCTATCATCAGGATTACTTGCCCAATCTATATCACTATATATCTTGATTTTTGTATCTGATGTGAATCCATAATACAAACCTTCTTTGAGTGTACCCTTAATGTATCCTAGCACCATTTTTCCTGTAATCCAATGTTCTTTCCTAGGACAATGCATGAATTGAGACAACACTCCAACTGCATATGATAAATCAGGCCTAGTTAATGTAGCATAGATTAGACTACCAACCAAACTTTGATACAGCTTCATGTCCTTGAATTCTTCTGCTCCGTATCTACTCAATTTATGATTCACCTCCATTGGAGTAGGTGCTACCCTACAATCCTCCATTTTAAACTTGATTAGAAAATTCTTCCAATACCTCTCTTGAGTCACATATGCTCCATGTTGAGTATATGAAATCTCCATTCCCAAGAAATATGAAAAGTCTCCCAAGCCACTAATCTTGAACTCTTTCTCCATTCGCTTCTTAAGACTTTGTATGCCCTTCTCATCTGTACCTGTAAGAATTATGTCATCAACATATATGCAAATGTAAATGAACCCATCATCACTTGCTTTAACAAGCAAGCTACTATGTGCCTTAGACACATGGAAACCAAGCTCTTTCAAGAACTTCACAAGTCTATAATTCCATGCCCTTGGGGCTTGCTTCAAACCATACAAAGCTCTCCTGAGCTTACATACATACTTTGGATAACATTTATCCTTGAAACCTTCTGGTTGCTCTATGAAAACATCATCTAAAATGTAACCATTTAGAAAAGCATTCTTCACATCTAATTGACATAGCTTCCAACCTTTACATGCAGCAATAGCTATGAGAGTGCTTATAGTTCTCATCTTTGCCACAGGGCTATAAGTCCAATCATAATCTACACCATATGTTTGAGCATACCCTTTCGCAACAAGTCTAGCTTTATACCTAGACACACTTCCATCTGCATACCTCTTTGTCTTGTAGACCCATTTGCATCCAATGATTTTATGATTATTTGGTTTAGGAACCAAATCCCATGTCTCATTCTCCATCAATGCATCATACTCATCTTGCATAGCTTTCTCCCAATTTTCTTTACCTTTTGCCTCACCCTATGTAAAAGGATCTTCATCTACTTTCACCATATAAGCATAATCTTTAGTGGTCAAAAATGAAGTATGATAACTATACCTTATGTGTTGCTTTTTGTTCCTTGTTGACCTTCTAGCTTCTCCACTCTTTGAAGTCTCTAGTTCTTCATATTCTGGATCAAATCTTGGCAACTCTTCATTATCAATTTGAGCATCAACAATCTCTTCATGATCAAAAATTTGAATCTTGGATTCCGCTTTCTTTGGGTCATGAGTTCTTCATCACCTGCATGAATATTAATTGTATCTACATACCAAGTACCTTGCTCATCAAATGTAACATCTTTTGACACAAGGAATTGCTTTGTGGATGCACTCCACAATCTATAACCCATCTGCTTATCATTGTAACCAATGAACACATACTTTTCAGCTTTAGGTCCAATTTATGCCTTAATTGACATGGTACATATGCATAAGCCAAACATCCAAACACTTTGCAATGATCTAAGGTAGGTCTCTTTACCCACCATGCCTCATATAGTGTCATACCATTCAAATCCTTACATGGAAGTCTATTCACCAAATAACTACTGTATTTACAACCTCAACCCACAAATAATTAGGGCAATTTTTCTCTTTCATAATTGACCTTGCAAACTCAACAAGAGTTATATTTCTCCTTTTTGCTACACCATTTTGTTGAGGAGAGTACCTGCAAGTAACTTCTCTTTTTATACCTGCATTCCACAAGTAATCACTGAATTCATTAGAGAAATACTCTCCCCCTCCATTTGACCTTAGTCTCTACAATTTTTGCCTTGTGATTCTTTCTGCATACACATGATAATGTTTAAATGTATTGAAAACCTCTGATTTATCTTTGGTCACATATATAGTGATCCACGTGGTAGCATCATCAACATAAATCACATAATATCTTGAACCATTAATGCTAAAGTCCTTTGATGGACCCCACACATCTATATGTACCAATTCAAGCTTCTCTAAATACATAAACCCTTTCTTACCATAAGTATTCTTGTGAGCTTTACCCAATTGAGATGCTTCACACTTGTATATCATGTGTTGACCTGCAATGTTAAGCAATCCAAGCACTAAACCATTGTTAATCATATACTTAGTACCTCTTTCATTAAAATGTCCAAGCCTTTTGTGCCAAAGATCTAATTCAGAGATCTTATGTTCTCCATAAGTGAACAAGGCATGACCAACATTGCCTTGAATCTTCAATGTG
Organism: Ceratopteris richardii; assembly: GCA_020310875.1. Classification (NCBI taxonomy): domain Eukaryota; kingdom Viridiplantae; phylum Streptophyta; class Polypodiopsida; order Polypodiales; family Pteridaceae; genus Ceratopteris; species Ceratopteris richardii. The sequence continues at coordinate 120,987,273 of CM035443.1, forward strand.
AAGAGCCTTCCTTCTTTCTTCCCTAAAACAATCTGTTTATATCCATGGCTAGGTTCTTCAACATAAACTCCATCATTAGTGAATCTTACTTCATATCCTTTCTCTACGATTTGCCCTACACTTATCAAATTCTTTGGGATTGTAGGAACATACAAAACCTTGCTCAAAAGAGTGCTTCCATCCTTGGCCTTTACTGATCAAATGGACTTCACATTATGCTTTGTGTTATCACATGTTTGGACTATATGATTACTCACCTTATTCTCCAAATCAGTCATCAAAGCCACATGCCACTCAGGTGATTGCTACACCCTGAGTCAATGTAGAAAACTCTTTGATCTTCACTTTGTCTTTCACAAGTTGCATTCATAATTAGAGTTGAATCCTCTTTCTGATCTCAAGCATAGTTGTAGTAGGTATTATTTTAGGATTGACTTTGAAAGCCTCTTCCTGCATTTCTTCGAAAGAAAGCTCTACTACCTCTACCTCTGAAATTACCTCTCTGATTTCTACCACCTCTTCCTCTTGATTTAAAGTTTTAATTATATCCTCCACCATTCTGATTATTATGCCAACATTCATGAGCTAAATGATTAGTCTTACCACAAATCTAGTGAGCTTTGACACCATCTTTATTGCATCTCCCTCTTCCTCTTCCTCTTCCTTTGCCATCTCCTCTTCCTCTTAGGAAGTTGGCTTGGCTCATAGTGCCTTCATCTTCATTCAATTGTTGCTTGCCTTTGTTAATCTTCTTCTTATCCTTTGAATACATTGCTTGACCTGTACTTTTATCAACATCACCTTTGACATCCTGCTCAAAGGTTAGCATATGTCCTAGCAATTGATTCAAATCAAGAGTGAAATGATCTAGTGACAATTCAGTGGATACAATGAATGGCTTCCACTTATCATCTAATCTCAAACGTGTGAGAATTTGTCTTACCAGTTTGTCCTCTTCAATGTCTTCATCAACTTCTCCTAATGCATCTGCAATATCCTGCATCCTTGCTACATAATCAGAAATAGATTGAGAAGCCTTCTTCTTGAATGTGGTGAACTCTACCCATAAAGATGCCTTACTTGACTTTGTAGTGTTTTTGGAAATCCTCCTCCAAAGAATTCCATATGTCACTTGCACTTTCAAGTCCTCTAATGTGAGGTAGCAAGTAATCATTGACTCCCATGTAGATAATGCTCCTTGCTTGAGCATCCTTCTTCATCCATGTCTTCATATCTAAGAGTCCCTAGTTGGAACACTAGGATCCCTAAATTCTAGTTTCTCTTCTTTGCCTCTGATGTATCCTATTAGATCTTTGCTCATAAGATGAGCTTCCTATTGATATATTTAGGTAGTGATGTGTGTGAACACACTAGGACTGCCGGGGCACTTTTTTCCCTCTTTAGGAGGTTTTTTGCCCCCAACTTGTATATACGCCTATTGCCCTAATGGGCTACTTATCTTTGTACATTCTCTAGTAATACATTCAATATTGTGTGTTGTGCTCCAAGCTTCTTCTCCTTCGTTGTCTTGTTTGCATGCTTCCGCAGATGTCTATCTCCAACAATTGGTATCAGAGCAGGTCGTCGCTTCATCTAGGGCACCGTCGACACTCCTCCGTTTGCAGTCTCAGAATTGCATGAATTTTGGTGAGCATACTCAGCGTGTTTCTGAACGCACTATCGCAACGCTTGTGCAGGCTATTTCATCTTTTTGTGCCAAAGGTATATACCAGTTTCTATTCCCCAATATAAGCGTCTCAAAGTCTGCTACAGGTCTAGCAGAATTCGTTTGGGCAGTTCTGTTCAACTTTTTGAGATACAATCAATTTTCTGCATCAAGGTGTTTTAGTCACCGGCCATGGCTGAAAGCAGTGATGTATTCCGTATGTTGGCTATTGAGGATAAGTTGGATGGTACCAACTACCCATTGTGGGCTTATATGATGCGACATGTATTGGTTGCAAAACGACTGTGGAACATTGTGCAAGGTGTTGAAAAACGTCCTATCACACCTACAACTGTTACAACTGCAAGTACTGAAGCTGATGCAGAAGGTGTCGAAGATGATGATATTCTACATATTCCTGTTCGTGATGCGGAATTTGTTGCACCTACTGCAGACTAGATTCGCTGGGATGGAAGAGATGCCCACGCACATGCATTGATAGCTTTGTCTGTCAAATGTGCCATTATTCCTCACATTTGCTCTTGCAGAATAGCTAAGGATGCTTGGGATACACTTACCACATTGTACCAAGCTAGGAATGAGGGTCGTGTTGCTTACCTCCGAAAACAGTTGGAGAGTGAGCACATGAATGAAGGTGATTCTATGGAGAGTTTCCTAACAAAGATCAAAGATTTGAAGGAACAATTGATTTCTACTAATGAGGTTATACCAGATAGCTCACTTCTGCAAACCATTCTGAATGGTCTTCCTGATTCATATCAGAGTTTTGCTTCTACTCTTCGTTTGATGATGAAAGGCAATCCGAATGCCTTATCATTTGAGGAGTTAGTCTCTGTTCTGTTGTAAGAAGATCAGTCCAACTTTCCTGGCTAGTCAGAAGGGCAAAGAAAAATGGAGCTCTTCAACTAGTAAGCAGAAATCTGCGAATTCTGCATATTCAAAGAAGGAAGATAAAGATGAGAAGAAATCAGAAAAGAATAAATTGTTTTGTAAGTACTGTAAAGGGAATGATCATATCATAAAGAACTGTCCAAAACTGGCTGCTAAAGAGGCAAAGAAGAAAGAGGCTGGAATGGTTGTTGTAGAGGCCTCTACTCCAAAAATAGATTCTGCTAATCTTGTGCAGAAAGAAGAATGGGCGTTTACTACTATCTGTAGTTTTGACCCATCTTCTCATGACCTAGTGCATGTTTGCAATAGACTCAGATGTTTGGTATTTTGATAGTGGGGCGACCAAACATATTACCTCGAAGCACAATTTCTTCTCTTCACTCGAGCCTGCCCCTACAAGGAATACTGTTACTTGTGCCAACAAATCCTCTTACCTTGTTATGGGAGTTGGTAAGATCATTTTGACTACTGCTGATGGTAGTTCTTTCACTTTGTCAGATGCTTTATTTATGCCAGGGATCAAGAAGAACTTGTTATCAGTTTTTGCATTAGCCAAGATTGGCTTGGTTGTGAAATTTGTTGATGACAGGTGTACAATTCATGATCTCTCAAATGGCGATGTGATTATTGCTTCTAGCATTTTATGTCATGGGCTGCATAAGCTCATAGACTATGAAAGATCTATAAATGATTTGGCATGTGCAGTAAATGATTCTCACACAATGTCAGATGCAAAGCTTTGGCATGCACGCTTTGGTCATCTGAATTTTGCTAGTTTGCTATGCCAGCAGAAATCTGAAATGGTGTCCTCTTTGCCCAAACTTGAGGCACCTGGAAAACATGTTTGCAAAGGCTGTATTGTGGGCAAAATGTAGCGTTCATCCTTTCCAAAAGATGGTTCAATTCGCGCTACTCAAAAATTGCAGCTTGTACATAGTGATGTATGTGGTCCTATGCAAACACCTTCTTTTGGAATTATCTTTACTTCGTGACTTTCATTGATGATGTTTCCAGGCATGCATGGGTATATCCATTGAAGGAAATGTCGGAAGTGTTCATGTGCTTCAAACCGTTTTTGGTTTTGGCTGGAAATCTGTTAGCATGTAAAATGGGCACCCTCCGTTCTGATCGAGGGGGGGAATATATGTCTTCTGATTTTAATGCATTTCTGGCTGAACGTGGGATAAAACACCAGTGTACAGTGCCGTATACACCTCAACAGAATGGAGTTGCTGAACGAAAGAACAAGTCACTCATGGAGATGGCGAGGTGTATGGTCAAGAGTCAGACTTTACCACATAGTTTCTGGTTTGAGGCTGTCATGTGTGCAGCATATGTACTTAACAGGTTGTTTGGCATATGCATTAGTGCCTGAACAACATCGCAAAAAATTGGATGATAAAGCAGTAAAATGTATTTTTGTTGGGTACATTTTTGAAAGTAAAGGCTATCGTCTGTATCATCCACAGACTAAACACATTCTGGTTAGCCGTGATGTTGTTTTTGTGGAAGATGCTATTCAGCCATTGCTTTCATGTACTAAGGAGACATCTGTTAGCTCCAAAGACATGTATGATACTTTGCTGCCTCTTCTTACAGGTGGACAGTCTAGTGCTGGTCGTAATGAGGCAACTTCTCAGCCTTTGCAGGTTTCATGTGAGGATGCAGGTCATTCCATTTCTGATGCAGATTTACATGATGCAATAGTTGATGAGAGAGCTAATATTGAGCAAGCAAAAACTATGCCAAAATGGCTGGTGCAGACTTTGCGTGACAACAAATTAGATGCACCTCTGTCATATCGTACTCGTTCAGCCTCTCATAGTGCCTCTTTTGCATCAGATTGCTATGCTATGGCTGCATCTAGTCTCTGTGATGAGAATGAGCCTGTTTTGTTTGATGAAGCACAAAATTCAGAAAATTGGATGGCTGCTATGCAATCTGAATATGATACAATAATGAAGAATGGTACTTGGTCTTTATGTGACTTGCCTCCTGGCAAGAAGGCCATTGGCATTAAGTGGGTATATAAGCTGAAGCATAAGTCTGATGGTACAATTGATAGGTATAAGGCTAGGCTTGTTGCAAAGGGTTATGCGCAGGAAAGAGGCATTGATTTTGATGAGACCTTTGCACCTACATGCCATATGACTACTGTTCGGAGCATTTGTGCACTTGTAGCCCATCATGGTTGGAATGTACATCAGTTGGACATTAAAACTGCATTTCTGAATGGTGACTTGCATGAAGAAGTGTATGTTTTTCAGCCCCGTGGCTTTGTGCAGAAAGGGCATGAAAACCAGGTGTGCAGGTTAAAGAAGGTATTATATGGTTTAAAGCAAGCACCACGTGCTTGGTATGAGAAGATACATGCCTATCTGATTGCACATGGTTTTGAGAACAGTCCAACTGAAAGCACCTTATATGTTAAGCGTGCTAATGATGTACTTCTGATCATTGTGGTTTATGTTGATGACATGCTGCTCACTGGTCCTCATGAGAGGCATATTGCTGATTTTAAGGCTGATTTGCATGCCTCATTTGAGATGTCTGATTTGGGGCATTTGCATCACTATTTAGGCATTTAGTTTATGAAAGTTGATGGTGGAATGGATTTGTGTCAAACGAAATATATTGACACATTATTGCAGCGTTTTGGCCTTGAAGACTGTAAGCCTATTGCCACTCCTATGGAGACGGGTTTATGTTTGAGTCTTCATGATGCTAGAGATGCATTTGATGTTATTCTCTATCAGCAGGTTGTTGGATGCATGATTTACTTATGCATTACTCGGCTAGATATTCAGTTTTCTATCTCAAAGATAAGCAGGTTTATGCATTGCCCAAGAGTCAAGCATTGGCAGGCGGTTAAGCACATCTTTCGCTAGTTGAGTGGTACTCGGTTACTTGGGTTGTTTTATCCCAAGGGGGGATCACTACTGCCAGATTTGCATGCTTTTTTTGACTCTGATTGGGCTGGTTGCTATGACACTCGTGTGTTTACTAGTGGCTTTTGCTTCATGCTTGGTAGCTCATGTATATCTTGGTTGAGAAAGAAGCAGTCTATTGTGGCCACTTCCAATTATGAAGCTGAGTATAGGGCAGCTTTCACAGCTACTGTTGAGTGTGTGTGGCTCAGATGCCTTATGGATGATTTGGGTGTTGGTCAGAATTTTGCCACCACCATCTTCACTGACAGTCAGAGCACATTGGCAGTTGCGAGGAACCCTGTGTTCCATGCTCGCACTAAGCACATTGAGGTGCATTATCACTATGTTAGGGAGAGGTTCTCTGCTGGGGAGATTAGCTTGGCATATGTGCCCACGCAGGAGAACATTGCAGACCTTTTCATGAAGGCTCTACCTAGGGAGAAGTTTGAAGCTTTCTGCAAAGCTTTGGGCTTACTTCCTTTTGTGGAGTGACTTCCACATAGCTTGGCACTTCCTTATACATGAGTGCTAGCTACTTGTTCACTGCATCACTCCCAGGGGGCATTTGTTGATATATTTAGGTAGTGATGTGTGTGAACACTCTATGACCGTCGGAGCACTTTTTTCCCTCTTTAGGAGGTTTTTTTTCCCCCGGCTTGTATATACGCCTATTGCCCTAATGGGCTATTTATCTTTGTACATTATCTAGTAATACATTCAGTATTGTGTGTTGTGCTCCAAGCTTCTTCTCCTTCCTTGTGCTGTTTGTGTGCTTCCGCAGACGTCTATCTCCAACACTTCCATCCTCATTGACCAAGCAGGATAGTTTTCTCTATCCAATTTCTCTATATGAAGAGAATCTCCCATCCTTTCTTCACATGTGCAATATATTCTTTAAGCTTTGTGAATAACGAATGTACCTTTAATTCTAATGTAGTTCCTTTTGATCCTTTTGATAGATTTCAGGCCTCTTTCTCTAGCTTTCACTTCAGACTTTCACCTTTTGAATCTTCAAAGATTAATTTCTGTATATCTGCAATAGTCGAGGTCCTCCTTTCTTCAAATCTGATGACTCCTGCCCCAATATCACTGATGGAGAGTGTTAATCTCCAAAATAAAAGTTATCCTTGATGTTAGAGGACCTCTATATCAAGAAAAACTCATAACCACAACCAATTTTGGAAAACTAATGCCAAATTATCAAGGCTTGAGTTAACTATGAATAAACTCATTACATAGAAATGTCTACTACACTTAATTCACTCTTTGACTGACCAAATGTGTGAATATTTCAAGGAAAATTTACACAAGGTGTCTTCTAAAGTTTGCACACCTTTGTCCAAGTTAAATCACTTCAAAAGAGTCAGTAGATCTCAAGATTTGTTCCAAACAATATACCTATGTCTAAAATTCTTCTTCTGTGTAGGAGACTTTGACACCTGCAACTTCTAATGCATGGTTCTCGCAAACTAGACCCCCTTTATTCAAATTCCTTTAGCCACAAGTAGCTTACCTTTCAACCTAAAGAATGAGTGCTTAGTTTCTCAAAACTTTACACTGTGGAGGGAGAACTGATCAAAACATTGACCACCACGATTGCGCTTGTTCCTACCTTCACTTCTTCACATTTACACATGTAAATGTTCCTACTTAAAATTCTCTCAGCCTGATTACAATTAAACTCTCAAATCTTGACCATAGATGCAGAAGAGACTTGGGTAGACACCGGTCTATACATATAACAGTTCTCAAGAACCGGAAGGCCAAAATCATAATAGTAGGTGCTACTATGCACTCTATTCTACCTCGCCATTGGAGAGCCAGGTGCATCAAAGATACCGAACAAAATTTTGAAGGATTTCAGAATCAGACTGAAACTAGAGACATCCCATAGGATGAACAATGTGCACTTCCAAAGTTAGCTCTACCTCAAAGCAGGCTAGAAAACTTTAGGGATAAAAAAGCATAGGATGAAGAGGCTCTAAGTAGACCCAAGGACCAAAAGAGGGAGATCGACACATAAATTTTGCATGTATATTCCTTAGTGAAATTTTGAGCTATGTACAAAGAATGTTGCTTCATTCTATGTGTGATACAACTTGAGCTTCGATACATTTATTAGAGGTAGAGGTTCATCTTTCAGTGTGGCTATGTGAGTTGCTCCTTGACTTAGTAGCACTACTACCTTCAACCCCTTTCAAAGTAAGGTTTTGAAATTTTTCCCTAGAGTTGTAAGTGCCTATAAGCTAACAAATCTCTTATGCACCCAAATCCTAATTGGATTCTACTCTCTCCATTCTACTATGCTTCATAGGGTCTAGTAGCTCAGATCATGGGCTTCCATTGTAGATGGTTGGCCTTTGTTTGGTTAGTTGTTTGAACTTAACCATTCCCCTTAGCAATCTAAAGTTTTTGTCCTATTGCTTACTTTTTGAGTCTTGGCCTTGCCGCTGACATGAATTATTATTCTCTATCCACGATGATTATGTTGCTTTTTCCTTCTTAGATGTATTGACCTTATGCTTCACTTGCATCAAACTCCTACCTCGAAGCTGCCAATCTTGCAAGGGCACATCATGCCTTACTGCATTTGTGCTTTCAATTTCGTTGTGTGGTGCCTTTTTGCAAGTTATACTATAACACATAGGAATTTTTGCATATACCTTTCCTCACATATCAACTTCTTCAAATAAGCTCCCCATTTTTTGGGAATCAGTTCCTCTATCATGTGGCTATGCTATAGAACTAGCACTACTCATTTGTGCATAGTTTGGACCAGCTTCCATTTGTAACTGCTTCATTTTATCGTGATCCTGTACCCACATGTAGTTTTGGCCCCAATCATGAATGACCTTTGCATGTATGATCCATGGTCATCCCAATAGTAAGGGGAAGCGTCTAGACATAAGAGAAAGCCATAGTACAACAAACTCTAGGATGAAATCACATCCTTGTACCATCAATTCTACCTTGTCAACTATTCCAATAGGCTTTACCTCATTTTGGTCTTCCATAGTAATCATGAATTGTACTTTCTTACGTGGTCCGAGTCCCAACATTTTCATCATTGATTCATGCATTAGTTTGATTTCCAATCCACCATCTATGATTACTCTTGTAATTTCTTGAACAACTATCATGATTGCTACCCATGGACTATAATAGTTAGTTAATGTTTCTAATGTGATGAAGCAATTACCTAAATTGTTATCCGCCATAGCTGGTGCTCCTAATGAAGCAATAATGCTTAGCATTTCACTTTGGAACCGTACATCGATAGTACATACATAGAAGATCATATGGACTTACTTGTTGGTATGTATTCCTTAAAATATAACTCACCGAAGAGGTCATTCTCTCTCTTTCCTATTCCTCTTCCTGACCCTTCTGTGATTCTGTGATTTGACTAGATATTAGAATGTCTCGTCTTTGCATGTCCTATTCAACATTCCTTCTCGGCTCCTTGGTGAGAGGAGTGTTCATTCTACTAGGTGCTTTCTCCATTTTGGCAAGATCTAAATTCTTTTTGGTCTCCTTCATATTTTCTTTCTTCGACCAAAACGTTGGATCCATTCTCTTGAGGCTAGCTATTCCATTCATACCACTTCTTTGTTGTAGTGTAGCACCCTTGATTTCCACTACCTCATCCCTTTCTTCTACTACCTTTTGAGATCTACTCCATAGTCTCAAAGGGGAGATCTCTCTTACATGCACTAAATTAGTCGTTTGGCAATCGTGGTAATCTATTCTAAGTTCAAAGAGACTCTACCAAAATATGAAAGGCAATATTCATTAGATTTGAATTTGTAGTGGCGTGCTTCGGGCAATCCTTCGTGTAGTGATCTCTCAACTCATCTGGTCAGTGGAAGAACTTGTACTAAACAACAAGCCAACTAGACAGATACAAGAAGGAAGTGGACGAAATGTAAGGTATTGTATTATTGCAAAATGTGTTAGAAAACTGAGACGAACTACTAGGTAATGCTTACAAATCCATAGAAATCCTCCTCATCACAGAGTATAATGGAGAGGTACAGTTGTTTAGGCCTATCATGTATGTGATGTCATAAATAAATATACTTTTTTGAGGCCCAAAGGCTCTTTAGCTGCACAAATCTTGCATCTAGAGACACCATGGGAGGACAAATCACCAAAAGGTCTTGATAAAGAAGAGAACAAGGCCACTCAAAATGCCCCCACGCCTAGGCACTGAATGATCATCTCTAATGCTATTCTTCTACAATATCACCACCTTGCATGTCCCCAACTCCTCACGGTTCCCTATTGATCCACTAGTATCCGGCATGCTTCCGAGGTTGTGAGCTACAGTCTGGTAGCTTCCTTCTTCCTTCCAATGTTGACACTTGGACCTTCAAATATTGTACTTCCCTCTGAGCATTCTCGACTTCTTGAGATGTTGACTTCTAGCACACCTAGCTTTTGACCTTCTCATTCGATTCTCATTAATCACCACCAACAGGTTATCTTCCACTTCAACACTACTGGTTACCTTCTTGGTCTCTTCTCAAGATCACCGACTAGTCTACTACTTCTATTCTTTGCCTTCTCTATTGCACTCTTGTATAATATCTATTCTAAACACATATATGTTTACTAGATTAGTGCTTTCCTACATGGGTTACGGTTCTACACTCTATTGTGTCCTCCTTCTAAGTCTTGGATGAACTAGTCACTCTTAACTACTATTATTCTCTAACTACTCTTGAACAATTCTATGTATATGCATGCTTTTGTCTCTGCATGTGCCTCTCTGCACTTGATGCATGATGAATCTCTCTCCCCTGATGTGCTGCTCTATGCCTAGAGGATATATGATGCCTCCCTTTGGCTATGTAAGGGTTCCTTATATAATACCAATCTCCTTCATTCACCATAGCACTTCTCGAATTCTCCTTCATTATGCCACCCAGTTGTACCATGATTGCCATGATTGGTATCTCGAACTGTCCATTTTCACACAGGGAATCATATGGAAATCTCCGATTTGTGCTCTACGGAAGGCATTGTAGATGGGGACATAAGGTTAGCAGCATAAAGGTTAGTGAGAGTTAATGTGATGGACGATGCTAGAGGCATGGGAATAAATTATAATTAAACTACATATTCTCATGCAAAAAATGGCACTTGGGTAGGCATCAATCCGAACATATGGCTAGTCTCAAGAACCAGAAGGCCAAAATCAACATAGTAGGTGCTAATGCATGCTCTGATCTACCTGGCTACCAAAGAGTCAAGAGCACCAAAGACTGAACATTGGATCAAAGGATCCAAGAATCAAACCAAAACCAAAGACATATCACCAGATCTATAATAAGATCATTTTGACTTCTACTAATGGTAGTTCTTTCACATTGTTGGATGCTTTGTATTTACTAGGGATCAAGAAAAATTTATCGTCAGTTTCATCATTAGCCAAGATTGTCTTGGTTGTTAAATTCATTGATGGCAAATGTAGATTTCACGATCTCTCAAATGGCCATCTTATCATTGCTTCTGGCATTTTATGTCCTAGGCTAGGTAAGCTCATCAATTATACAAAATCTATGAATGATTCAGCATGTGTAGTTCAGGATTCTCATGCTATCTGAGATGTAAATCTTTGGCATGCATGCATTGGTCATCTAAATTTTGCTAGTTTGTTATGTATGAAAAAATCTGAAAGGGTGTCCTCTATACCCAAACTTGAGGCACCTCGTAAACATGTCTGTAAAGGTTGTATTTTGGGCAAAATGCAGCATTCATCTTTCCCAAAGATGGTTTAGTTCAAGCTACAGAAAAATTGCAACTTGTTCATAGTGTATGTCTATGGTCCTATGCAGACACCTTCTTTTACGAACTATGTTTACTTCGTGAATTTTATTGATGATTTCTCTTGGCATGCATGGATGTATCCATTGATAGCAAAGTCCAAAGTTTTTATGTGCTTCAAACAATTTCTGATTATGGCTAAAAAAATCTGTCAGCAAATGCATGTCTTCCGATTTTAATGCATTTCTAGCTAAGCATGCGATAAAACATCAGTGTACAATGCCATATACACATCAACAAAATGGATTTACTAAAAAAAAGAATAGGTCTCTCATGGAGATGGCGAGGTGCGTGGTCGAAAGTCAGGCTTTACCACATAGCTTCTGGCTTAAGGCTTTTATGTGTGTAGCATATGTACTTAACTAGTGTCCCACCAAAGCATTGCAATCTATCACTCCATATGAGGCTTGGCTTGTTCGCAAGTCATTTGTTGCTCATTTTTGTGTCTTTGGTGGTCTACCATATGCATTAATGCTCGAACAACAATGCAGGTAATTGGATAATAAAGTGGTGAAATGTATTTTTGTTGGCTATAGTTCTGAAAGCAAAGGTTATCATCTGTATCATCCACACAATAAATGCATTTTTAGTGGATGAAGCCCCCCAACATCACTAGTTCTATACACAAAAAAATTCAATTATAAATTTCTCACAAATGGAAAATCTAATTGAAATAGAAATGTTTACAATTTTAATGGATATTATTAAATTTCTTATGAGCTACCCTATGTTTCAATTGGATTAGGGTAGCTCTTGCAAAAATCCTATTTTTTATATAATACCTTAGCTAATCATTGATTATGTAGCACATAGATTCATTGTTCCAATACTTGCTCATTAGGAAAGAAAATAATGAGATGATAATTTGGTCAATATAAGACCTAGAGGAGCAAGGAGGGACTTCCACAACATTTATTTGGGCTCTCCAACAATTACTATGTGTGTGCATTGTAAGCCAACACTAGAGAATGAAGTGGCAACTTATGTTTCATAAGCAAGTTCTCATAGCATTATAATTTCACTTGCTAGTAGGAATGAGTAGCACATGAAAAATTAAGATGGCTTAATAGCCACAATTGATGAGCCCTAGAGAAAGGGCATCTCATTTTAGTGGGAAAAAACATCTAGATGTAGATAGCCATGTGTGGCAATATGAAATTAAATGGGTGGCTAATGGTTTTAACCAAGCATATGATGATAAGAAAAAGGAACATTTTGCTACTACCTTGCAAGGTAAAGAAATGGAATGGTTCGTGAAGTATGCTATGATTTCTTTTTTTTAATAGATTATGGGATCCTAAAGACTAAGTCTTTGGCCCATTTTAGGGTTGATAAAGCACCAGACAATGTGTTAGAGAAGTTAAGGAAAATTAAACAACATGATTTATTACTAAAGGACTATGCTTAACATTTTAAAAGTCTATTAAACAAATTGATTGCAATTCAAAGGCCTTCTTGGGGGTAAGTGGACAATTATTTCTATCATAGTACAGAAAAATCAAGAGTGTGGTATCTGGATATGTTGAGAGTTCCATGCTCCACCTATTTTTCCACGCTTACTTTCATTCTCAGGCAAGCTCATTTATACACATGCAAGGATATTTTATCTCCACTCCATATAAGGAAGGCCTCTCTTCACTCCTCAAAAACTCTAGCAAAGAGTATGCACTCTCTACTCATGGAGCTTTCATGCTCATACAACATCATTTGTAAGTTCTTTTCTATTTACCCAATTCATCATGTTTTCATATCTTTTGTTTCTTCCTTTGTAGCTTGGTAGGATGTTCTTTGATAGTTGAATAAGAGTAGGTTTCTCTTTATATCAACATGGTACCATAGAATATGCATTTTTCTGATAAGCATTTCCGTTTGAGTTTTATTTAATTATCTTTGTCATTAGCATGCATCTAATGCTTGAACCCTCCCTCCCTCCCATTTCACCTTTTTCAGTAATAGTGCTTCATGGCACTATTTTGGTTTATCATCAACCATTTCCCTCAATTTTTTATGTTGTTCTTGTTATAATCATATCACTTTTACAGCGTAGAGACATTTATCTTATAGAATGAAGTGTTGTTTAGCACCACACCTTGCAATAATGGTGCTTTAATGAACTTGGATTCGACGGATAGTTCATCTGAAATTTAAGGAATCTACAATGATATTGTAAGATAGGTTTCTCATTCTTTCGAGGAGCTTTCACTCCTCATATCTTTATGTAGTAAGTGCAATAACTTCAAATCAGATTTTGCAAGTTTCAAAAAAGAGATGACCTTCAAACAAAATGAATGATGAAGCATTAATAATTTCCTATGTGTACACTTTGGAGCTCATTCCTTGGAGAATCCGTGGAAAATGTGCAATGTCACCTAGGTGGAGGAGCTGAAGTACACATGCAGAATGCTACCCATATGGTTGTGTGCTATATCCTTCACAACACTGTTATCCCAAATCAACACATTGTTTGTAAATCAAGCAATCATCATGGACTTGTAACATCAAGATAACATCGACATATTTGGATCTTGTAAATGTAATGGCTATATTTGTTTGCACTCTGCTATATGCACCTATCATGGTCCCTATAGAAAGATCCATAACAAGGAGGCCAATGTGCCTAACCCCATTGTAGAGGCTCGATTGTGGATAGGCCAGAGTCAGGATTGCCATGGGTGTGGCTTCCATGGTGGATTCTAGGAGATTGAGTCTAGCAAGGTAGGGAAAGAAAATGAGTGTGTTCTGATTTTCACCTCACCATATCATAGTGGGGATATCTCATGTGTTTTTTGTTGTAGGGGTGATTATTTTCTTCTTCTCAAAAGCGTCACATGTGATGAAGGGGCCCGTAAGCTTGCTCTCTCTTGCCAATCTATCCATTGGGAGCTTCTTGAGCATAGTGATGATATTTACAACGATGCACATCACCATGGGTTGCCTCACAAATGGGAGGTGTTCATGATCACACAATAGATAGAGCTAAGAGCATAGACAGAGCAAAGAGAGCAAGAGTAGTTTTATTAAACCTTATTAAGGAAAAGAGTGAGATGCACGTTGGGCATATTATTACATCATCCATGATGTCATAAGATTGTAGTTATGAGTTAAAGAAAAAAACGTACTTTGGCTTAATTTTCACACTCTCTATTTAGGAATTAGCTACATCCAAGTCAGGTTTTCCCAGTGATTGTGTATTATCCAAATAGTAGATTGGAAAACATCCATACTCACTATATGCATGAGCTGGCTATAAGTCTATTTTGAGGGACACAAGAATGGTACATATTGGGTGTTTGAATTTTAGGATGTTCCAAACAAAGCCAAGATTTCTTCCAAGTCTCTATCACTCCTTGACATAAGGAGCGATCTCACTCATATTTTTTATTATGTGATATATTTGGGAATATATAGGGCATAGCTTTCTATTTTGCATGGTTGTATGGTGTATTGATCTCTTTACACTCATTTTTTATTTTCTTCACACGTATATGCTTAGAATGCATGCATCAAATTGTCGTACACACATGAAAAACGCATGCACATATGAATGTCTACTTGTAAACGCAATAGGTAGTTCTCTTGTAAAGTGATTAGACACCACCTTCATGGATGAAGGTAGGACCTTCCCTATGGGAAATTTTTTATTTGCAAATCTATAAAAACACATGCGAGATGACATACTTAAAAAACCAAAAACGAAAACACAAAAGAGGAGAAAAACGTACATAAAGATCCCATCAATGTATCACCGAAGGTCTTCCTCAAACAAAGAAAGATCAAAGGATAAAAGTATACAAAACCACTATCTACCCATGATCATAAACCCTTATGTATAAGCATGTCTAGAGATGTCGTATGTCCCTACATACCAAGATGTCATATGTCTCACACACCATGAATGTCGTATGTCCATGGAACCAAAACCCACATCGATGCTATATGACCATGAAAACTAAGGGATGCCATATGTACCACACTTGGATGCCAAATGTCCAAGGTATTTCTAAGGATCCCAAATGTCATTAGATCTAAAAATCCAATGGACTAACTAATGCTATATGTCACTAGTTCCCTGTTTTACAAAAAAAAAGGGTCATCACATGGAGGGGGGGAGGGTGTTGAGAGTTCCATGCTCCACCCTTTTGTGCATGTTTAATTTCACTTTCATGCAAATTCATTTATCTCACATGCAAGGATATTTTCTCTCCACTCCATATAAGGAGGGCCTCTCTTCACTCCTCAGAAGTTCTAACCAAGAGCGTGCACTATGTCCCCATGGAGTGGTGATGATCATAGAGCACTATTTGTAAGTTCTTTTCTATTTAATCAATTCATCATGTTTTCATATCTTTTTTCTCCTCCATAGCTTGGTGGCACGTTGTTTCATAGTAGAATAGGAGTAGTTCTCTCATGATATCAATAGGATATGCATAGTTGGCTCGAGAGAAGGACTTCACAAATTTGATAGAAGTTGCAGGATGGGCAAAGTGAAGATAGAGTCTTATAAAAGAATAAATCTCGATATGAATCAGATTTGAAGGAATGAGCATCTAAGGAATCTGATCAAGGTACAAAATCCTTTGAGTCAAAGAATCTGAGATGAAGGATGATGAAGAAGATTAGGTATCCCAAATGAAGGAGCTCAAATCTAGAAGGTACTTAAAGGAAATAAAATGCAATGGAAATCATCACAAATCCTTAGGATCTACTAATGAAGTGTATTATATAAAAAATAAATAATGAAAATATTGGATACCTTGTAGGTTCCAACCAAGTATGTCATGGGCATGCCCCAGTTTTGATATACTACTCAATATGTCAAAGACTAGGCCATGAATATGACATATGTTATTACAATCTTAAGTAGAAAGGGTCAACATGATTGCATATATTAGCTAATAAGGAGGCACTGTCGAACATGGTGGTATGCCAAGGTGTGCACACAAGATACCAATAAGGAGTATTGGGTTGGTGAGCATAGGCATATGGATGGTAATGATCACAAGTATTGATGGAACTGAACTCCCCTTGTACTTATTATGAGGGTCTCACATGCGAGTTATGATATGAACGAGGAATCTCAATTGTTAACCCTCCTTGGAGGACTCATGTAGCAAGTATGGTTGTGGATGTAAAGGAGAAAAACCTTCCGCAAGCAAATGCAACAATGATTGTGCAATTAGATTACATGTTGTTAGAGGATAACATTGTGCAAGTAGCTAAACACCGTTCATTCACATGAATGTGATTGTAGTATATGTATGCCAAAGCTACAAGAACCAAGAGTCTTTCTGATCACATGGGTGAAGGACAAAGACATATATCCGGTGGTTCATTTTCGAAAATCATCAAAGATGCCTTTTCATTGGATGGCCCAAGGTCAGGTCCATAGAGAAGCTCTATAAAATTAGTTGGTAGAAAATAATCAAGCATTGCTCATTAATAGCTAGTTTTCGAATATCAAACATCAATACAAGGAGGAAAGCTTTGAGATAGCACAATCACGTACTCAAGAAGCTTTGAGGCTTGAACAAGAAGGATTGCTAGAAGTCCTTCATGAGACTTTGATCGAAGCTTCATTGACACTAAAGTTTATGAAACTTCTATAATTGGTCCCTAGATTTCAAAAGAAAATCTTGCAACAATTGTCATAAAAACCACTTAAATATGATCAGTAGGAGGCTTTGAACATGTAACACATAGAAGTAGTAGCAGTAATAAAAGCACCCATCCCATATGTCATTAGATCTAAAAATCCAATGGATTAAGTGATGCTATATGTCACTAGTTCCCTGTTTTACAAAAAAAAGGGTCATCACATGGAGGGGGGGAGGGTGTTGAGAGTTCTATGCTCCATCCTTTTGTACATGTTTAATTTCATTCTCATGCAAATTCATTTATCTCACATGCAAGGATATTTTCTCTCCACTCCATATAAGGAGGGCCTATCTTCACTCCTCAGAAGTTCTAACCAAGAGTGTGCACTATGTCCCCATGGAGTGTTGATGATCATAGAGCATTATTTGTAAGTTCTTTTCTATTTAATCAATTCATCATGTTTTCATATCTTTTTTTTCCTCCATAGCTTGGTAGCACGTTGTTGCATAGTGGAATAGGAGTATTTCTATCATGATATCAATAGGATATGCATAGTTGGCTCGAGAGAAGGACTTCACAAATTTGATAGAAGTTGCAGGATGGGCAAAGTGAAGATAGAGTCTTATAAAATAATAAATCTCGATATGAATCAGATTTGAAAGAATGAGCATCTGAGGAATCTGATCAAGGTTCAAAGTCCTTTGAGTCAAAGAATCTGAGATGAAGGATGATGAAGAAGATTAGGTATCCCAAAATGAAGGAGCTCAAACCTAGAAGGTACTTAAAGGAAATAAAATGCAATGGAAATCATCACAAATCCTTAGGATCTACTAATGAAGTATATTATATAAAAATAAATAATGAAAAGATTGGATACCTTGTAGGTTCCAACCAAGTATGTCATAGTCATGCCCCAATTTTGATATACTCCTCGATATGTCAAAGACTAGGCCATGAATATGACATATGTTATTACAATCTTAAGTAGAAAGGGTCAACATGATTGCATATATTAGCTAATAAGGAGGCACTTTCGAACATGGTGGCATGCCAAGGTGTGCACACGAGATACCAATAAGGAGGATTGGGTTGGTGAGCATAGGTGAATGGATGGCAATGATCAGAAGTATTGATAGAACTGAACTCCCCTTGTACTTATTGTGGTATACTAGGATACTATGAGGGTTTTGATTGCGAGTTATGGTATGAACGAGGAATCTCAATTGTTAGCCCTCCTTGGAGGACTCATGTAGCAAGTATAGTTGTGGATGTAAAGGAGAAAAACCTTCCACAAGAAAATGCAAAAATGATTGTGCAATTAGGTTATATGTTGCTAGAGGATAACATTGTGCAAGTAGCTAAACACTATTCATTCACATGAATGTGATTGTACTATATGTATGCAAAGCAAGAGTCTTTCTGATCACATGGGTGAAGGACAAAGACATACATTCGATGGTTCATTTTCGAAAATCATCAAAGATGTCTTTTCATTGGATGGCCCAAGGTCAGGTCCATAGAGAAGTTCTATAAAATTAGTTGGTAGAAAATGATCAAGCATTGTTCATTAATAGCTAGTTTTTGAATATCAAACATCAATACAAGGAGGAAAGCTTTGAGATAGCACAATCACGTACTCAAGAAGTTGTGAGGCTTGAACAAGAAGGATTGCTAGATGTGCTTCATGAGACTTTGATCGAAGCTTCATTGACACTAAAGTTCAGAAAACTTCTATAATTGGTCCCTAGATTTTAAAAGAAAATCATGCAACAATAGTCATAAAAACCACTTAAAGATGATTAGTAGGAGGCTTTGAATATGTAACACATAGAAGTAGTAGCAATAGTAAAAGCACCCATCCTCGTCATTATCATTTGATAAGATGTGGCTAACTAGAGTATTTATCAATGGAGGATTAGGAGTAAAAATATTTCCGAAATTGCTTTGTTAAGAGCTTCAATTACAAGATTTTAGGGAAATCCCAGAACAAGTGCTCCTTCCCACAATCACCACAATATCCTTCCCAAGTTTTCTGACGAGGTGGGTGTTAGAGCATTGTGCACTCCCTATTAAAATGATCTCATCCACATCTATAACAAGGTCCTCTCGGTGCAATTGGTCTCATTGACTATCTTAGTAGAGCTTTGGCTCTAGGTTCAACATACATTATGTTGGCATATTTTGATCCATAGCAATCTTCATAGCCATCATACTCATAGCATTTTTGCTCATAGGTTGATTCATACTCTATGGGATTATGGTTATAGGAATAATAATCACCATAGCCCTGCTCATAGCTTTAGCTTGTGTTTTCAAAGATTGTCGATGTAGTCAAGGGTACTACTATTCTCTCTAGATTCTCTTGTGCTTGTGTGTAATTGATCGGCACTACATTCTGAGGGTGGAATGGTTGTTGTCCCAACACCAATTGAGGTTGAGTATAGCCTTGATACTCATATGGTCTTTGAGCCATTAGAGGTCCTTGATATGAAGCATACCTTGGAGCCTCCTTAGCTTGATATCTAGGTGGATATCCATATGGCCTATCTTGAGGAGGTTTTGGGTGTCTAGGTTGTTGGATAATTTTTTGTAGTATGATTGGTATATTTATGGTCAATGTGGCAATAGAAGTTTGGTCCTTGTATAGGTGGTCTTGCATATGGATATTGTTGTGGTAGGGTAGGTCCTCCTCTTGCACAAACATGAGATGAATGATCCCCTCCATAATGCACACATCTCCTTATCATTGGCATACACATGCGTTGAGCCTGACAGGGTTTTGGTCCTTGTTGGTTTTAAACTCCTAGCTTCTTGACAACCAATTCTATCGATTCTTCCACGTTTTTAGATTGAATAGATACACTAATAAAAGTGTCTTGTGACTTAGTTGGACTTTGAGAAATCTTTAGATAATTGGCTAGATTATCCTCCAAGTCTATACATTCCTTGAGAAAAGCATCCAAAGTGTCCAAGTGTTTCATGTATACCAAGGCTCTTAAACTCCCATTGATTAGTCCATCAAAATTTAATAAGATCATTCTTTGTTGGGTTTGCCTTTCTCCGGCTAGACATTGATCCATGTATTGCTTAAACCTTTTGGCTACTAGTCTTATAGACTCATTGCTTGCTTGTTTGAAGTTATGAATCAAAGAAGAGGTATTATGCTTAATCCCCCTCTTTGAGAACTTGCCAATGAACTCTTCCAACAATTGTTTAATGTCAACAAATCTATTGCAATCTAGAGGTTGGAACCATGTCAAAGTTGTTCCCAACAATGTGAGTCCAAAAGATTAATACTGAATAAAGAATTCATTTATCTGCTTGGCTCTCAACACTTGTTTGAATTCAACCATGTGATCATAACGATCTCCTAATCCATCGTAGTGATTCCTTAAGCATTTTTCCACGTGATAAAGTCTCAGTTTTCTTCCTACATCGAGTGGTCAAGGAATAACTTGAACAACTAGACACACAGTTGGTCCTCTTCCTTGTGGAGGTCTTAGAGGAAAGGGTGGTTTCTTCATTGTCTCACCTCCCATTTGAGGCTTTGGCGTTGCGGCATTACTTGGTATAGCAAAATCAACATGAGTTCTGTGTGGAATGCTTTTGCCAACTATTTTGCCCTAGCCTAGGGTTTCCTTGGCTTTGTTGTTAACTCTCTAGATTTTGAGAAGTGATTGCTTATTCTTGTTGGAGTTAGACATTTGCGGGAGCACGGGAACAGCATAAGGAAGAAGAAGAAGTTTGGAGCACAACACACAATACTGAATGTATTACTAGAGAATGTACAAAGACAAGTAGCCCATTAGGGAAATAGCCGCATATACAAACCAGGGGAAAAAAACCTCTTAAAGAGGGAAAAAAATACCCCCATAGTCCTAGAGTGTTCACACACATCACTACCTAAATATATCAACAAATCCCCCCTGGGAGTGATGCGGTGAACAATTAGCTGGCACTCATGTATAAGGAAATGCCAAGCTATGTGGAAATCACTCCACAAAAGGAAGTAAGCCCAAAGCTTTGTGGAAAGCTTCAAACTTGTCCCTAGGCAGAGCCTTTGTGAAAAGGTCTGCAATGTTCTCCTATGTGGGCACATATGTCAAGTTGATCTCCCCAGCAGAGAATCTCTCCCTCACATAATGATAATGCACCTCAATGTGCTTAGTGTGAGCATGGAACACAGGGTTCCTCGCAATTACCAATGTGCTCTGACTGTCAGTGAAGATGGTGGTAGCATAAGACTGACCAACACCCAAATCAGCCATAAGGCATCTGAGCCACACACACTCAACAGTAGCTGTGAAAACTGCCCTATACTCAGCCTCAGAACTAGAAGTGGCCATAGTAGGCTGCTTCTTGCTCAACCAAGATATACATGAGCTACCGAGCATGAAGCAAAAGCCACTAGTGGACACACGATTGTCATAGAAACCATCCCAGTCTGAGTCAAAAAAAACATGCAAATCTAGCGATAGTGATCCCCCCTTGGGATAAAACAACCCAAGTAGCCGAGTACCACTAAAGTAGTGAAAGATGCGCTTAACCACCTGCCAATGCTTGACACTTGGGCAATGCATAAACTTGCTTATCTATGAGATAGAAAACTGAATATCTGGCCGAGTAATGCATAAGTAAATCAGGCATCCAACAGCCTGCTGATAGAGGACAGCATCAAATGCATCTCCAGCATCATCAAGACTCAATCAGAAACCTGTCTCCATAGGAGTGGCAATAGGCTTACAGTCTTCAAGGCCAAAATGCTACAATAATGTGTCAATATACTTTGTTTGACACAAAGTCATTCCACCATCAACTTGCATAAACTGAATGCCCAAATAATGATGCAAATGCCCGAAATCAGACATCTCAAATGAGGCATGCAAATCAGCCTTAAAATCAGTGATATGCTTCTCAATAGGACTAGTGAGCAGCATGTCGTCAACATAGACAACAATGATCAGAAGCACATCATTAGCACGCATAACATATAAGGTGCTTTCAGTTGGACTGTTCTCAAAACCATGTGCAATCAGATAGGCATGTATCTTCTCATTCCAAGCACATGGTGCTTGCTTTAAACCATATAATGCCTTCTTTAACCTGCACACCTGGTTTTCATGCCCTTTCTGCACAAAGCCACGGGGCTGAAAAACATACACTTCTTCATGCAAGTCATCATTCAGAAATGCAATTTTAATGTCCAACTGATGTACATTCCAACCATGATGAGCTGCAAGTGCACAGATGCTCCGAACATTAGTCATACGACATGTAGGTGCAAAGGTCTCATCAAAACCAATGCCTCTTTCCTGTGCATAACCCTTTGCAACCATCCTAGCCTTATACCTATCAACTATTCCATCAGGCTTATGCTTCAGCTTGTAAACCCACTTAGTGCCAATGGCCTTCTTGCCAGGAGGCAAGTCACATAAAAACCAAGTACCGTTCTTCATTATAGCATCATATTCAGATTGCATAGCATTCATCCAATTTTCTGAATTTTGTGCTTCTTCAAATGAAATAGGCTCATTCTCATCACACTAGATGCAGCCATAGCATAGCAATCTGTAGCAAAAAAGACACTATGAGAGTCTGATCGAGTATGATATGACAGAGGTGCATCTTTTGTTATCACGCAAAGTCTGCACCAGCCATTTTGGCATAGTTTTTGCCTCCTCAATGTAAGCTCTTTCATCAACAACTGCATCATGTAAATTTGCATCAGAAATGGGATGATCTTCATCATCACATGAAACCTGCAAAGGCTGAGAAGTTGCCTCCTTAGGACCAGCACTAGACTGTCCACCTGTAAAAAGAGGTAGCAAAGTATCATACATGTCTTTGGAGCTAACAAATGTCTCCTTAGTACATGAAAGCAATGGCTGAATAGCATCTTCCACAAAAACAACATCACGGCTAACCAAAATGCGTTTAGTCTATGGATGATATTGACGATAGCCTTTACTTTCAGAACTGTACCCAACAAAAATACATTTTACTGCTTTATCATCCAATTTTCTACGATGTTGTTCAGGCACTAATGCATATGCCAAACAACCAAAAACACGTAGATGTGCAACAGATGGCTTGCGATCATGCCAAGCCTCATATGGAGTGATAGATTGCAGCACTTTAGTGGGACACTTGTTAAGTACATATGCTGCACACATGATAGCCTCAAGCCAAAACTATGTGGTAAAGCCTGAATCTTCACCATAGACCTCACCATCTCCATGAGTGACCTGTTCTTTCGTTCAGCAACTCCATTTTGTTGAGGTGTATACGGTACTGTACAGTGGTGTTTTATCCCACGTTCAGCCAAAAATGCATTAAAAGTAGAAGACATATATTCCCCCCCTCGATCAGAACGGAGGGTGCCCATTTTACATGTTGACAGATTTTCAGCCAAAACCAAAAACTCTTTGAAGCACATGAAGACTTCGGACTTTGCCTTCAATGGATATACCCATGCATGCCTGGAAAAATCATCGATGAAAGTCACGAAGTAAAGATAATTTCCAAAAGAAGGTATCTGCATAGGACCACACACATCACTATGTACAAGCTGCAATTTTTGAGTAGCCCCAACTAAACCATCTTTTGGAAAGGAAGAACGCTGCATTTTGCCCAAAATGCAGCCTTCACAAACATGTTTTCTAGGTGCCTCAAGTTTAGGCAAAGAGGACACCATTTCAAATTTCTGCACCCGTAGCAAACTATCAAAATTCAGATGACCAAAGCATGCATGCCAAAGCTTTGCATCTAACATAGCCTGAGAATCATGTACTGCACATGCCAAATCATTTATAGATTTTTCATAGTCTATGAGGTTATACAGCCCATGACATAGAATGCCAGAAGCAATAACCACATCGCCATTTGACAGATCATGAACTGTACATCTGTCATCAACAAATTTCACAACCAAGCCAATCTTAGCTAATGCAAAAACTCATAACAGATTTTTCTTGATCCCTGGCATAAACAAAGCATCTGATAAAGTGAAAGAACTACCATTAGCAGTAGTCAAAATGATCTTACCAACTCCCATAACAGGATAAGAGGAGTTTTTGGTGCATGTAACAGTATTCCCTATAGGGGCAGGCTGGAGTGAAGAGAAGAAGCTGTGTTGTGAGGTAACATGTTTGGTCGCCCCATTGTTAAAGTACCAAACATCTGAGTCTACTACGGACATGCACTGCCCATGAGAAGATGGATCAAAACTGCAAACAATAGTGAACACCCATTCCTCTTCGTGCACAAGATTAACAGACTCCATTTTTGGGTAGAGGCTTCTGCAACAACCATTCCAGCCTCTTTCTTCTTTGCCTCTTTAGCATCCAGTTTTGGACAATTCTTTATGACATGATCATTCCCTTTACAGTACTTGCAAAACAATTTCTGCTTTTTTTATTTTTTCTCATCTTTATCTTGGTTCTTCGAATGTGCAGCATTTGCAGATTTTTGCTTACTAGTAGAAGAGCTCCATTTTCCTTTGCCCTTCTGTCTAGCCAGGAAAGCTTGATCTGCAACATGCATAATGGATCTATTTTACCTGAACTGATCTTCCTCCAACAGAACAGAGACTAACTCCTCAAATGACAAGGCATTTGGATTGCCTTTCATCATCAACCGAAGAGTAGAAGCAAAACTCTTATATGAATCAGGAAGACCATTCAGAACGGCCTGCACAAGTGAGCTATCTAGTATAACCTCATCAGCAGAAACTAACTGTTCCTTCAAGTCTTTGATCTTTGTTAGAAAATTGACCATCGATTCCCCTTCATTCATGTGCTCACTCTCCAACTATTTTTGGAGGTAAGCAACACGAGCCTCATTCCTAGCTTGGTACAATGTGGTAAGTGTATCCCAAGCATCCTTAGCTGTTCTGCAAGAGCGAATCTAAGGAATGATGGCATGTTTGACAGACAAAGCTATCAATGCATGTGCCTAAGCATCTCTACCATCCAAACAAATCTGCTCTGCAATAGGTGCATGTGTACTTGAGCCACAAAGACTCAAGGACTTGTACCAATGAGACTATACCTCAATTGCCATACAAGTGCATATAGTGGGATCCTTTTCACACATTTAAATGTCAATCCTAGGGAGTGACTCGCCAAGTGTATGAAGACGTGTGCACATGTGATAGAAAATGAAGTGGTTCAGCAATTCACACATGAGAAAAGACTACTACCACTCACACCTACTGAAACACTGAAAGTGTTGCCGCAAGCCTCTTTTCAGCAGTTTTGGTATTTTGAGGGTTTCTCCCAGCCCAGAACTCCGAACATAGGCAATAGGGTACTCGTTTCGAAGCTCTCGACGAGACGAATCCAATGGTGGTGGTTTCACTCAATTCTGACCACTCTGCTTCAAGTTATGGCAGAAACAGTGAATTACGGGAGTCACAAACACCCGCGCCTCAGCTTCTCCTAGCTTACGCACGCACTACAGCAGCTCAAAACAAGGGGGAAGGGGTAGACAACAGTCCTACACTTGCATTTCAAGCATCACACACACATTCAAGAGCAAAATGAAGATCAAAATCAGAAGTGCTCCTTCTTCACAATGACAAATGGTCCTTTACAATGAGTCACTTTTGACTTATATACTAGTGCCCTAAGTTTGGTCCTTTCACACAAGAGACCGGCACTTTATTCCCTAAAAGAC
Organism: Ceratopteris richardii; assembly: GCA_020310875.1. NCBI lineage: Eukaryota > Viridiplantae > Streptophyta > Polypodiopsida > Polypodiales > Pteridaceae > Ceratopteris > Ceratopteris richardii. The sequence goes on from CM035443.1 coordinate 121,012,881, forward strand.
TAACTTCCTACTATTGTACATGGGTAATTCACTAATCTTCTGTGGGTATGCATCTAGAGGACTCCTCTAGTGCCTTTACAACGGAAAATATATACAAGAGTGGTTATGATACAAAAGTGGTGTGTCCAAATCGGAAAAATTTTGGGCCCCGTCTTTTTCTCTGCTTTGTGCGCTCTTTTATCTCTGCAACACTCTCCCCCTCTTCGTCTCTGTCGTCCCTTGACAGACTTTGCTTCGCGAACGCATCCCGTGGGTAGTGTTGCCTGATTCTTGATCTTGCATTATGTTTTAGAGGCGCTTCAGCTTTTCTCCGCACGCTCCCCTTGGTCAGTATTGTCTGCAGTTAAACAGACATGCAGATTCGATGGCCTTCTTGATTCAAGCTCTACAACTCGAGAGCCTGATGTAGTTGTCTTGCCTCTTGACTTGGGTTGCCACGCACGCCACCAGTGACTAGGAATGTGCTGTTCTTAGTCACCCTCTTAAACTTTTCAGCCTCTACCCCTTTGTAACTTTTGGTCCTCTGATTTGTCCTGGTTGTACACATCTGACCCTGTTGTATTGCTTTGAGGCTGTTTACTTCTTTTCCACCGTGCATGACCTGGATAATTTCTCTTTTTGCCTGATGCGTGCCCCTGCGGGGCTCTGTGCAGAGGTGGGTAATGCGCCCCTGCGGGGCTTCCTGCAGAGATATATTCTTTTTCTCTTCTTAATGAATCGTTCTGGACTTTGATTTTCTTCTTCTTTTCTTTTTGCTTGATTGTCCCTCTACACGTCCCTCCTCCTGAACTCTGTCGTCCTCGACAGGCTTTCTGAGGCGACGCGTGTATGTTTGAATTGCGGTTTGCTCTCCTTGGTTCAGCAGATTGGCATGACATAGCATGAATTCCTTCCATTGCTTTGACTTTACTCCGTCTTCTGGCGCCTGTCTATGATCAGCAAAGAAACTTGTTTCATAGGCCACCAGCCTTGCATTTAAATTGGAAGTCATTTTCACAAAAATCTCTGAATCCATTTCAAAGAAGCCTGTAAAGAATGCTTCTTCGAAAGTCTGCATATATGTCGATGGCAAAAACATAAGGCGAGAATAGTATGCCATAATAGTGAGTCGGCTCGGAATGGTCGATAAATCAAAAATGAGAGCTTCCGACCCTTGCGTAATGCCGATGAAATTCAAAAATGTATACTTAGCATGTTGGAACACCTTCAACACTGTAATGAGCATGCTAAATATTTTATTTGTCATCTTGACGGCTAAGTCCGGAACTGTAGCATACCTTGCAATCCAAAATTCCATTGTCTTCACCATATATTCTTCTGTAGGTAAGTAATTATGTGGCGGACTAGGTAGTAACGGATAATTTAGCCACTGATTATTGATAGTGCCTTGACGCTGTCCTTCCCAAAATTGCATCCAAGAGCGTCTGCGGGGTACAGGACAAAAAGAGGGATTTACCTGAAGCGCATAGGGTGATGCTTCCCACTGTACCCGCAATGTCGGATTCTTCTCCAAAATTTTTCTTCGCCATATCGGATCCGCCTTCTCAAATTCCTCTTGAGTATACTTGAAAGTGTCATGCTGGAATTGAAGGTTGTGGTCCGGATCTTTGTTCGTTGTAGTCTTTATATACATCCGCGTCTGTTCTTTAAGTAGACCATATGGTACATTGAATGGCTTCAAAATTTGATCTAACTGTTTGTTGTCTATTCGAGCTTCTTTCATTATTTGTATTATTTGATCTTCAAAATCAGCAGTGAGCTGGGACACCAGTAGTGCCCTTTCTGGTCTGCTCAGTTCTGCAATGTCTCGTGTGTTAGGTTCTAATGGAACCTCCTTTTCCGCCCTTATTGGTGAATGATACAAGGGGGGAGAGAGAGGACGTACCTCTTCCTCCACAGTAGCCGTGGTTTCTGGTGGAACTACTGGTGTCCCCTGCTTACCTATTAGCTCGATCTGTTCCTGAAGTCGTTTGATGATTTCATCTTTATTCTTAAGTTCTTCTTCAGCCTTTGTAAGCTTTTCCTGATGTTTGATTAATTCCTGTGCGACTATGTGCATGTGATCTGTGTCTTCTTTGCACTGCCGGAAATAATCTTTCTCTGCTTTTTTCCATTTTTTGCGTAGGGCGGCAGTGTCATTCATATATCTTTGTTCCCATTCTGCAATTGTCTCTTGCTCCTGTTTGAGCTGATCTGCCATCTTGGTCAACTTTTCTTTCATGTCATTTATATCCTCATTTGATTTGTCAGTATCTTGCGGTGGTTGATCACTGAGGAGAGCTGTCATGAGCTCCTTGTTCCTATTCCGTAAGTGGTCGGCGTCCTCCATGCTCACCTTGAGCTGTGATTCGAGTACCTTGCTACGTGCATGGATCCTCGTTTTCTCTTTTTCTGTCATATCTAGTTTCTTTGTGAGCTCCAAAACTTGCTCTTTTAGTTGGACATTTTCCGTTTCTAATATTCTGTACTGGGTTTTGGTTGTCTTTATTTCCTCGTGTTTCTTCAAAACTTGAGCTTCTGCTTTAGATAATTTCTTAGCCAGATTCATACCTTCCTTTTGAAGCTCCTGCTTATCGAGCATGGCTTGGTCGTAATCTTCATCAGCATCAAGCATCAACTGTTGAGTGTCTAGTGCAGTGCGAATCATATCCTGCACCACAGGTTTGAGCTGAGCTATATCAACATTCAGCCATGTCTTTGGTATGTCTGGGGTTTCTCCTGTATGTACATCTTGTCCTTTTGCAACGTGGATCATTTCCTTATGTGGTTGTTGGACCTGTAGTTGTACTTGCAATTCTGCTTCATCTTCTATGACTTTACGAACCTTCGTGGCACTCCCTTGAAATGTCACATCCATTGGGGACGGTTCCGCCACAACCCTTAGTGGGGTGAAGGGTTCTTCGTCTTCTTTTTCTTCTTCCTGAGGCTTATCCTCTGATATCATTGCATGCACCTCATCATCAGATTTGTCCTCCTTTGTGTGGGTGATGGAGGCATCTTTCGGTTGAATCGGGTGTTGCTCGTCTTCTTCTGCCTTCTCTGTGGTTGTATTTTGGTCTACCAGTGGTGATTGAGCTTTTTCCTTGTCGACTGCTTGGGCTTCGCCATAGTCTACTTCATTCAATTCGGCCCACTGGCCATCATCCTTCGATTCACTTTGAATGTCTACATCCAATAATGATGTATTGGGCTTCTCTTGGCCGTCGGATCCAGAACTTGAATTGTCTAGCCCAATTTCTCGATATCTATGTACCTTGGTGAGTTTGCCTTGTGATTCTTGAGCTTTTGCGGACTGTTGATAGTGATGACCCTGCACTGGTAGATTAATTTGTCCTTCTGTATATTTGTGAGTCTCCTCCAGTGCTTGGGTTAATTCTTCTTCCGTAATCTTTCTGGTTCATTGAGTAGTGGTTGTAGGCAGTACATGTACTCTCTTTGTTTTTGGTACTTCTTCTTCTGCTTGTTGGACTTCTCGAGGTCGTTTTGTACCTCTCATGGTGCCTCTCATTCGGGGTTTCGAATTTGTTTCTGCTTCTTCAACTTGCTTGCTTCCTTTCTTCTGCTTCGGTACAGTAGCTGCTTTGACAAAATGAGCCAACTCCATTGAAGATGGCATTTCCCGTAAGAACTCGCGCATGCCCAATGCGTGGTAAATCATAATTGTGAGGGCAGTGGTCCCATTGAGGAATTTCTTATTTTCCCATTTCTTTTTCGCCTCGAACAATCTTTCTTGCACATAAGGTGTAAGATTTACCTGGTTTCCGATCTGTTTTATGGCATGAGATAATAATTGCACAATGATCTTTTGAGGGGCCATGTATCTATTCATACTCGGGAAGCAGAAGTGTTGATGAATCAATCTGACTTCTTCTTCGATGTCCACCCTATTGATGTCGACGAAAGTTCTTGTTTTCGCTCCACGACTCTCTTCCTTGACCGTGTTGACACCATCCTTTTCCCATCCAAATGCTTCTTTGATTAAGTCGTGGGAAAATTGAATGACTACCCATTCTCCATTCTTATCCATCACATTGGCTTCTGGCACCAATGGATCATGTAGTGCTGGTCGTAGAGTGTTCATGACTTGTGTACAGCGTTGGAAATCCGGTTTATAGATAGGTAGCTCAAAATACTTATGAACTCCTGCTTTCTTCATGATATCGATCGTGGATGGCAGTCCATGTAAAACTTTGAAGTCCTGGGACATGATCGGAAAATGATGCTCCGTATCCATGATCTTTATGTTGGCCAAGAAAAGATATTCCTCCACTGGCTGCTCATCTCTGAACCAATGGCCTTTTGCTTTCGTAAGACATTGGGGAGGAAATTCTTGGACCTCCTCTTGGATTGTAGCTTCAGAGTCTTCAGAAGCCATCTGCACTTACAAGGAAAAGTGCATTAGCTTGAAAAAACTTTCCTGAGACCATACAGTGTGTTGTTTTGATTAAGGTAGCTCGTCACTCCGTTCCCTATTATTTGCAAGAGTGGGATTTCTTACCGCCTCTTTTTATATTTTTTTTTTCTGAAAGAAGACAATCGTTAGTATAGCCGAAGCATGGTTTATGTACATAGTATGTCCATTCCTATCAATTTAAAGCTAAGATCTAGTCTCACTTGGAGATCGTGCACCACTAGTTTGATATTGTACATCCTGTGCCGAATGCTTGGCCTTGTATTGCGGCCCTATCATGCTTACTTGAGGTGCATTAGACACTACATGAGTGCAATTGGGTGCTTTATCTCCTCGATCATCCGCTCCTCGTGGTAGTTTTGGTTTCTAGATCCATTTTGAGAACACTGAGAGAGGTTGCTGGTTTTTCTCGATTCGGGCAGCTGCTCGTGTTCCATTTGCTTTATCCATTGTCCGAGTGAATTTGGCATTGCTTTGCGATCTTCTCTGATGATTCTTATGTGTTGTTGACTTTTGCCTTATCTGCTGTGGTGTTTCCTCTTTTGTCCTTACATTCTGTTTGGCTGCTTGTATGACCTTTTTGGGAATCCATATCTGATGTCGAGATCTTTGAGCTTCAAGCAAGGGCTTGGCAATCCATACTTGTACTGGTTCTTTTCGTTTGTAGTTCTTTGTAGCGGGTTTGGTGATGCCTGTTTCCTTCTTCCGAGCACTTGTGGACGTTTCTTGACTCTGTATTTGATCCTTGCGTACCCACATATATTTGGGTGGTTGTCGATTCGAGTATCTGCTTAGTGGTTTCCAATAGTACGAGCTTTGGATGTTTTGAGCCTGTTTAGGAGAGAGCGTCTCCTCGTTGGTTGGCTTATCCTCAATTACATTGGATAACTTCGACTCTATAGTGGATGTCACAAAGATTAAAGTTTCAGCTTCTATGCATTTGCTTTCTGGGTGTCGAGCACAGTTGCTACTATCTTCCGTCGTTTCTTGAACTTCCTCCAATCTTGGTATTGACATGGTTTGGTTACATGGTTTCTCTTCAAGCAAGCTGAAAATCTCTTTATGCCCAATCGTAGCTGAAATATAACCTTGAGCTAGATGGATACATGCTTCTGTCTCAATGATCCAGTCTTGTCCTAGAATGAAGTCTTCTATTAAATCGTCATCCTCACACACTAGGACTCTTTGTTCCATGGAGGAATTTCCTAGGTGGAGGGATACATTCGTGGTTCCAATACATTCTATGGTGTGACCTCCAATTCCTATTAATTGGGCTTTTGTGGGATTCAATTCTAATTGCAGCTCGTCTGCTATTCTCCTTCGCATGCAGCTAAGGCCTTCTCCTGAGTCTATCAATGCATCTATCAATTTATACTCTGTCTTGCCAATCCCTAGGTTTAGGTAAGGTTGCGTTTTACACATACCCGTTGTATCATTATTTTTGACCTGATAGTTTGCCATAGGGATGGGCTCTTCTCCTTGGAGATAGCGTTCATCTCTTTGCCTGATCCACTCTTTCCGTTTCCTAATGCGTTCTAGTGCTTCTTGTCGGGCTTCCTCTCGAATTCGTTCTTCTTCCTTTTTCCTATTTTGAGCTCCTAACAGTCGCGCTAGCATTTGATCAGTCAAGGGCTCCATGAATCGTCTTACTCTGCATCCACTGATGTAGTTGGGAAGAATGTCTCCGTCTAGTGTAGCGAGATTGACTGCACCACTAGTAGAGATTCGATTTATAATCAAAGGTCCATATCCGCGTTTTTGTAGCTTCTTTGCATGTTGTTTTAGGGTGTATACTAGGACTAAGTCGCCTTCTTTAAATCCTTTGTCTTTTATATGTGCATCATAATATGCCTTCTGTCTCCGTTTAGCGGCATAAATGCCTGCCACAGCTTGCAATCTAGTCTCGTGCAACTTTTCAATTTGATCTAGTTGTTGGGACAGTTCATGACCGTTCCACTCATATTGCTGGGCCACTTTCAATGTAGGTACTAAGAAGTCAATTGGCAAAATTGCATTCTGCCCATACACTAGATTGAAAGGTGTGGTTCCAATGGCCGTTTTATATGCCACTCGGAAGGCCCAAATTGCATGATGCAATTGTTTATCCCAATCTGACCTTCCATTATTGACAATCTTTGTCAATACAGTGCATAGTACCTTGTTGGAACTTTCTGCTTGTCCGTTAGCTTGAGGATGGTATGGGGCTGATTTTTTATGAATCACTAAAAAGTCATTCATTAGCGACTCAATGACTTCGTTTAGGAAATGCGTTCCTCGATCACTCACTATCTCGATTGGTAGTCCAAAGCGTGTGAAAATGTGCTCAAAGAGAAATTTTGCTGTAGTTTGAGCATCATTCTTTCTAGTGGCTTTTGCTTCTACCCACTTGGTTAAGTAGTCGGTGGCTACTATGATGTACTCCGCATGTGATCCTTTCGCCGGTGGATTGATAGGTCCTATGAAATCAATACCCCACTTGGTAAATGCTCTCGCACAAACCATGGGTCTTAAAGGCATGTCGTCTCTTCGAATGGGATATTTCGCTCTCTGGCATGTTTCGCAGCTTCTCACATATGTCTCCGCATCCATATGTAGAGTTGGCCACCACAAGCCTGCAAATAGAATCATCTTGACCGTTCTGTCTGCTGAGAAATGTCCTCCTGCAGCTCCTGCGTGTGCCATTTCTAATATGGGAAGATATTCTCCTTCATGTACGCACAATCTGAGTTGATTGTCTTTCCCTCTTCTAAACAATTGTTTTCCCATTATCACATAATCCTTGCTCATTTCTTCTAGGGATCGCTTTCTTGCTAAACTAGCTCCTATTTCGTGCTCTTTCGTTTTGAGGAATTGTACTAATGTTTTACTCCAATTAGGCGCTATGGTCAAAAAAGGTAAGGACACGTGATCCTCTGGGCTAGTTTCTTGGCATTCCACACAATTACTTACATAATCGTGAACGTCTTTTGTCATGTCGGGCCAATATACGCCTAACCTTTTTAATTCTCGAATTGTTCCATGCATCCCTTGATGGGTTTTCCACTTGTTTACGTGTGCCTGCTGGATTAGTTGCTTCTGTTCATCTTCCTCGACACATCTCAATAAGACTCCGTTAGGTTCCTTATAATACATGCTTCCAGCAACAATGTGTAAATTTCTTGTTTGGAGAATCTCTTTTGTGCTATCTTTATTTATTGAGTGTTGAGGGCCATGGGTGAGTATAGAAATTAGTCGTTCCGCCCACTTTGGACATACTTCAAGATTAAACAAGTACGTATCTGGTAAATCATCCGGTACTCCGCTAGGTGGTTCTCCATGCGTTAGCCTTGAAAGGTGATCTGCTCTTACATGTGTGTTTCCTTTTTTGACTATTACCTCAAAGTCGAACTCCATTAATAACAAGAACCATCGTACCAATCTTCCCGTGTTGCAAGGCTTATTGACTAAATACAACAAAGCCTGATGGTCTATGAAGAACTTGAATTTGTTGGCTAAGAGGTAGTGTCTAAACTTCTTCACTGCATAAACCATTCCTAAGCCTTCCCTTTCAGTAGTCGTATAATTTCTTTCTGCTTGGTTTAATTGTCTACTCGCGTAAGCGATTGGATGGTCAAGCTTCCCTTCGTCGGCCGGTTGAGCTAGGATACATCCAATGGCATAGTTCGAAGCATCAACATGAATATGAAAAGGCTTGCTCCAGTTGGGTGATTTTAGAATTGGGGCTGTACTCAGCCGCTTCTTAAGCTCGTTGAAGGCCTTCTCACACTCGTCTGTCCAAGTGAACTGAGTCAATAGACCATATAAGGGCTTAGCTATTATGGCATACATGTGAATAAACCTACGGTAATATCCACAGTGTCCCATAAAGGCTTGTACCTCTTTCGCGTTCCTGGGTCTTGGTAGCTCCAAGATAACTTTAATCTTTTCTTCGTCCGTGGATATTCCATTCTTTGAAACGATGTGTCCTAGGATTTTTCCTTGGCGCACCATGAAGACACATTTCTCAGGGTTCAAGCAGACTCTATACTGTCTACATTTATTGAATATTTTTCTCAGTTCCGGTATATGGTCTGGTCGTTGATTTGAGTATGTACACAGATCATCTACGTATACTTCCATACTTTTTCTCAAAAATTCTTTGAATACATGACACATCAATCGTTGGAAGGTGGCTGGCGCATTAGTGAGCCCGAAAGGCATCACTCTAAATGCATAGATTCCCCATTCAGTCGCGAATGCGGTTTTATGCTGGTCCTCAGTTGCAATAGCTACTTGGTTGTAACCAGAGAATCCATCCAAGAAGCTATAGACCTCTTTGCCGGCAATTCTTTCCAAAAGATGGTCTGTGATGGGTAAAGGGAAACTATCGCGTATAGTTGCTGCATTTACTTTTTTTAAGTTGATACACACCCTTAGTTTTCCGTTTTTCTTGGGCACTACTACTAGTGGCGATACCCATTCTGTGTGTTCAATCTCATAAATGAATCCTGCCGCTAGTAACTTGTCAATTTCTTCCTTTATTTTTGCTGCGTAAACTTCGTTATACGTATAAGGGCGTTGTTTAGAAGGTTTTGCATCCGATGTCATAGGGATTCGATGAGCGCATATGCTGGGTTCTACACCCTTAAGGTCTTTGTACGTCCAAGCAAATACATCTCGATACTCTCGGATGAGTCGTATGAGATCCTCTTCTTCTTCTTCCGATACATCTTTTCCAATATACGTGCACCTCTCTTCTCCATCTTCTATCGTTACAACTACTTTCTTGGTTTGTTCCTTGTTGTCGTAGGCTTCTCCATCCCGGGCCTCTCGTTTAGGCATTTGAGTTGCTATTTTCCTTTCTTCCACTTCGTATCTTTTAAAATGTTCTGGAACTTCGAAATGGTCTGGTTCCAGTTCCACTTTACTCGTGTCCTCTCTATGCTCGTGTATTATTGGGATGGTTTCGATTGCTAAGACTTTTGTTGGTCTTTCTTTTGATTCCTTTTGCATGGTTTCTAAATATTGTTCCTCAGAGTCAAACTCTGGTTCCATTTCTATGCTTTCATACTCTTCTTTCCACTCTTCCTCTACAATTTCCCCTGCTTCTACTTCTTGGAGGACAACCATGTAGAGGTTCACGTCCTTCCTCGTCTATACAATCGTTCATCATCAATACTTCCTCATTCACACAAACGTCTAATGTGGCTAGGATTTCCATCCAGCCATGTGGTTCGAAGAGTTAATCTGAAAAAATTTTAGGCATGTAATCGGTTCTTCTATCGATCGATAATTAGGGTGCCCTATTGGCCACATTTGTTTTTTACACTCCTCCTTCTTTGCTTCTTTGCACATCCACAACTGGGCATCCTCGTACATCCAAGATTGGTCACTTGATCCAGCACTGTGAATGGATAGGTCATCTTCTTCTTTGTGAACTGGATTCCATTGTAATGGTGGAACATCCCGATAAGCGAATGTGTGCAAATTTATCTTGGTAGTGTTCCCTTGATGTTGGAGATATAATGAATCTCTGCCCCAATCTTGTACGACTCGCATCTGTCTCATGAAAGGTCGTCCTAATATCATTTCATAATTGTTTGCTTTTTCGAACTTACATATGGCCAGTGTGTGTTCAAATTCCACTCCACACGTGGTTAACTTAATTCCTTCCAATATTCCTAGGGGTCTCTCCACATGACCGTCTGCTAACTGGAGTTTCATGCGAGTGGGTCGTAAGGCTGGTTTTCCCCACTTTTCCCAAATTTCCTTCGTTGCAATTCCTACTCTAGCTCCTGTGTCTAAGATGGCTTTGGTCATGTACCCGTGGTAGATGACAGGTAAACAGGTATTCCCTTCATCTCCTTCACTGAATTCTCCTACTTTATCGACTGGAACCTGTATTGTGGACTTATTTTCCAGTTCCTTTTCTTTTGATCCTCCATTCTTTGGCAGTGGTTTCAATTGATCTGCCATTTGCTTCCACAACTGGGGTTTGAGTCGAAGAAAATCTTCCACCGTTAGTTGGCATTGTACTTTCGTTTTCTTTAACTCTGTTAAATTATGCGAACTCTCCTTTCCTTTTCCTGATCCTTTTCCATGCACCGTGGGTGCTCGTATTACCACTGACTCTTTTTCATACTCTCCCATATAGTTAGGCAATGTTGAAATGCTTATGGTCTCCTCTCTACCTCTATCGAGTCTTGAAATCTCCTCGTAGGCCTCCTCGAGGTTAGGATGGGGTTGACAGTCTTCCACATCTATTTCATCAAATGGTGGTGAATCGACACCATTCTTCTTCCATTGCTCTTCTCTGATTCTATCCCACAAGTCCTTGGGCCAGTCAGCTTCTAAGTCTGGTATGGCTGATACAGGGCCATCTTGTGCTGTCTCTTGTTCACCTTGGGAATCTTCTTTTCTCAATTCTTTATCCGTTGGTTTGATGTATTCTTCGTAAGGTTCTTGTGCAATCCTTGTCTCTGGTAGAGTTGGGATAGTCTTTTCTAGGGTTGTCTGTGCTACTTCTATGAGTTTTCTGCATAGGGCTAGTCTTTCCTTTTCTAATTCCCCTCTAGGGTAGATTTTTTCATGTTGCTCTATGTTCAGTCCCGTTTTGATTCTAGCTTGGTACGCTTTTAGCCACATCTCCAAGTCGTCTGGCTTTGGATCTGCTAGAATTGATCCGGGCTTCTCCCTATCTGAGCTAGGTTCGATTAGCTCAGGAGTTTCCTTAGACTTCCCTTGTTCTTTGTGTTTACTTGATTTTGTGATTTGCTTTTTACTGTTTGTACTCTTGTTCTTTGCCCATTTATCCTTGAGTTTCTCTCGTCGTTCTTTCCATTTCTGAGCTTTTATGTTGCGGGAATTTTCACATGGGTCCTCCGAATCTTCCACTATCTGAGTTGTAGGACTTATTTTCGTGTTGTTTTTTTGTCCCTCTTCTGGTTGCTGTTCTTTTTGTTGTTTTGTCTGGGCTCTAGTGATGGCTTTTAGCGGCACTGTGTATTCCTTATCACTTCCAGATTCTTCTATGACCTCTATTACATTGATTGGTGCAGAACCTTGGTTTTTTACCGGATTCTTAGGGCAATCCCTAAAAAGATGTTCCTTTCCGCAATCACTGCAATATCCTTCCCAGATTCTAGGTGGTGGAGGGTTGTATGGTCGAGGGCATTCTCTAATGAAATGGTCTCCTCCACATCTAAAGCATGGTCCTCTCGGTACCGGTGGTCTACTGGGTGGTCTCATAGGTTGTGGTGCTTTAGGAGCTGTATACATTAGAGTGGAAGTCTCTGCTCCATAAGTCTGATCATAGCCTTCATACCCATAGTATGTAGTCTCATAAGCCGGTTCGTATTCCATCATGTAGGCTTCATACGGATAGTACTCACTTGGTAGGGCTTCATATCCAAGGTTTGTTGATTCTATTTGGGTCATTGTCGTGGCTGGTACTATACCTCTTTCTAGATTTTCTTCTGGTTGCGCATATTTTACTGGTACTACTTGTTGAGGTTGCGACGGTTGGGGTCCTAGCACTAGTTGTGGTGGTGGGTATGGTGTCTGTTCAATTGGTCTAGGTACTCCCGTCTGTGTTGGATAAGGGTTGTATCTTGGGATCTCTCTGTTCGGGTCTCTAGGTGGATATCCATACGGTCGATACTGAGGTGGTTGGAAAGGGCGTGTTTGCCTATTAAATGGACAGTTCTCAGTAGTGTGATTAGTGTATTTCTGTTCTATGTGACAATACCAAGAAGTCCCTTGTTGTTGCTGCCTGTTGTATGGATATGCTGGTTGTGCACCACCCCCTCCTCGAACACACAGGTGAGTGGGGTGATCTCCTCCACATAAGCTACATCTTCGTAGCATAGGCAATCTTTGAACTGGGGGTTGATAAGCTCTTTGCCCCTGTGCTCCTAATTTCTTGGCTAATAGCTCTGCTAATTCTTCCACGTGACTGGAGTTGGAAGAAATAGCACTCCTTGAGTCGTCCGAATTAGCGTGGCTGGGCTTGCTGTTGAGGTCCTCAGCCAAGTTATCTTCCAAATCAATACACTCCTGAAGACACTCACTCAAAGTTTGTAGTCTTTTCACGTATACTAGTGTCCTTAAGGTTCCATTATTGAGCCCATCCAAAAATAATGAAATCATTTTTTGTTGAGTCGGTCTCTCTGTTACTGGGCATCTATCCACATACTGGTTGAACCTTCTGGCCGCATTCTTCACCGTTTCATTAGGGTTTTGTTTGAAGCTGTGAATTAGCGAAGATGAATTGTGTTTGATTCCTCTCTTAGTGAATTCTCCTATGAATTCCTGAAAAAATTGTTCCATGCTCCCAAACTGGTTGGGATCTAAGGGTTGGAACCAGGTCAGAGCTGTTCCTATGAGGGTGAGTCCAAACGCCTCATACTGTACAAAGAAGTCGTCCACTTGTTCCGCTCTTAGGACTTGTTTGAATTCAGCAATGTGATCATATGGTTCTCCTGATCCATCATAAGGGTTTCGTACACACTTAGCCACTTGAATAGGCCTCAGCCGTCTAACAGGTTCAGGTGGTCTGGGCATCACAGGAAGAATAGGGACAGCTGGTCGTATGGGTGGTATACCAGGCTGTCTTCCTATCGGGGGTTGTGGTCTTACTGGTGGTCTGCATTGGTTTCCTATCCCTGGTTTGGTCTGATAGTGTGCTTGTACTCCTGGTGTGGCAAATTGTACATGAGCATGATTAGGTACGCTCCTATGGCTGGTCTGTCCTGATGCAGTATTTTCTGTTTCTTCTTGATTTCCAAACGGATTTTGTGAGGTTGTTGCTTGCTCTTTCTGGGGAAACACAGGTGTACCCATATATCTTAATCGAGACCTGTCTAAGATACTCACAGGCCAATACCTTCTTTGATCTTTATCCAGGTATGTGAGTCTAGTCTCATCATCAGGGTCTTTCAATTCATAGAAAGTCATGGGGTTCTCTTCTCTCCCTGGAACAGGTGAATCGGTTTGCAACAGTAAGTTTGATCCGTGAATCATATAGACTTCTAACAAATAGTCGTCTTGAGGTATTAGGTCACCTCTCAAGACACGTGACACTCGGGATCTGCCTCTAGGGGTGGTCACAAACTCTTCTGGTTGTGTCCTTCCTAGGTTTTCAGGGTCTGAGAGTTCTCCTCTTTCATTGATCCTTTCCGGAAATTCGGTTACCATGTAGATGTGACCAACTTTGTCAACATATGCACCTCCTTCGTATTTGACAGCTGGTCGGGGTACGATTGTGGCATTTTGGGAAGTTACCATCCTGGCCACAAACCTATTTAAGCCATCCAGGTAGATTGGAATCTCCTGGGCATTGGTGGATACATACTGCAAGGAAGTACGGTAGTCCCCCTCCACAGTAGTCATGAAGCTTCTCGTTGGTGTGGGACCTTGCATGTCTTCCGAGGCCATAGGTAATTCCTCTTCTGAGTCACTAGAGGTTTCTAAGTAAACGGAGTGATGACTAACCTGGGCAGTACTTCCTACTGAAGATATGATACTCCTTCGACTACTTAGAACTCTTCCTGACCTCAAGTTCATTCACTCTCCTAAGCCTCTCTTTATGCTTCTTAGATTCCCCTTGGGTAGCTCTCCCAATGACTCAATTAGTCTGCCAAAAGAAAGGTTTAAACTGGGCGATACCACCTCCTGACGATACCACACTCGGCGATACTCCACTGACCGCGATACGATACCAGACACCCAGACGATACGATATCAATCTGGTGTCGCGATACTATCCTGGAAGACAAACGATACGACACCTCGACTATGTACGATACGATACCTGAACGGCTCGGCGATACGACACTAATGACAGTGTCGCGATACTGCCCTGATGAACAGGCAATACGATACCACAGCGGTGTCGCGATATCAGAATTCACAAGCGATACGATCTCACAGTGATGAGTGCGATCGCGATACCAATCTTGGCGACACGATACCACTATGGTGTCGCGATACCAAGATAAGCAACCGACGATACGACACTTGGGGTCGGCCTGATCTCGATACCAAAGTAGTGTCGCGATACCAAGGTAGTGTCGCGATACCAAAGTATCAAGCGATACGATACCACCCGGTAAAGTGAGGTCGCGATACTAAACCTTAGGCGATACGACACCACAACAGTGTCGCGATACCAAGTGTTAGTACCGGACGATACGATACCAGAGATCGAGCACGATCGCGATACCGACTCAGTGTCGCGATACCGAAATGGTGTCGCGATACCAAGGCTGGTATCCAACGATACGACACCTCTGGCGAGTGTCGCGATACAAGGGAATTTTGGTATCGCGATACCAAAACTCAACCGATCGCGATACTCAAGCCAAAAGGTCTCCAAACTTGAAAATTTTTGCACCCCCTTGCACCTCTCACCCTTCTCCTCACTCCTAAGCCTCTGCCTCTCACAAAATATGCAATTACTCACAAATTTTCCCCCCCGCGATACTGCGCATTCCTTTTAATCATTCGTTTGTGCAAGTTCAAAGAGTTTTTGGTATTGAATCTTAATGGGGACTCACCTTGGGTCTACCTAGCTTGCTTCTGGAGCTCTTGCACAAGCTTTGAGGCTCTATCCTGCACGATACCACTCAGACGATACCAGTCGCTGTCGTAGACGATACCAGTGAGCAGTGAAGTGTCAAATGAACAATTTTTTTGGTTTTTATATTTTTTTTGACAGAACTTGAAATTTTGGGATTTTTGGTGATTTTCTGAGAATTTTGGTCTACTCCTACTCCTCTTCTCCTCACTTCTCCTCTCCTTCTAACCTAACCCTAAGTCCTTCTTCTCTTCCCTCCTCCTAAACCTAAACCTAAAACTTATCACACACACCTCGAAGATGAGAAGTGACAAGTGCTGAAATGGTGGACTACTTGCCAATGGACAAATTTGCGTCTACAAGTACGATTCGATCACACTCGCTCTATAACTATCACGAAGGCACCTTGGTAGAGTGACTCCCCGGGAACGGCGCCAAAAACGTGTGTACTTGAGCCACAAAGACTCAAGGACTTGTACCAATGAGACTATACCTCAATTGCCATACAAGTGCATATAGTGGGATCCTTTTCACACATTTAAATGTCAATCCTAGGGAGTGACTCGCCAAGTGTATGAAGACGTGTGCACACGTGATAGAAAATGAAGTGGCTCAGCAATTCACACATGAGAAAAGACTACTACCACTCACACCTACTGAAACACTGAAAGTGTTGCCGCAAGCCTCTTTTCAGCAGTTTTGGTATTTTGAGGTTTTCTCCCAGCCCAGAACTCCGAACATAGGCAATAGGGTACTCGTTTCGAAGCTCTCGACGAGACGAATCCAACGGTGGTGGTTTCACTCAATTCTGACCACTCTGCTTCAAGTTATGGTAGAAACAGTGAATTACGGGAGTCACAAACACCCGCGCCTCAGCTTCTCCTAGCTTACGCACGCACTACAGCAGCTCAAAACAAGGGGGAAGGGGTAGACAACAGTCCTACACTTGCATTTCAAACATCACACACACATTCAAGAGCAAAATGAAGATCAAAATCAGCAAGAAAGAGGCAAATTCGAAAATTCAGAAGTGCTCCTTCTTCACAATGACAAATGGTCCTTTACAATGAGTCACTTTTGACTTATATACTAGTGCCCTAAGTTTGGTCCTTTCACACAAGAGACCGGCACTTTATTCCCTAAAAGACTAACTTCCTACTATTGTACATGGGTAATTCACTAATCTTCTGTGGGTATGCATCTAGAGGACTCCTCTAGTGCCTTTACAACGGAAAATATATACAAGAGTGGTTATGATACAAAAGTGGTGTGTCCAAATCGGAAAAATTTTGGGCCCCGTCTTTTTCTCTGCTTTGTGCGCTCTTTTATCTCTGCAACAGTGCAGTAGAAACCGTAGCACGAACAGGAATATGCAGAACATCATCATCTTCGACACCTTTTGCATCAGCTTCAGTACCTGCAGTTGTAACAATTGCAGGTGTGCTAGGACATTTTCAACACCCTGCACAATGTTCCACAGTCCTTTTGCAACCAATACATATCACGTCATATAAGCCCACAATGGATAGTTGGTACCATCCAACTTATCCTCAACAGCCAACATACGAAATACATCACTGCTTTCAGCCATGGCCGGTGACTAAAATACCTTGATGCAAAAAATTGATTGTATCTCAAAAAGTTGAATGGAACTTCCCAGACGAGTTCTGCTAAACCTGTAGCGGACTTCGAGACACTTATACTGGCGAACCAAAATAGGTATATACCTTTGGCACAAAAAGACAAAATAACCTGCACAAGCACTGCGACAGTGCGTTCGGAGGCTAAGACGAGCTCAAATGCTCACCAAATTTCATGCAAATCTGAGACTACAACCGGAGAGGTGTAGATGATTCCCTAGATGAAGCGGTGACCTGCTCTGATGCCAATTGTTGGAGTCAGTTGTCTACGGAAGCACGTGAACAACACAAGGAAGAAGAAGAAGCTTGGAGCACAACACACAATACTGAATGTATTACTAGAGCATGTACAAAGATAAGTAGCCCATTAGGGCAATAGGCGTATATACAAGCCGGGGAAAAAAACCTCCTAAAGAAGGAAAAAAATGCTCCAGCGGTCCTAGAGTGCTCACACACATCACTACCTAAATATATCAACAATTCCCTTGGAGGAAACACTACCAAACCCATATATTGGAGCCTAGATCTCATTGTATCATTGAGTTCCCAATATCTTCTCTTATCTTGATTCAAGTATGTGGCTCTCGATGAGTCTTCTTGAGCATGAAGCTCATAAATGGTAGGAGGATTGACACTACTTCCCATTAAAGGCATGATTGCTTGCAACAACTTATACATTTCCAACAATTAGATAAAACTCCATCAAATCATCATCTTGAGGAATTCTATCTCCTCTCAAGACAATCACTACATAGGACTTTCCTCTTGGGGTAGTCACTACCTCTCTTATGTAGTTGGGTTACTTGGTTTCTCAATTTCTCCCATTTCTTTGATTCTCTCACGTTGGTTAGTCACTAAGTACAAGTGCCCTCGTTTATCTACATATAAACCTCCTTGAAACTTCACCACTAGTCTTTTTAAAACTTTAGAGGTAACTAAATTTTCCAATCTTTCCACACATCTATTGAGTTCATCTAGGTATATAAGCACTCCATGCACATTTGTAGAAACATACTGCAAAGAAGTTCTAAAAGTCTCCTTCTATCAAAAACACGACTTCTGAAGAGTAGACATAAATATACATACCTTCAGAGGTCGACATTAGCTCACTTTTCGATTCACTAGAAGTGTTCAAATACATAAAGTGGATGCTTCTTTGAGTCACATTCCCTGTTGATGAGATTACACTTCTTCGACTCCCTAAGGCATGTCCTGATCTCAGGTTCGGTCAATTGTGATTTGTTCCAAAAACCTCATGGTGCACATTACTTCAGCTTACTGACATGGATGACACTTGACATGCATATGATATGATACTTGGCTAGATAACACACAATACATGGGAAAAATGATACACAATACTCTAGGGTCATGATACATGATACACGATACAAACCCTCAAATCAATGACGCACTATACTTGAGTGTACTGGCGACACACGATATTTGGACTTCACGATACGATATGTAGTCACATGATACTTGACTAAGGCGATATGATGCATCCTTAAACATTACACATTACTTGATGTCATGTGATGACATTGGCTTGTATTGGCAATACACGATATTCGTCAAGGATGACACACGATACTCGATACTAGAGTGCCACATGATGATACTCGACTAGCCACGATACATGATACATAGGTATCGTGATACTTGACTAGGAGGGAGGTGTCAATGATACACGACACGTACTAGCTATCAAACACACGAGAATTTCATATCACAATACCAAACTCAAACAATCATGATACTTGGAATTTTCTTACATGAAATCAATTTTTTATGTGACGTGTGAGTTCCTTGTGCACTCCTCTCTTCCCCCTGGTGCCTTATCATAAAAATTCCTTAATTTTTCCTACAAATTATCCTCACAACACTTGGGATGTTTCGTTTCTCCCCTTAAGTTCTAAAGGCTAGTTTCCTAGAACTTAATACCTAGAACCTCAAATTGTGCACACACAAAGCAATGATGAATCTTTTTGGTTGAAGAACCTTAGTATTTATTACTTGAATGAGTACCCACTTAAGTATACCACGATTGTGATAGTGTGCACAACTCAAGATTTTACTTCATCTCATCATCAATATTCAACTTTTGAGCTTGTGATTCCATGAATAGAGCGTCAAATTTGTTAGAATGAGGGATTTTGTTATAAGTGTTAATACTAAGCTCGTATCCCTTAAACATCAACTATTCCTTATTTGAGGAATATCTTTCTCATAGGTATTGTAGAGCTATTGCAGAACTTGCTCTATAATCTCACACTCCAATTTCATGAAGAATACAATGTTTGCAATAGATCACCAAATGGTTGGCATTTTCATATGATCAAGATCTTCCTAGTAACCATCATACGTGTATGTTGTCACCTTTTTATTATCTATCAATTGGTTTCCATTGTCTTCTCTCAATCAAAAATGTTGTTTAATTAATTCTTCTAGAGTGAGAAATCCCTATCATAAAGTTTTCAATCTTGAGTTAAACAATGCCTTCACCACAATATTCATTCATAAATTCTATACACTCTAGTGAGATTCTCAATGTCTATAAGATGCATTTGAGTTTCAATCCATGGATTTATATGAATACAAATCGCATGCCAACAAAATTTCAAGTTCTTTTCAAAAGGAGATTGAGTATGTAAGTTCAGTTCCGATCTATAAAGGAACCTTTGACTAAAATTACTTTACAAACGTCATAAAAATGGATTCAATAATCAAATTTCAGAGATTCTGGTTCCAAAATCAAGAAACATAAGACTCCAAAAGGGTTTTTTAACATAAAAAGGTTGATCAAAATCAAAGGACACTACTAACACAAAAGGCCCACAAAAACAAAATGAATTGTGAAGATAGAGAAGTAGCAAAGGCACCAAAGATTGGCTCAAAGAATGGAGGGTCAATTTCAAATTCAAAGGAGCCAATGAAGTTAAAGGATCACTAAGAGGGATAATCAAATCTATCACATGAAGGTTTTTTGGTTCCAAACTAAAGATCAAACATCAAAATTGGAAACCATTTGTACAAACAAGTTCTATATATGAACATCAAGATGCTCCATCTCATTAAAGTTACAAAAAAGAACCTTCTCAAAGAAGACTTCCATATATCTCCCAATGGAAACCCAATATACTTCCCCCTTTGTTTTTCACCAATGCTCTCATCTCACTACGTCAATATGTTGTTGCCTTTGTTCCAACTCTGAAACCAAAGTCAACTTCTTTTATATAAAAGAATTATGACAAAGAGCACCATTTTTCCCCTTTAATACCACTTTTCATTAGTCCTCATGAAGGAAAGGGATCTTGTTTAGCCTCACCCAAAACTTAAACTTATTATCAAGAAGAAATTGCTTACCATATCCTTGACATTTCACATCCCCATAATCAATACTAGATCTTAAGAAATCATCCTTTTATATCATAAGAACATATATCAACGTTTTAAAGCCATAGATTTGAAGTTCTCGTTTTTCCATGTCTTAGACTATGTTTGCATATATCACATGCTCGAGATGAACCTTGAATCGTAATGTTAAAATGATCTATGTTTGGACTAAGAAGCTCCAAATTGAAACATGTGCATGGTGCTCAAAACTACACTATTACCAATTAATGTTCTCATAACTTTCCTAAGAACCACCTTAATGGATTGTAATGTCTTGAAAATGTAGCATAGAAATGGAACAATCAAATGAATAATATTCAATACACCATTCTCAACAAAAGAAAAAGAGGTTTTTCCATTCATTACTAGATCATTTTCATATTAGGTCAAACTAGTTTGGCATATTCGTAGACATTGTCTCTCCTAACACCTATTCATTTACTTATTATTGTACAAATGGTAAAGGGTTCCATTGTTATAAGAGTTCCATTGGGAGAGCATATGATTATCATGGGCTAATACAAGATCATTTTGTATATTCCAAAGACATGGAGAGCTTATAGGAAATGCTTAATAATGTTGTGTGCATACCTACCTATGCCTTGAATGTTTAACAATTATCAACCTTGAACACAAGTGGGATGGTAGAGATTAGGATCCATATTACTATTCCCTTTCATCATTTATTTGCATGGTTGCATGCATCCATTTTTTAGAAATAACTCAACATGTGAACAAAAACGAACATATAAGCAAGAGAGGTAAGTTGTGGAAGAGGATTCTCAAGCACATTCCAATTCATTATGTTACAACTCACTCCATAAATAAACATATCTAGAAGGTGTTGGTCTACAAAGTTATGGGATGTGACAAAGGGAAAGATTTTATGAAAAACTTAGAATCAAAAAAATTCAACAACCTTTGTAGAATAACTCTTTTTTTCGTTGCTAGAAGAATCAAGTGCTATACATTTGACCACATGTTCATACACTCTTAAGAATATTCCTATAGATATAAACGAAAGAAGGTTTTTATATTGGCCTAAGGGATGAGAAAAACATCAAGGGATCATGTAATTGTTTTTGGTGGTTTGATAGCTATGTTGTATCCACTTAATACATTTCAATGTTGCTTTAAAATATAAAAAAGGGGATATCGAAAAATTTCTCAAAGTCAAACTATACTATTTGCAAAGATGGGATATCCATACTCTTCATATAGTATAGTGGTCACTAGATATGCATCATATGGCATGTAAGGCTGTTACTTGAGTTTTCTTAAGGCACCATCTATTTGTATATTTTCGTATTGATATGCAAGAGCATATTTAGACTCTACGGCACTTTTTTCTCTTTTGAGGTTTTTTCCCCAAAATTGTATGCACCCATAATCATAATGGGCTACTTATATTTTTGTATTCCACATGTAATAATACACTTGTGTTATGTTTCTAAGATTCTTCTTCTTCTTCTTCTTCTTCTTCTTCTTCTTCTTCTTCTTCTTCTTCTTCTTCTTCTTCTTCTTCTTCTTCTTCTTCTTCTTCTTCTTCTTCTTCTTCTTCTTCTTCTTCTTCTTCTTCTTCTTCTTCTTCTTCTTCTTCTTCTTCTTCTTCTTCTTCTTCTTCTTCTTCTTCTTCATCATCATCATCATCATCTTCTTCTTCTTCTTCTTCTTCTTCTTCTTCTTCTTCTTCTTCTTCTTCTTCTTCTTCTTCTTCTTCTTCTTCTTCTTCTTCTTCTTCTACTACTACTACTACCTTGTTCGCTTGTGTGTATTCCCATTCCCCAAACTCCAAAAAAGGGTATGAATGCAATTATTTATTGAGATTTTTCACAACACACTCTTGTTCACTCATTAGGGGAAAAAGTGAGCCCCCCTTGGGCCTTGTAAGGATTCCTAATTTTTAGGGATTAAAATGCTTAATCCTAGAGATTAAAGGGCCACATGAAACCACTAGTGGTATTGTGAAATAAAATATTATTTGTGGATATTTGAACAACCAAGACCCTTGGATTTTATAGATCAATGGTTCACATTCAAATTCGTGAGAGACTAGAGAGAGAGCCTTAAATGCGATGGCAAGTTGGAAACTCTCTGCAAAAAATGGGGTCGTTAGATCATGCTCAATCAAATGGGAAACTGTGAATGGGGTTGATCTTGTCTCCTTAGAGGTTGCAGAGGCGTTGGATCTCCTCAAGATCTAATGGAGCACATTGTAAGGCGCATTTCCGCCATGGGGAGGCCTTTGAACCATTGGATGAGAGTCTAGATCTAGTGGAGGAGAGCAAAAGGGGGAGAGACAGTAGCCATTGGATCTCATCCCAATCTAAGGGAGGATATGAAAAAGGAACTTTTTTTTAGCCAAGGCCATCAAGACTTTTGAGATTGAAGGTAATCCAATGGCTAGAAATGAGGGCGCCTCACTTCCCATGAGTTTCACTCATATACATTAGATCTCCAATGAATCCAAGGGCCAAGGCTTAAGGATGCCTTAACTTTTGCACTTTGAGCTTAGCCATTGGATCTTTGGGGCCATCTGAGGGCTCCAGTTCACTCGAATGTGATCTCAAAGCACTTATGGAAATGAAACCACCAAATGAAGGTATTTTTGCATCTTTGACCAAGGAAAACCAAGGGAAGCCTATGCCTAGTCTAGTTGATTAAGGGACGAGATTGTGTCCACTGCTCTCTTCCTATTGGTGGATCACTAATCACTCCTTAAGCTAAAAGGCCCAAGGAGGGTTCATTTTTTCTCCTAATTTTTCTTGGATCGCCACAATATTAGATGAGCACTATCATGATCATATATATTCAAAACAAACTTTACAACTTATGTGCAGCTCAAAAATCAATTTGAGTCTGTTTTGGCCTCCAAATACACTATCCTAGTGACTATGCATACAATTTTATCCTTTCATGCCAACTTTTGTTTGGCTTTCTAATTTTGGATACAAATGTCCATAAGTGTGCTATAAGTGTAATGAAGCTCCACAGTTTACTTTTATTCAACCTTTTCGAGATACATGCAATTTTCTACATAAGGGTTTGAGAACGATGATGTATTTTGTATGTTTTTTATCAAGGATAAATTGGATGGGTCCAACTACCCATTGTGGGCATCCATGATGTTGATATACATCAACATCATGGATACCCACAATATCCATGATGTATTAGTTACAAAGGAACAATGGAATATTGTGAAAGATGTTGATATACATCCAATTATAACTACAAATGTTCATTGCAACTCCTATTTTGATTATATCAAGTACACCGAAAGCACTCCCAACCATTATAGAAAAGCTTTGATGAAATGGCAAAGATGCATATGCACATGCCTTGATTGCTTTGTCTATCAAGCATATCATTATCCCTTATATTCCCTCATGCAAAACATCTAAGGATGCTTGGGATATTATTGCCACATTTCTATAGGTAAGAATCAGGCTTGTGCTACATATATCTTTGAAAATAGTTGGAAAATGAGCATGTAAATGAAGATGAATCTCGATAATTCTTTTATAAAGATCAAAGATTTAAAGGACTGAGATCTCTTCATATAAAATTTTACCAAATGCCTCAATTGTACATATTGTGCTTAATGAGCTTCCAAAGATTCCTACTCTTCAATTGATGAAGAAAGGGAATCTAGATGCCTTAACATTTAAAGAGTTAGTTTCTATTTTGTTGCAAGAAGATCAATCTAGGCAAAATACATCCATTATGTGTGTGAAAAAATCATCCCTTGTTGTTAGTCAAAAGACAAGGATAAATTTGGCTTGAGAGATCTGTAAATGATGCACAATCAAACAAATAATACAAAGATAAGAAGAAAGTGATAAGCTAAAGCAGTATTGTAAGGCAAATTGTCTTGAACCAACAAGAAAGAGGAAGGAATGGTTATTTTGCTTATGAAACCAAGCCTAGTAACATTTTGCAAAATGAAGAATAAGCAATTACTACATAATCTAGATAAGATCCACCAACTCATGATCATTTTATGCATGTTGTGAACTTAAACGTTTGGTACTCTAATAATGGCACAATCAAACATGTTATCTCTCAATGTAATTTTCCACCACACTTGGGTCTACCCCTAATGGGAATATTTCCACATCTACAAAACAACCCTATCCTATCATAAGATTAATGGTATTGCATTTATATTTATCAGTTGGTTTATATGTGTCGTGGATCAAGAAGAATCTATTATTAGTGTCGATGCTAGCCAAAATTGGCTTGGTCCTAAAGTTTACTAATGATAGATATACAATTCATGATCTCCATTAATGATAGCGATCAAATCATTGCATCTTGTAATTTATATTGTGGGTTGTATAATCTCACAAATTATAGAAATCTATGATAGTGATGGCTTGGTCTTGAAGTTTATTAATGATAGATGTATAGTTCATGATCTCTATGGTAGTGATAAAATCATTACATCTAGAAATCTATGTTGTGGGTTGTATAAGCTTATAAATTATACAAATCTATGAATGATTATGCATATGTAGTTAAAGATTTGCAGGCCACTTCATATGCAAAAATTGTGCATGTCACGATCATCTAAATTTTACAAGCTTACTATGCCTACAAAAATCTGATGTAGTATCCTCCTTGCCTAAGCTTGAAACACTATCTAGACATTTGAGGTATGCATTTTGAGTAAGATGCAATAGTCTTCCTTTCCTAGAGATGATACAATAAGAGTTGAGCATAAATTGTAACTTATTCATATTAATCTTATCGATATACTTTCTTATCATGTATGGATCTATCCATTCAAGTCAAAGTTCGAAGATTTTATGTGCTTTAAACAGTTCTTGGTCATGGCTAAAAATAAGTCATGTAAAATCAACTCTATTATGATCAAGAAGAGGAGTATGTTTTCTAAATTCAATGCATTTTTGGTTGAGGATGGGACAAAGACCAATGCAAAATGCCATATTTACCACAATCGAGTGGTGTTATTGAAAGAAAATATAGGTTTCTCTCATAGAAGTAACAAAATATATGGTCAACAATCAAACATTTCCTCATCGTTTCTTGCTTAAGATTATGATGTGTATTGCATCCTATTAAAACATTACAATCCATTACTTCTTATGGGGGTTTTCATGTTTGCAAACCATTTGCTGCTCATCTATGTGTTTTTGGTTGTTTGGCACATTTAGTGCTTGAGCAAAAATGCAAGAGATGGGATGATACGGCTGTAAAATACATTGTTGTTGGACACAATTCTAAGAGCAAAGGGCATCCTCCATACTACCCACAAAATAAACATATTTTGATTAGCAGAGATATAGTTTTAATTTTAGGAGACAATTCAACCGCTACGTTCATGTATCAAGGAGACTTCAATTAGTTCAAACCATATGCATGACACCTTGTTGCCTCTTTTCACTGGTGGACAACCAAATTATCTCTTAACCTATGCAAGTCTCAAACGACAATATACATCATTTCATTTTTTATGTAGATATTTATGATGCACTCATCAACAAGAGAGCAAATATTGATGAGGCAAAATTCATGTAAAATGATTGGTATATTCTTTTAGAGATAGAAAGTCAATGTTCTTTTGCCTTATTGTACTTGCTCAAGATCCCATGGTGCTTTTTTTCATCATGTTGCTATGGATTCGTTGTTTCTAGCCTTTGTGATTAGAATGAGTTTATTTCCTTTGGCATACTATAAATATTCAAAAAAAAAAAAAGATGATTGATATAATCAAAATGTGATGCTATTGTGATAGATGGTACTTGGTCTCTATGTCACTTTGCTCTTGACAAAAAGGCATTGGTGCAAAATGGATCAACAAATTGACATGCATAACTCATATAGTGTTGATTGTTATAAGGCTAAGATTATAGCTAAAGATTATGTTCAAAAAAAGACGTCGATTTTGATGACACCCATGTGTTGTATAATAACTATTCGTAGCATTTGTGCAGTTGTGAATCACAATGGTTGGAATGTATATTAATTGTACATGTCGAAACTACAATTTTGAATGACTACTATATTAGAAATGTATATTTTCTAGCCTCATGGTTTTATGCAAAAATGATATGTAAACAAAGTGTGCAAATTAAAGAACGCACTAATTGGATTAAATCAAGCACCATGTGCTTGGCCTAAAATAATACATGCATACTTATTAGCACATGGGTTTCAATTTAACCCAACCAAAAGCATCTTGTATAATGTGGGTTTGCTTCTACTCATTGTGGATTGGTCGCACATTTTGGAACTAATTTATATATGTATCTTTTGAATTTAAAATTGATCTTCATATCTCTTTTGAAACATTTAATTTAGGATATTTGCATCATTATTTGTATATTCAATGTATGCAAGTTGATAAAACAAAATTCATTTTTTGAATTTAAAATTGATCTTCATATCTCTTTTGAAACATTTAATTTAGGATATTTGCATCATTATTTGTATATTCAATGTATGCAAGTTGATAAAACAAAATTCACCGACACTTTATTGCAACATTTTGACCTTCTATCAACAAGTTGGACACTATTTATGTATGCATTACTCAATCCGACACTATTTATTCTCTCACATGAGCAAATGATTGCATAGCTTAAATGTTAAGCATTGATATCGGTTCAATGTATCTTTTACTAGTTTCTAATGCTCAACAACTTTAGTTGATTTATCCCAAGGGAGGGTCAATATCACTAGATTCACATTTGATTGGGTTGGTTGTTATGATATAATTGGTCTTCACTTTATCCTTGATAGCTCATGCATATCTCCATTGAGCAAGATGCAACCTATTATCACCACTTCTAATTAGCAGGTTATGTATAAAGAAACTTTCATAGTTGTTGTTGAGTATGTATGGCTCAAAAGCTTTATGGATGATTTGCGGGTTAACCAAACCTCTACCACCACCATATTTACTCGTAGCAAGAGAGCATTGAAAGTTGCACGGATGCAAATTCTCCATGCTGATAGCAAGCACATACAAGTGCATTATCATTATATCACAGAGAGAGAGAGAGAGGGAGACCACTAAAGAGATCAATTTAGCTCATGTATCAAGAAGATAATGTTGCAAAGCTTTCCACAAAGACTGCCTCATGAGAAGTTCGAAGCTTTTTGCAAAACTTCGACTTAATCCCTTTTGTAAATTGATCTTATTCCACTAAGTTTGCACTTGTTCTTGAGGATTCGCTAGCATGTAGCGATATGTGAGAACACACCAAGGACTACCCAAGCACTTTTTCCTTCTTTAAGAAGTTCCCCCTTCTCTGATTCGTATATATGCCTACAACATTAATGGGCTACTAATCTTTGTAATTATTCCTAGCTTCCTAATACATTGTGTTTTGCTCCTATGTTTTTTCTTCTTCCTCATGGTATTCATGTGCATTCTTGCTCCCCAAACTCCAACACCATCACCAGCTAAAAGTCCCTAGGTATTTTCACAAATGAGGTGTGATGGCGAGCGATGGTCAATCAATACGTTAAGACCATTAGGCTCACATGAAACTTGCACATTCACTCATGTCAAGATGCATTCAAAAACATTTAGAACCATCCTTCCCTAATCTGAGTCAAAATGTATGACTGGCTTGATCAATTTGGCTTTTTCCCAGCGTTCTTGCATAAATAATGTGATGTTGATGTATATACGTAAATATTTAAAAAATTCTTTGGACGCATCATAACAAACGTACTTTTCATTTTCATACCATGTTACTTGAGCTACAGAAGACTACTTGCCATCATAAAACACTTTACATGCGAGTGTGTGAGCAACAAGAAATTTTTCATCCAGTCCCTTGATAGCAAGACCCATAACTAATCCACATCAATCTCAAGATAATATAAGTCCCTGATAAATTTTCACCAGCAACAGACACAATTATGATAAATGAAAGTAGCATAAACATGGGTGTAAGCTCAATCAATGTTGTAACTCTATGGACATGAACGGAAACTATACCGAGACTTTTTGAAAAGCAGAAACTTCTCATAATAACTATTTCTGAGAATCTGCTGAAGGTCACATAAATTTCAAGGCATAGATGCACATACAAACAATTATGGAGAACGCTCCAAACTTTGAATTTCCCTATGTTACGAGTCTTGGTTGATGCAAAGGTTAGTCTCCTCAAATCACTTTTCCACCGAGTGAAAGTAAATCAGTTCTTCCACCAACCATTTTCTCTGCTTTCAAACCACGCTCACCTACAATCAAGAATAGTTGTATTAGTCTTAAGAGAGACGCCATATGAAAGATAACACTGGTCTGCAGGTTAGGGTCCCTCAGGAAGGCTTGCCTGTTCGAACTCTAATCACATCTGTAACTGGTGACACTGAAAATGGTAATGAGGAAAATAGAAGTCAGACCCTTCAAGATGCAACTTGTTCTCAACTATAAATTAAGGCAGCAGGAATTGTTCCTCTCACCAAAAATCTTCCCATCACCAATCTCCCCTGTTCTCGCATGATCAATGATTGTCTGGATAACAGTATCAACCTCCAAGAAAGAAAGTAGAAGTAAACAGTATTAAACAGAAGCATTACTTTAAAAACATAAAATATGAAGCTCCAATGACCAAGAAGGCATCTAGCTACCTGGTACTTGAGATATGAAAACATGCACCCACTGTACTATGCCTACAGATGGGCAATCACTGGTTGGCCCTTGCATAAAATGACCACATTCACATGAGGGACTAATGATCAAAGCTGAGGAACCACAGATCCATGGAATATCTCAGACTGACAAACAGTCAGGAATTTCAGTAAATCGCAAGATAAAAAACTAAAAAATTTAAAAAAAAAATAAAAGTCATTTGTCAGTAGGGTATTCTAATTAGGTTTGAGATACATGAGCAAAACACATGATAAGACAAAAAATGAAAAAAATTTAAAAATTAAAAAAAAAAAAAAGTCATTTATCACTAGGGTGTTCTAGATAGAATTGAGATTCATGAGCAAAACACATGATGGTGATCCAATATAAAAAATGAAATTTTCAGCCAATCTGAAAAGGGCAAAGAAAGAAAGAAAGATTCTCTACACATGCTGATGACTGCTTAGAAGCTGTTCCATCTTAGTTTATTATGATCTCTTCGAGATATAACCAGGCATACACACATTCCATGCTCTGCACTCCATCACCCGAAACTTTCAACAGCAAAGGAAAGAATCAAGAAACAGGCTTGCCTTCAGAATAGTTCAATTTGAGACAACGACAGGAATAGGTTATGTTTCCTACTCTCTCCATTAGTGTACCTGATCCTTAGAAATCACCACTTCGAGTCTCACTTTTGAGACAAAGCTGTCTTCACCAAACTCAGAACCTGTGAGAGAAGAGGGAGAAAGAAGCGTGTTGAGCATAAGAGAAATATCTGAACAGAAGTTCAAATCAAGGCAGAAACATATAGCATTTCATATGCACACACATTTCATGCATGTGTGAATGTGATTACATGTCAATGTGGATGTGAGCATAATTTTTCCATATCTGAACCATACTTTATATGCATATAGCTATGGATTCTGGAAGTATAGACTATGAAATGATTAGCAGAAAAACCTAATTAAGTAAATCAAAAATCATGTGAATATCATACATCAGATGTTGGTAATTCTCAAGACACACCAGAACCAATCTTCCAGTTTTAAGGACACACACTGCAGGAAAAAACACAAATGTCTTGAACTCTTGTCCAAGGTGCAGAAGGACGGAGAGGGTATCAGATGAAGAAGATGATACAGAGAGAAATATGCACAGAGTTCTAGTGGTCTGCAACACAACTAGACACTTGCAACTAACACCAGATCATTTAAGTTCTATTAACATTATATAAGCTTATAATATATTCACACATGTCCAGCCATGGCCAAATACACTAGCGATAATCAAGAAAAATGACATATGGTACCTGGGGAAGTGTATACACACACTCACACGATGGGTATGGTACAACAGAGCTGTAGCTAGAGGGTCATATCCAAAGTACCATAGATAGACATCAGGCAACACCCACCAACCAACAACATTTGAATTTTGAACGAGTGTGCCATGAAAGGCTTTGCCAATGCATCTACAGCATAGTCCTATGTGTGGAACTCGGACTTTCTCAAGGACAATGCATTTTATTCGTTAGACCATATAAATGGTATCGCACCTCAATTTACTTCATCTTTGCATGGTGGATTATATATATATTTCTCTCTAATGCCTCTACCTTTCATATACCAATTGAAGTTCTTGTTCTCCCTCTTCTGAATCGAACTCTATATCCATGACCACCAAGTTGAATATGCAAGCTCCCATAAACATGGTTGAGTGACAAACCCCAATGGCGCACTAGATGTTGACTAGTGGTTGAACATCACTTTTCTAGTACGTATGAGAGCAATGCTCTCCTGTCTTTGCAAACTATCTGCATTCTCTACAAATTTGTACGCTACATCTGTAAATCCAACATATTCAGCACAAAATATTTTTTGCAGCTACATCTATTGTTGTTGATTGCTTGTGCAATCTCTAAGGATTGAATTGACCACCCCCCCCCCCCAAAAAAAAGGTTGACTTCCCTTGCCTCTTGTACGAAGCACGTGCACAAAGACTGTCCTGCTGCATCATCTGCTACCATCTGCAGAACATAGAATTGAGCTTGATTTGTGTCTTCCATTAGGTTCTAACTCTTTTACAAGCTATACTATTCTCTATGTACACTATTCTTACCTGCTCTGATACCAATGGTTGGTATCAGAGCAGGTAATAGAGACAATGGAGAACAGACAAGACATGAGAGAGATTAAAGGAGCCATGCTCCATATATAACATTACATTCCAATATGAAGTACGTAAAGTTACAAGATAGCATAAAGTATGTCCAACAAATACAATCAATCCATAACTCCACAATCTCCAAAGCTTAAGATGATCTCCTCCAAATAGATAATAAGCTCCAAGCTCCTACACACTGGATGATGAAGAAAACACAACTCCACCTCTCCAAGTTCAAATCACATCCTCTTCTTGTTCCTCCACAAGCTCTCCAAGAGAGCTCCAAAAGTGATAAATTGATAGATAATAAGCTCCAAGCTGCTACACACTTGATAGATGATGAAGGAAACACACCTCCACGGTCCACCTCTCCAAGTTCAAGGGACCTCTTCTTTCTCCTCCTCCACAAACTCTCCAAGAGAGCTCCAAAAGTGATAAATTATGAGCCCAAACACTTATCTTTATATAGACTATCTGATACATGCTTTTTCAAGTGTAAAAAACTCAAAAAGTAAGGTTCCATAATTTTTGGAAATCTTAATTCCGAAAATTAGGAAAACCCTTATTTTTTTTCATTATTTTTTATATTGTTTGGGTTAATAATATATGGTATATTGCTTTTGTTTTTAAAGACTACTTTTAACGCATAAAAAGTACTATTCACACTACTTTCAAAAATTAGGGTTTGATCTTTCACCCTCCAATTTGCGTCCCAATGCAAAGTGTTATAAACCATTGAGTAGCTCTTGAAGAGTACTTTCCAAATCTGCCATTAATTTCACTTGCTACATTCGACCATTTTTACCATTTGTTTGACCAAGTTACCACATATTGACAGTATCAAATCTAAAGTTTTCTTATATGTACACTTCTTCCCTTCTCGATGGTTGCTATTCTAGCAATCCCCTCTTAACATGATACAAGAGGCATATGCCACTAACATATCTTGTTCGCTAATATTGTTGTTTGTGTAAGTACCTACATACTTTTGATCTTAACATATGTTTTGTCATGAAAGCATCCACCAACACACACAAGGATCTTGAATCATGATCACTTCTCCCCCAACACACATCATAAAGAGAACTCACACATATATGGAATGTCAATACCGACAACATGATACAAGAGGCATATGCCACTAACATATCTTGTTCGCTAATATTGTTGTTTGTGTAAGTACCTACATACTTTTGATCTTAACATATGTTTTGTCATGAAAGCATCCACCAACACACACAAGGATCTTGAATCATGATCACTTCTCCCCCAACACACATCATAAAGAGAACTCACACATATATGGAATGTCAATACCGACAACATGAAGATGCCAATAGATACTATGTAGACTTAGACGTACTTCCTCAACTCTCAAGGTTGGCAAAGCCTATCAAGTTGAAGTCATATGCTCTCATCTACACCAAACACACATACACACACAAATACAAAAAGGTGTAAAGTTGTATACTATAAGCTTCTAAGTGTAGATTCATTACCCCTCCTTGCTCACATAAGTCTTCCTTCACAACCACCTAATTAAACATGCAAGCTCCCACAAACGCATGACAAACCCTAATGGAGCACTAGAAGGTTGACTAGTGATTGAACCTCATTTTTTTGGTACACATGAAAGCAATGCTCTCCTCTCTTTGCAAACCTATCTACATTCTCTGCAAATTTGTATGCTACCTATAAATCCAACATATTCAGCACGAAATATTCTTTGCTACTACATTTGTTGTTTATTGCTTATGCAATCTTTAAGGATTGAATTGATCCCTCCTGAAGTTGACTTTCCTTGCATCCTATACTTAGCATGTCCACAAAGATTGTCTTATTGACCATTTACTACCATCTCTTGATAGAACTAAGCTCGAATTGTGTCTTCCATATGACTCTAACTCTTCTACAAGCTGCACTATTCTCTATGTAAGCTATTCTCACCTTTTCTGATACCAATGGTTAGTTTTTAGGCCAACAATCAATATAGAGACATAGAGATAACAGAGACATAATGGAGAATAAACAAGACATGAGAGAGATTGAGGAGCCATGCTCCACATATAACATTACATTACAATATGACGTACATGAAGCTACAAGATAACATATATAATCTCCAACAAATACAAGTTGTCCATAACTCCACAATCTCCAAAGCTGAGGATGATCTCCTCCATATAGATAAGCTCCACGCAGCTACACACTCGTTAGATGATGAAGAAAATACAACTGTAGCTCTCCAAGTTGAAGGGACCTCCTCCACAAACTCTCCATACGCACTCCAAAAGTGATAAATTATGAGCCCAAGCACTTGACTTTAGAAGCTAGCTAATATATGCTTTTCCAAGAGTAAAATCTCAAAAAGCAAAGTTCTGTAATTTTTGGAAACCCTGATTCCGAAAATTACAAAAATCATAATTTTGCGTTTTATTATTATTTTTTATGTTGTTGGGTTAATAATACATCATATATTGCTTTCTTCTTAAAAATTGCTTTTACCAAATAAAAAGTGTTTTTCACACTAATTTCAGAAATTAGGGTTCGACTTTTCACCTTCCAATTCGTATCCAAATGCAAAGAGTTATATATCACCGAGTAGCTCTTGAGGAGTATTTTCCAAATCTTCCATTAGTTTCACCTACTAAATTTGATCATTTTTTACCATCTGTTTGACAAGTTTGACCAAGTGTTGAATTTTTCAAACCTAAAACTTTCTAATATGTACACTTCTTCCCTTGTGCAAGGTTGCTATTCTTGCATTGCATACATAAGTGAACCACAAGCTCATGCATATACACTTTTCATATGGTTGCTTTCTTCATCACTTTTTGAACAATCATCCTTGGAAATCTTCACATGTGGCTACAATGGCACTCCAAGAGGCTTTGCATCAGCATGGTGGAAAACAATGTTTTCTTAACAGCAAGAGTGACAGGTTAACAATGAGACAATGTTTGAAGCAAGGAATTGCAATGAGACAAATGCAATGTGTATTGTTGTCTAACCCTTTTTAATCTCATACCAAGTATGTGTTCATTCCCCTAGGTCTTTCATTGAGAATGCAACATTAAGCTGCTGATTCAAAGCCATTGGAGTGCTCTTTTTCTTCCCATCCAGCATCCAGCACCCAGCAGCATATCATCTGCATACAGCATGATGTGCTTCCATTATCATCCTTTTTAGTGCACAAACAGTGGTCTCCATGGCTTCTTTTGAATCCATGTTTGAGCATATATACATCAAACTTCTTATACCATTGTCTGGGGGCTTGTTTCAGCACATGAAAACTCCCCTTCGGCTTCCATACCAGATGCTCTTGAGTCTTTTCCAAGAATGGCATATCCTTTTGGCTGTTTCATGTACAGCTTTTCATCTAAATCACCATGAAAGGCTGTTTTAGCATCCATTTAGAAGAACTCCAAATCCAAGGGAGATGTTGTATAAGGATTTTAAAAAAAAAATTGTGTTGCCCAGCTTGATCAAGGAAGCCAAGGAAAGGCAAATACAGGATTGGACCATGGGCAAATACTCTGCAAATGGGATTATTGTGCAGCATTGTGCCAAGAGTTGTGTAATATAGGTGACTCCAATATGCACGACTCCTAATAGACCACCATATGGAGACTCTTGATAGACCACCACATGGGAGACTCCTGCTAGACCAGACATGAGTGACTCCCAAAGGGTGACTACTGCAAACTATTGGAAACAATGTCAAAATAGCACAAAAACTCTAATTTCAAGCAACCCTAATTTTTGGTACTTAGCAAAATTTTCGTCATAGAAGGTCAAAAATTTTTATTAGCTCATCAAATAGTACTTGAGGAGAGCTTTCATTTGATATATAACATTATAACATTAGAGGACCAAAAATGCAAGAAAACCCTAACCCTAATCTCCATCCAAAATGTTTTTTTGCATATACCTCTTCCTCAAGACATGTACATCAAGGAAAGCATTTTTTCATGGATCCCTCGTGGCCAGATTTAGAGATCGTTAATATTTTCTGTCCCAAAAAGCAATCGCTTTTTAAAATTAATAATTTTTCTTTTTGTGCTTTTCATGAATTTTTTCACAAAAACCTCTATAAGCTATATAAACAAGGCTTGGGGGTCACAATTAAGTATCCATCTACATTAAGCAAGGATCAAATCTTGAAGGCTTGAGTCTTCCTACTCTTGGAGGAGGTGTTCCCAACTTATGGTGCAGATTTGGAGGAGATTTAGAAGCCAACCATCAGCTCTTGCTGATTTTTGTAAGTAGCAAGTTCCAATTTCAGTTCTTCTTTTATTGTTGTTGCAGCCTGCTATTCCAAGGCTTTTGCCTTCTACTTCAACACAAGGAGGAGATTATCTTGCTATTTAGGTCAATTTCTGATTTAGGGTTTCTGAAACCCTAATTTCAGAATTAGGGTTTGCTGTAAAACAGTTCTAAACTTTTTCTATTCACTTAAATTGCACATACACACACTCTTCATACCACTTGGGCACTTTATGCACAATTTCTTGTATCTAGAACCCTACATTCAGCCTAGATTCAGTTTTGTATTAGCATACATTCAGTTTTGTATCATTACACACATTGTAATTTGACATTCATGTTGGATGGTGTGTGTAAGTAAGCATTCAGCTTACTTTGACACTTCGGAAAATTGTGTATTATTCTCTCTCTATTTCCCATTCATCTAATTTTGAGTATTAAGGTGTATATGCTAAGGTTCATGTGTTGGAAGATCCTATAAACCTGTGAATATTAGTATTAGGGCCCACCTTGTTGGCGCAATTACTCCAAGCCTAAATGTTTGATCACTTAGCCAAAGGATGCTATGTGCATTCATGTATTAGCACATGAATGACCTCTTGTAAATGATTGAGTTTTTACTCATTGTAAAAGTGCATAGAAGGAATCACTTCTAATCACGAGTTCTTAGAAAAAATCTTTTCACGAATCAGTTGGTGAGTTAGCTAAAGATTGAGATCCTAAAATCTAGTGACACTTTTTGGTAGAAGATTTGAATTTCAAATTCAAAGAGAGCTCCAAATTCAGCTATAAAAGAAGACTTCAAAAGTCGCGTAGGTAGAGCCCGTTTGGAAAAGATATTCAGAGGGATCTTATGTTGATATTGAGCTCATACCATAGCTCTATCATTGTCCTCACATTGTGCAATGTTTCATTGCCAATGACATTGTAATCTATGTGCATTGATATACACATGTTGACTATACTTCACTCTCATTTCTCTGTCATGTACCACTCATAACAGTGAACTTCTCTGACTTGGTTCTCAGTGTATACTTGATCATTTCTAGTGATTTAAGATGATATAGATTCATCACACTATCTATTTTATTGCTACAAAGTTTCACTTTGATTGCCTCAGCAAATCTCGAGATATGTGCAAAACACTGCTCACTGGTCTGCATACTGCAGGAGCCCGAAAATGTCTGGGATCACCTCTAACTTGCTGAGCATCATTCTCTGAGCATGGTCTATCGTTTCAAGTGAAATTACTTGCAAAAGTTAGCTATCCTAGTTAATTAGATATGCCCAAAAGCATTTTATCCAATTGTTAGCAGAGAGGGAGTGCTGTTTATTTCTTTGAGCAGGTGTGGTGACCAAAATAGCAAGTTTTGGTTCATAGTTGAAACCCCTACTCATTTGTTTTGATCCAATGATTTGAGGATCATACTCCAAGATACTTGGGAGATTATATATGCTTCCTGGAAGGCTCAAGAGGTCTACTTTGCACTCCTCAACTCATTTTTGGCTCATGTGAAGCAGGAGTTTGAAGCACCATCTCATCTCTGGAAAGTATCCACCATTTCCTCCAATACACCTCACTTCCAACGCTGACCATTTAGGAAGCTAATTTGTCCACACTTGGGTGACTACTCACTCATGGACTAATACACTTGGGCGAGTGACTATAGTGAGGCTATGTGACTACCACCTTGGACAACTATCACTTGGGTCACTACTTGGGCCACCATCTATAGACTTAGGCCACTACCTAGGCCACCACCTGATTGACCACCACCGCAAAAAAGTAATTGCCTCGATGCATTGCTCGGAAGGGTAACTGTCTAAACCACCACTCGCATTGCTAGCATGTAACCTTCGAGGCCACCACTCCTCAAGCCCACATGTTCTTTGACTCAAGTAGTTGAGGACTTCCCAAATATCTAGGCCTTCCCCAATCACCCTAAGGACTATATAAAGAGATGTCAACCCAAGTTGGGCATATATAATATAACCCATTGATATACGTGTATGGTTGCATTCTTAAGCACTAATGTCCCAATCTACTACGAGTAGGTGCTCGTGAAGAGGGTATCCTTGAGGCTTGGATTAATAGAGAAGCTTGTGTTTGTGCGCTTTCACTTGGCTGCAAGATGAATGCATGCCACCTTTAAAGGAAATGCATTTGTTCTCTAAACTTGTATGTTATTGTTTGATTCCTTTATTTTAGCCTAAGTATGCATAAGTAGTGTGGTTGACATCTTAGTCTTGTTGTGTGCATGTGTTGAAGTGTTATGATGGCTAAGTGCTCAATAACCATCTACTCCAAGAGAAATGCATTTTGCATTCCCTAAGAACCACAAACTAGTTCACCATGCACAAGTGAAATTTGGCACACTTGGTAGGACAAGGCTCCTCCAATACTGTGATTAGAGCATTTAAATTACTACATTCCCTTAAGCCTATTTCTTTTGTTATCATGTATTCTTGCCATTCACCTTTGGTTCAGCTTAACTCCCCCATGCCTAGGCTAGTCAATCATCAACTTCCTCCATCTCACTCACCCTAATTAGGTACCTCTTGTAGGGTACTCACTAGCCCCACTTCCTCATGTTTGCAAATCCCTCATATGCCTATGATCTCCACACTTGAGCTCATCTTTAGCATGGTCCATTACACATACTAGAAATCAAAGGGAAGGCCATTTAAGCCCCAAAGGACACCCATTAAGAGCTACCATAGGCACGAGGTTGAGCACTACTGCACTCCACTCAAAGGCTCATCTTCAGCTAGCATTCTCAAAAAGTTGGCTATTGCTAATGATGAGAAAAAATCAAAACCAACTCTTGAGAAAAACCTAAGGTAGCTTCTTGGCCTAATTGAGCACTTTTACATGAGAACGAGCTATTGCGCATCCCTATACTCGAAAGGCTAACTTTCACATCGACATGGCTATGCCAAGACATTTGACACTAGCCTTCTCTAAGCGAGAATCGCAACACATGGGGTTAACATGACTTGTAGCCACATGGCACAAATCCAAAACCGGGACTCGTAATGTGGTCCAAGTAATAACAAAGAATGGAAGCAATTGTATAACCATGGAAAGTATGCTTGAAAAAGAGTATCCTTCTACTGTTTGGACCTTGTGTGCTTCTTATTGTCCAGATCTTTTGATTTAAGATGTGGGCAATATATTTTGGATCAACAAAATCTTTTCCACTGCACGTATTGTCAAGTTTGTGAACAAGAGACCAAAGATGTTGGCTATGTTTCAAGACTCATTCACATGTGAACAAATTTAATTCGCACAATCAACAATGACAGGTGGATTGCGCACGTATTGTCAAGTTTGTGAACAAGAGACCAAAGATGTTGGCTATGTTTCAAGACTCATTCGTGTATGACCAAATTTAATTCGCACAATCAACAATGACAAGTGGATTGCTTGGGATAAGAGCACCACTCTAAAATTCTTGCGGTTCAAGCACCATGTTACGAACGAGTCTTGATATTGTGATGCGAAGGGTTTAATTGAGGCATTATCCCCTATACACATTATCTTACTATAAACTGACATGGAGAGCAGTACTATGGGCCTTCTCTACGACTACATGAACACAATTGGAGAGACTCTGAATAGAAACACATGCTTACCTGTTGAGAAGTAAGTATAACTAAGATAAAAGAGATACGACAGGTGTGGAATAGGCGTTGGGATTGGTTTCATAACCGATTCCCAATGTCATTTACATGTTGCATCCACCATGGAGTATTCAGGATCAACTTGAGAGGGCAAAGCCAGATTTTGGTTTCATATGATATATCGTTGGAGTGGTGGTAATTAAAGACCATCCGTGAGGTAGACCCTTCACAAATCATAGGATCTTCCACACAATAATACCTTGTATACATACATAGCTTGAACCAAATAATATAGATAGAGAAGATAGAGAGTAGAAAATGAGATGTAAACGATTAGCATGAGCTACTCCAAAAATAACTTGAAATTGATGGAATGACTATACAATGTGTATGTACAAAAATAATGTGAAATCTAAGTGGGTCTAGATACATAACATGAGAGAGTCATGCCTAAAGCTTGAGAAATAATGTGTGTGTGTGTGTGTGTGTGTGTGTGTGTGTGTGTGTGTGTGTGTGTGTGTGTGTGTGGAAAGTGATGATAAACAAGTTGGACATGGTTTATCCAGCCTATGTGTTGTGTGTGAGTGTGAAAAACAGCAAGTATATATTGTAATAAACTCCTTTGATATAGATAGCTGCAAGCACTTCTCTACTTGAGGTATATGGCTCAAACAACCTAGTACATCAACAAGAAGAGTGTGGAACACATTTGGCGCAAGCTTTAGTTGTTTTATGCTTTATTCTAGTTAAATCTCAGCCATTCATACTTGCTTTACTAATTTTTTTGGACGTGTGGCATATGAAAAGATGATAATAGACTAAGAATTAGGGTTTGTGAATTGAGGGGTATAATAATGTCAGATTGCCAAGTGTTCTATACCATTAGATAGCTTTCTCTGAGTACTTTAAGAATATGCAATAAAACTTTCAACAAATTTCGATCAAAGCCATTTTTAATAATTAGTGATAAAAAATTAAGGTTTGATGGAATGTAAGGTTTATGTGCTCAATGTGACATTGTTTTCAACAATCCCTCCTCCTATGTCCTATTGGAGCAAGATTTAATCATCTGTATAACTTATGACGTCTTTCCTTTGATAATGCCAAGTCAAAACTAGCATAATGTCAACTATGAAGTACCAAGAACTAAGCCTGAAAGATCTATTATTCATGATCCAAATACATAACAAATCAAAAACATATCATCTGAGTCTATGACATGATACATCAACGTCATATGATCATACATATCAATGGCTACATGCTACTACTCGTCTAAATCCTCTGATGATGAATAAAATGAAGGAACGTCTCCAATACTAATAAATTTCCTTCATCATCATACTCAGGCTCCCTAATCGAAACCATATCCAACACTCTAGCATTTGTCTCTACAATGTCATCATCAGCTACAAGTGAAGCTCCTCTGCATTGTGGTCGTAACTTCTGTCGATGGCCTATCATAGAACTCGTAGATAG
This sequence comes from Ceratopteris richardii, assembly GCA_020310875.1. Classification (NCBI taxonomy): domain Eukaryota; kingdom Viridiplantae; phylum Streptophyta; class Polypodiopsida; order Polypodiales; family Pteridaceae; genus Ceratopteris; species Ceratopteris richardii. The sequence continues at coordinate 121,053,035 of CM035443.1, forward strand.
AACATCAATACGTGATTGCATATGCTTTGATAGAACACGTGAGCAGCCCTAGTCACTCTCCTATCCATGCTCTCGAGATCTCAATATAACATACGATATATGTCCTCCTGCTCATCTCTGATGCAAGCTTCTACATCTTCTTGAATGTCTTCTTGAATGTTTGTACTCTCATTAAATATGGTAGGTGACACCTGCAATGGAAAACAGAATCAAGATTCAACTTTCAGCTTCCAAGTGACAAAAATTAAACTACAATTTTTATTGGATCATGGATGTTGAAAATATAAATTAGTTTACTTGCTTTGGACCATCCAAATTCTTCAAGTCTTGTACAAGGCGTAGATTGGCCTTGCAAAAGACAATGCACTCTAATTGTGAGACACTCAACTCTAATCGTGAGACACTCAAACGATTTCGTAGTTTGGCATGCACAAGAGAGTTACGAGTATGAGCTCCAATTACACTCGCATGCACTCGAAGAAGCATCCTATGTAGTATGATCAATAATAAATATAGCATCAAAATTTCATCAAAAGCTAGCAGAAGAAGAGAAATCGAATACTATTATAATCTTTTGCCCCTGAGAGAACTCACAACGCAACAAGCGCAATGGTAGGAGGTTGCATGGTCACCTCCTTACGAAGCGAGGTACTCCGCCCATAAACAATACCAACATTGCTCATGTAGCCTGTAAACTCGATATCAAATTCGAGTTGTTGATATGCTATCAAGATGTGCTCCATGTACCGATCCTTCATCAACCAAAGACTTGTCTATGCCCATAATGTAGGTCCCTTGAAAAAGGGATACAAGAGGGCTGAAAATCCATGGATAGGACAAGATAGTGTATCCCATCGTGCATCCACCAAGTCTATGATATCCTTCTTTCTATACCACTAAAATAGTACGAAGTAAACTTTAAAGTGCAAACTTCTATCTAATGAAAAGAATTATTTCAAAGCAAGTAACATATAAAAAATACCTGACAAGTGATAATGTTGTCAATGAAGAGATAGCCTCTCACATCTTCATGTACATGTGGTACACAAGACCGAGAGTGGATCCTTCTCTTTCCACAATTCGTGGCAAAATGTATATGTATCTTAACACAGGTACTATGGCCGCAATATCAGCCCAAAAGACATCATCCAATACTTTACGTTGCACATAATGTGCAAGCTCAATGTTTGTCATATGCATGGACGCCCATCGACGATCAATCACGGATATGCGTAAAGCATCGACGACTGCTTGGAATCTCTTAAAAGCCATGTATATATATGCAAAGCGGGTGCCGGCAGGACGAACTTTTTGCGTATAAAAGTCACAATCCTCTTTGCATCACTCACCAATAGTGCATGCCAAGACAATTTGCCTATGTCTTCAAAAAGAAGATCCAGGCGATGCGCAGCAAACAGAGTCCAAACAATTGTAGGAAACTCCTTCTCTACGAGTTCCTCTATCTTTTGCAATCGGAGGCATTGTCTATGATAGCTTGTACCACATTCTCAACCCCAATCTCAAGGATAGCGGTCTTTATGTGCTCAAAAGTAAAGTCTCCAGTGATGCAGACTCATGCCCTACTAGCATCGATAACTCGTAGAAAATATGTGTCAAGACAACTCGATATCAATATAGTAATGATGTGGCATCTCCTAGTGTCACTCCATCCATCAATATAATAGAGCAACCATAGGTCTTCCACCATAACCTAATGGGTTCTAGTTGTACTTCTATCCGGTCCTTCTCTTCATCTAACATGGGTCCATGAAGTCTATTATAGTCCACCCCATGCCAATCATCACAAGGACCAACATGTGCTATTGCCTTCACCATTTTTCTCCAAGCATCTATCCTCACTACATTGAATGACAAGTTGCATTGAAGAATGCATCATTCAATCTCTATTTCAGCAAATTTTTGTCCTTGCTTTTGCAATGCAGAAGACAACATAGAAGATTGTAAACACCTTTGCCTAGGTTTATGTGTAGGAGGAGACCTCTGTGTTGCTTGACTAGGAGAAGGATCCACATCATCCATGAGCTCAACATATGTAGCTGCCATCTCACGACTACGTGCTTCCTTTCCTTGTTGAGCAAGACGATGCTCATTTTTAATAACCTCTGCTATTTCAGGAGGCACCTTCTCAAATGGAGAGATACATCCTTCTCCTACACCAGATATGTGACTTATAAGGCGCGTCGTAGTAGTAGAAAAATTTCTACCATAATACTTGCATGTCCATCTCCGAATATCAGACCCAAATGCACTTGAACTACAAGCCAAAGCATGGCTAACAGTATGTGCATCCCAAACATTGGACACGGCATGAGGCATGATGGCTAAGAGGCTTGAAGGTGAACACTAGATATTCAAAGGAATCAAGGATTAAAATGGATTGTTGGGTAGGATTTTTTTATGCTCAATCAGCTCAAATGGTGGTGGCGGACTCAAGTTCGATAGGTAGTAGGCCTTCAGGACTCAATAAGGAGTGAGCAATGAGTACTTACGGGACACAAAACACTCGGCCGAGATTCAAAATACACTCGAGTAGAAGTGCTCAAACTCGAGTACAACAAAGAGGTGCTCAAACTCAGGTCCAACAGAGGGTAGAAGTGCTCAAACTCGGTTCCAATAAAGACTCCAACAAAATGAACATTGGCTGAAGCTCCCATGCGAGCGATAGGTAGAGTATGCTCACTCCACAATCTAGACTCAAGGAAGCGATTGGGAGTTGTGGCTGAGCTTTTGCCCAAGCTTTGGGCAAGATGGAGTCGGGCTTAGTCGGTAGAGGGATGTAAGATCTAGCTACTGCGCACGAAATTCGAAATAACTTCCTTTCTCTAACCTCAACTAAACCCTCGATTTCCAAATGATCTCACTAAGCTCCAAAGCCACGAACCCGACGTACCGAATGCCCCAAAATCGAACGTACGGAACTAAAGGAACTAAAGACAAGCCTAGTGCAATATCATCATTAGCACCTTGTTCTTGCTCTCCGCTTGGTTGTTGACTCTAGAGTAATAGGTTCATGACTTCTTATCAAATATCATGTACTTAGCAAAGATAATGGTTAACAATTGTTAACAATGTGTACCTTGGTCCATTATGATTTCTATGAGGCAGCCAAATTTGCAAAAGATATGCTCATATCGAAACAAGACTACTATTTCTGTAGTGCAATCCTTAGATGCCACAGCTTCTGCCCACTTTGTTGCATAGTCAGTAGCTATGAATAAATACCTTGCTTGAGTGTTCCTTGCCAAGGGATGGATTGGTCCAACAAAGTCCAATCCCCAATGCTTGAATGGGTGGCATGCCATGGAAATATGCAAGGGTCCATTCGGTTGCTTAGTTGGCCTTGGCGTGCATCTTTGACATGTATCATACTTCTTTGCGAAGAGAGTGGTGTCTTAGAAGAGGTAAGACCATCGTAGACCACTTTGGAAGCACTTTCACTTCTTTTCTAATCTATCTCTTGAAATGTTGGAAAATCCACTCCCTTGTCCTCTTGCCTTTCTCCTAATCACTTCATCAAAGTTAAGTTGGGGTTGTCAAAAAAGTTGGGGTTATTTGACAATGACACCTAAGTGTTTCCCAAGATTTAGCCTGTCATGAACAAGAATATAGACTTAAGCTTATCATCAAAAGTAGACAAACTTGAGTCTTGCAAGTGTGAAAGAGTACCTATAAACAGAGCAAGTTGCTCAGCGACACTCTTAGACTCATCAACCGGCATATAACAAGTTTTCTTTATAAGATGCGCTTAGTTCACAACAATGATGTTTTCATACATAGCCTATAACTCATCCCATAGATCATATATAGAAGTGAAATCTTTCAAATAAACCAAGATTCAATAAAAAACAATCATTTTCATATATGCAATGGATTTATAATTCAAGTTTATCCGTTCTACATCTATCATGGCATTGGGCTTCACCTCTTCAAGTGCAGTGCCGCAATCTTTCCATAAGTCAAAGCCTTTTCCTTCAAATCTCTTAATTTCACAAACACTTTCAATGTCTAAAGAGGAAGAAGTCATTATTGCACAAAGGGTATAACAAATTCAGCTAAAGTGAAATTTTTAACTTATTTCTAAAGCTACTGAAATCTCGAATTTTGGGCAAGATTGGACAAAACTCAATATTTAACCAGAAACTTATATGCGCAATAGCCCAAAAAGTCTAGCTACAAAAAAATCTCACCAAATTCCAAGTTACCAAAATAAATAAATAAATAAATAAGTGAATATTTTTTTTTTTTAATTTTTTTTTTTATTATTTATTTATTTATGAATTTCTGAAATTCTGAAATTTTCTGCAGAAAATCACAGCAAGCAAAAAAATGCCCAATTTTTGACAATTAAAACCTCAGATCTTACACTCCCCCAATAAACCTCAAAATCTTCAACCAAGGGAATTCACCAGAAAGAATGAACTCTTTGACAATAGCTAACACCTTGATCTTGAGCTTCAGTACAGAGAATTAAGGATACCTCCTTTGCTCCAATCTACCCTCCTAATGTAATTAACCAATCAAAAAGAAAGACAAAGGCCCTATAAATTCAATGCATCCCCACCTGCTTGACGCTCTCGAGCTCCACCTTGAGCACCAAAACCCCTGACATCAGAAACAGTTACCCCTCGAATTCCAACCTTCACAAGTCCCTGTGCCACAGGAACAGCATTCACTTGAGATATGTAGAATAGGAACTCAACCTAATCACCACACCATCATCTTGCCATACCGCAGTAACATGAGAAAGTCGCCATGGCCTTCCAAAGTACCCATACAGACATTAGTGTGTTGAAAACATATGAAGAACAAGTTAATGTTTCTGAAAACGATCAAAAATTGCAAAAACTAGAAAGCGTGATGTGTTTACCGTAGTATAGCCTCCACTTTGCAAAATTCTGATTGTGATGCTGATCCTGTTCAAAACCTGAAAACGATTAGTCCATGAAAGGTTTCAAAGAAAAAATAATTCAACCATATTATTGCTTTCAGGATGTAACTCATTTCTACCTCTTTCAGATTTTCCCCTATGCCCCACTCCCCTTCTCCATCCAATCTACTTCCCATTCACCTCCAAGTTCCAATCCTATCTTCAACAGTACCTCTCCCCTCCCAACCCTTCTTTTATCACCTCTTCCCCTCCTCTAATCACAAGAGCAACTTTTACCCCCACCTTTCTACAGGAAGCAACTCCTTCCACCTCTTCTTTTTTATTCCGTCACATTTTCTCCATCCCTATCGACTCTCTCCCTCTTCACATTGCCTCACAGATCCAATCATACACCCTCCCTCTCCTATCTTCCTTTTCATTCCTCCATTCTTTCTCCACGCACATATCTGCCCCCATGCCGTTTCTTCTCTTCTCACCTCTTGCACCACCAAATCATCCTCTCTCTGTTGCTCCATCCCCCAATAATCCAGTGCCCCTCCCAAATTTAACAACAATTTTCTCCTACCTCTAAAAACAGACTCGAATTCTATTTGGTCTGTATGCATACAAACATACATACATACATACATACTACATACATACATACATGCACGCATGCAATGGGTACATACATACATACACACACACACGTGCATGCATACATACATACATACATACATACATACATACATACATACATAGACACATACATGTGTGTATGTGTGTGTGTGTGAGAGATTATTGATTTTACTGTCAAACAGGGTGGCAATAATATAGAGCTTGTAAGGGCTCATTTCCATATTATGATATATGCAGATGATAATGTACTCATTTACTCTGTGCAGGGCTTACAATCACATCTCACTGTGTTTGACAAGTTCTATGCCCAAAAAGGGCCTCTAGAGAACCATGGGAAGACCAAGGTTTTCACCTTTCAATATGCATGGTTCGGGAGGCATTGTGCATGTATGCTAACAAAGAGATCATGTTGAGGTGGTTGGATCATGTGGGTGCTTGAAAGTTGCCTTACCTGCATGAGTAAGCAGATTCAGCAGCAAGAGAAAAACAGAAAGAAGCTTGTGCCTCTCTTAAACCAAAAAAAAAAAGGCACCTTATATTTTGGCCCTTGATTTTGATTGATTCTCACACAAAATCAACCCCATATCTGATGACTCAAATTACAGGCATTATTATCTTTCACATATCCATCAAGACCATCTCATAATCATCAAGGTCTACATTGGCAAAACTACCTTTCAATGTCTAAACCAGGGATCCTATGAACTAAGGACGTTCACATGACTTCTTATATGGGGGCCTTACAATGCAGGACATTCACTTCTAGGATGCTAAGTTCTTGAGATGAGGCAATTGAGATGTATCTAATAGGGTTCACACTCAACGAATTCAAGATTATAAATGAGTACATAAAACAAGATAAGATCTTGAAAAGGAATCAAATATTTCCATTACCTATTCATGATAAGCCAATGTTATCAATTTCAATAATGCCTAGATGTTGACTTGTAACCATGTCACATAAATATAGATTCTCAACTGATTTGTAAAGCATTTGGAATCTCACGCAAGGTACTTTTCTTTAAGTTAGTGAATTAGACAGTTTCATATGCCTTAAAAGTGCAATGTTTATCAATAGTATGTACAAATTAGTAAGTTGCCCAAAGCAAAGTTGACTGAAAGTCTCAAGTAATGTCTACTCCCGAACCTTTCTCTTAATAGCTCCAAAAAACATATCAACCCTCTTCTAGCTATTCAAATCCTTAGAAATAAAAGATGTGATCTTATTTAAGTCTAAAGGGGTTTTGTGAAAGAATGGAATAGTACAAAAATAGTATGAGGCACTCCTCGAAGAGTCTGATTATTGTTTTCACTAGGAGCTTCTATATGTCTTCTAGTAAAATACTTCATTGCTCTGAAATTCAATTCAAAGGTATAGAAAAATAAACAGAAAACGATGTACTGATCTTTTCATCCATAAGGAGATATTGTTCAGAAATCGCTCAAAGTAAATTATGAAAAAGGAAAAAGGGGGAGAGGAAGAGAGAGGAAATCTTAATTTGTTAGATACATCACGATCATCTTATCAAAAGTGACAATCGTTACATACCTGAAACATGTGCTTTTTCACTCAATCGTATGAGATACTTCACTAAAAGTTCCGTTATCAATGCCATGACATCTTCATAATTATCTTCAGACTTCATGTATGTACCGGTTCATTACACAAAAGGATTCATTTAAGAGTAGGAAACAAAGAGTGAAATCAACTCAATGGTCTACACACACACACTTCTAAGACTCTCTCCTCATTATAAAAAGCAGCTACCATTTTTTACATAGATAAATTTTAATATATATATATACACATATATATATATATATATATATATATATATATATATATATATATATATATATATATATATATATATATATATATATATTCGATTGATTTACATATAAAAAATAAAAACGTATTATTTGTCTCATGAAACAATCTTCAAAGTTTACACAATTATTTACATTCCTTCACAGGTTCAAAGGTACCGATGTACTTGAGCATATAAACATTTGCCTAAAGAACATTTCCAAACATAAGAAAACACAATGAAAACAACACACACAAAAGAAACAAGAAAAATGAAGACACACAAGGTGCGAATTAATATAATTTAAAAGCAAGAGACTGAGAACTCAAAGTTGGAAGGACTAATGGATATAAAATGGTACAAAATTCCCAAAATTTAACAAATACAGTATACTATTTGCCTTATCCTTACAAACACTCAAGAACCAAAGCATGTACGCACAATGAACTATAATAATAAGTCACTGATCTGAGATTCCACTTCAATTATTAGACGCATGAACACAAACATGCATGCGTATATTGATTATCATTAGAATTCAGTAATTTTTTTGGGGGGGATGATAAATTCTTGTAAGTCCGCTCAATATAATGTTTGTAAGTTCTGTTCTAAGCGGAACTTCAAGCAAATCATATTTCGTCTTTCTTGATTCGCATGACATTACGTCATTTCACTCCATACATGCCATGCTCATTTCCCTCTTGCCCGAACACCGAGAGCCTATATAAAAAACATAATTATATCCCACGTGCACCGAGGAAGAAAGCTCATATGCATGAGCATAAGGGAGACAGGTAGCAAGAAACAGACACGAGAGAAAGAGACTGGCCTTCTGTGGGGAGGGAGTGATCAGCCTCGCAGCGAATGCTTATTCTTGATCTTGCATGAAAAGGCAGTGACAGCTTAGAAGGACGCGACGGATGGGTGATAACCATGCGCGTTGACGGCTGGGACACCCTCCTCGCAATCCACAGTTCATTGGTCCTGCTTGTTGCATTCAATGTTGTGCGAAGCTCCATCTTCCCAACAGTTTCCAGAAAGTCTCTCTACGGTGACGATGGTAGTGGCACACGAAGCTCAAATGGAACCACTGACGGCAGAAAAAGTGCTAATTGGATTGCGGCGGAGGCATGGTTTTTGCGTGCAGCGTTGGGCTTTCTTTGTTGTGGGTAGTGGGCAGTGGGCACCGGGACTTTTCGAGGTGGTGCCCAAGAAGTCTCGAGCTCGATCACAACCCATACCCACGCAAATTCCAAGGTTCAGGTTTAGAAATTTATCAAGATCGCCATGGTTTTTTTCACCAACTCAAGGAAAGATCAGAGAGGGAAAATTTGGGAGGAAAGATCAACTCTGAGTTTTGGTGATTCTCTTAAGGAGCCATCTATTGAGAAATCCCTGAATTATTTAGGCATAAGAATTAGAACTCACAAGAGTAATGAAAGGCTTTTGAGTTTTTTTCCTTGTATCTCCTTTTCATTCTCTTGTATGTTTTTTTTATTTATATTAAGGAAAAGCTCTAATTTAAAATGTGAAAGGCATGTGATGTGGTGATAATATCTTGAAAATTGGCTTAAGCTTCAAGCTTTGCAAATTGGTTTAATGTCAACTATGAGGGGGATAAAGAGGATATTTTGAGTGTTTGTGTGTGTGTGTGTTGTTCTTTCAAATTTTCAACTTTAAAAAGAAGAGTAGGTCTAACATCGAACTCATAAAGAAGAGTAAGTCTAACATAGGGTTTTCATCTTGGATAACAGGAAGATAAAAAGTAAGTGGACCGCCTATGAGAGTGGCAAAAAGTTATTAATCTTCTCTGTAAGTCTTTGTAAAACATAGATTACTACTGAATCCTGGTCATCACCATTGTTATGCTTTCATGCCTCTTACCCCTTTTTTGTGGGATACACGGGATCCCAAGGGCACTATGCCCCTTTACTATACAATCCTTTTTTTTTTATTAATTCAAGCAAGAGAGATTAGACCTTGCCATATATATATATATATATATATATATATATATATATATATATATATATATATATATATATATATATATATATATATATATATATATATATATATATATATATATATATGAAAAAACGAAGTAATCACTTCTACGTGCTTTTATAATCACCTCTACAATAGTCAACTCCATGGCTTCATCTTGAACCTATTCACAAGCATAACCATGCTAAAACTCTATGTGTTTTGTGCAATTGTGAAACAATGGCTCTTTGTGATTTTTTTTTTTTTAAATGGAGGTTCGGCCAAAGCCTACTCCCCCGGACTTTAACTTTGAAATTGCAACTATACAAGGAAGGGCATAGTACCCATGGGACCCCCCTTATCCCACAAGAACAGGGGTTTACAAGACTGGTTGAAATGGCGGTCAACACTACCGCAAGGATAGACAAACGGTGGCACTCAGCCACAATGCAAGATCTTTCCAGATTACATGTCCCTTACATGTTGCTGTTAGGGGTTGAACCCTCTCTCCCGCCTCAAGAGACAAGAGGCCCAACCACTAAGCCAGCGAACTGGGACAATGGCTCTTTGTGATTGCCGTGCAAGAGTGGTTGCACTTTAAAGGCGTAGGTTCCTACTTTTGGATCCATTAATTGTACGAAGTCTTCTCAATCAAACAAATGGAGAATGGCACATTCATCTTTCATTCAAGACAATCATACTCTGTGATCTTCTTCTTACTCATTCATTCAATAGAAGATTCTTAACCCAAGTGAGAAACAATACTAAAAATTCCAAGGATCAGAAAGTTGCCTACTTTTATTTTTCTTTTTGTTGTTGATCTATCATTTTCCATGTGTTGTTGGTTGATCTAATATAATGAAGGTATCACATCGTGCAGAAATGGAACCACTCCATGAAAAGGAAAAGGGAATCATACATGTTTCCCGTTTCACATCTGCACAAATGGAACCACTCCATGAAAAGGGGAGAATACATGCTTTGTCATGGGTAGTTCGATGACCAGAGTTCATATATATATATATATATATATATATATATATATATATATATATATATATATATATATAGAGAGAGAGAGAGAGAAAGATGTGTGTGTTTTTGTGTGTATGCATGTATGTATGTATATATACATATATAACTTCATTTTGTTTCAATAGAATTAATATAAATAAGAAGCGGTTTTCAAGATCAGATCTTCATAAGAGCATTTCTTGCATTTCTTAATTGCTAAAAGAAGATTTCTCTTATGTAATCTCTCCGAATTGCATGGAACCACTCCATGAAAAGGGAAGCATACATGCTTTGTCATGGGTAGTTCGATGACCAAAGTTCATATATATATATATATATATATATATATATATATATAGAGAGAGAGAGAGAGAGAGAGGACGATGTGTGTTTGTGTGTATGCATGTATGTATGTATGTGTGTGTGTGCACATATATATATATATATATATATATATATATATATATTGTCTCAATAGAATTAATATAAATAGGAAGAGGTTTTCAAGATCAGATCTTCATAAGAGCATTTCTTGCATTTTTTAATTGCTAAAGAAGATTTCTCTTATGTAATCTCTCCAAATATATATATATATATATATATATATATATTCAATCCCTTAAGTCTACTTTTATTGGTCTGGAATTATTAAACATTACTTTGAGTTAAGAGGTTGATTTCACCGAGTCACACTGTGAACTCGGTGCTTTTAAACTGTCTTAGTCTATCTTACCTTGGCTGAAAGGATCTATACCCTTGAACCTTGAATTGATTCAAAAATTTGATTTAGGTAGGCTTTATAGTCTTCACCTCTAGTATTGGAAGAATTTGATTCCAAATTTCAATCCTCATCAGGATTTTGAGCTTTAAGAGGTAACTCTTTCATATCTCATGAGTGATGTATGAATTTATTTACAATACTTTGGCAAAATCTCTAGTAGTTCCAATCACAACTACTTGGGCAAAATTTTCCAAGTTTGATCAATTCATGTTGATCAAGCCACAAAGATAAAGAATTTTTCTTTATCTATAAGATCTGTCTCAGTATCTATAAACCTCATTGGTTTACCCTAGGGATTTTTTTAGAGAAATTCTCCTCAAATCAAGTCTAAGAATCTGCTAATGCTTTTTAGATTCCAAATAAAACAGTTGACTTGAGTGCTTGGGAACTAATTGCCATCTAGCTAACTTGAATAAGTTTTTTCTTTCCCTCTACCATGGAGAATTCTATTCTTTAAGTACTTCTTTCAAGGAAGCAAAATTCTAGGACTCACTACTTCAGCTTTGATTACTCCTAAGTAAATCAACAACATGAGAAAAGGACTCCTCTTTGAATTATTTGCATCTCTTGCATGATCCTTTGAATGAATTTTGAACTTTTGGATAAGAAACTCAATTTTTGTTGCTTAATTTGTGTTACTTCCTTTGTGTCAAATTGAGGATGAACATAACTTTAAGATATGGTTTCCCATACGAACATGAAAGTTTGGCATGAGATTTCATTTACCTTATATGTGATATTTGTTCATTTATATCTTTTCTTGAGTTGGAATGAAAAGTTAGTCATTGGTCAATCCTTCTTCACTTCTTGTTTATTTTAAACACCTTCTTGTAGCCAACTTGGATGTGCCTTTTGAATTATGTTTAAAGTACGTGAAAAATACTTCACCCATGCTATGGTTTTTATGAACCAATCTACAATAGTGCTTTATGAACACAAATATTTCTTCTTTATCCCTAAAGAATATTCTTGATTCTTCATTAGAAATGATAGTTTGCTAATAGCTTGAAAGATTTCAAGGATTACACTTTGCAAATAGATTGTCCAGAATATAATTATCCAATGTTCTTCTTTAAGCATGCAAAATCAAACTATAACTTGTAAATTGATTTTTGTGAAGCTCAATAAAGTTAATTCTTTCTTGTTTTCTATAGGTGCACTTAGAAGACCCATGTTTGAGCATCTTTATCCTATCCAACGGTCTAATACTTTGGATTTTGGCATACATTAGTTTTGAATCTTTTGAACATTTATATTTTAAGGCATATTCTTGAATGTTAAAGTATAGCTCATAGTTTATTCAAGATCACTTCTTGGATTCCAATTCATTGGACCATTACATATTTAGGTCTTGAATTAGAACTACCAAAGTCTTGTTTTTTGAGTTTCTTGATGGGCATCTTTTATCCACTTGAGTTGACTTGGGAACTAGATTATACAAATTTCATGCATACTAATCCAAACCCCAAGCTGCATATAAGGCAAGTTAGGCCACAAGTTCAAGACCATGCTTTAGATGCCAAGGAGATTATTTTGTATTTGAAAGCTCGCATCCTCCACCTTTAGGGCACATATAGGTGTACGAGGACATCATTACTCTCAGCATCGAACACTACAAACTATGAAACACTTAGGTGTATATTTGCCTACAATGGAATCAGATGTTCACAACCTAATAAACAATTACCCTGGTTGCTCTAGTAGACCCCTAATTGAATATACAACTCTCTACTATGTTTCTTTGGTACCTTACTAGAGCAGTCCATTGGTCAATTTTTTGAAATCAAGAATTGTGACCTTGGCAAGAGAATGAGGGTTGGCTCAAGAAGCTTATGATTACAATTTGATTGGAGTTAATTTGGATAAGCAAGGTAGAGATGGTTATTTAGGATTATGTGTACACAAGAAATCATACATTATCGTCTACAAGCTAATGGAAAGGTGGAGTGTACAAATGAGATCATATACAATTTATTGATGAAACATTTGGATAATAAATATTCTAATTGGGAGAAATAGCTTCATCCCACAATTTGGTCTTACTGAGTGACCTATAAAACCATACTCAATGCTACCTCTTTTCATATGGTATTTGGATAAAATGTGGTACTACCCTTGGATTTTATAATACACTCCTTAAAAGTAGCACAAGATTATCAATTGGATGGACATGAGTTATTCTCTAGAAATATGGATCTAGAATGCTTACGAGAAATGCGGTTAAGTGTAGCAATAGGGATATATGCAACCAAAAAGAGAAAAAAGGCTTACTTTGACACACATTTTAAGGAAAAATGTTTTAAAGTTGATTTACACATTGAAACAACATGCTCATAAGTTGGGAAAACTTAGTTTTGGACACATAATTATCAATTAAATCTCCATGAGTGATGTTGTACAACGGGCCACATTAGAAGGCAAAGTAATTCCTAGCTATAGTATTGGATGCAGAGTGAATATATGGAACCCTTTACAAAGGAGATGCTCACATGATTGAAAAAAGCCAAAACATAAAGATGAGGAACAAAAAATTAGAGAAGAAATGAAGTTAGAGGCTAGAGAGGGAATTAGAAGAATCTAGCTAATAGAATAGGCTTCCTACCTAATCCTAGTGCCACCCATTATCACATGGCAATGTGCCAAATATGTAAAAATGCCAACCCTATCATTATAGATAGAAGATCATTCATCTCAATCGAGCTAATACAGGGCATGACAATCAAGAAGATCAAGCCTTGATTGATTCAAGAGCTACCACAAGTGCCTTTTGATACTTTTGTTGTCAAGACATGGGCAAATGAATCCAATAGAGGCATACATCCTTGGATTAGGAGGTGTAGAAACCTTGGAGAGGAAGAAGTGAATATTCTCTTGCACAATGTTCCTCTGATGATCTCACAAAACCTTTAGTATTGGTCCAAGTTTGGATATATGATCACACAATAGTAGAATTAAACCTTAGGAAACAACTCCTTTAGGTTTGGGTTAAAAAGTATTGCCTTACGGTTGAACTCAAACGAGTTCCAAGTCCTCACACTCCGTATGTGTTCCCAAGGTCCAACATGCATAATGATTAAATCCCCTTTGGACAAGCCATGCGAGTGTTGGAGCACCCTTCTCTTCTAAAGGGAAGTGAACCTATCATTAAGGAACGACTTCAAGCTCATCACCAATCACCAAGTCACAAGGTAAGGGAACAATGGAATCACCCTCCAACACAACCTACCCTAGGAGAAAAGTTTTATAAAAAAAACATGGGTGAAGAAAGATGTGCCACCAATCACCTCTCCATAGAATCACAGTCTCAATCGAGCATGATGAAAAGGAGATCGAAGTTTTATAAAAAAAACATGGGTGAAGAAAGATGTGCCACCAATCACCTCTCCATAGAATCACAGTCTCAATCGAGCATGATGAAAAGGAGATCGATTGACTATAGCCCCAAGAATCAACCATTGACAACACAACAAATGAAGATACCTAAGCATCTTTTGAAGGTACTTGCTAATGCTTCTTGCATATGGGTGCCCAAAGCTTTCCTCAGGCCTCAATGCCACCCACCATAATTTCCGTTTTAGAGAAATCTACACAGTCATCTCATAAGCAAACCCCATGTGAATGACGATCATACTACATGTTAAATCCATGTATTCCTCAGTCATTAACTATGGGTGCCTAATGTTGGTGCATATGGCAAGCCTAAGTGCTTGTCCATTGTATTGGACTTCATTGAAGTTTTGAGCTAAAGCATTATGTATACACGTGAATTGTTTGAATGCTTGTAAGGTTAAAACAGATGTTATCTTTTCCAAAAGTAAAAGGATACTAAGAGAGATTCTTGTGGATGTAAGGAGATCCAAATTCCTAGACCTTATTTGAATTAAAAATTCAAATGTAACTCATAAAAGCATGGAAGAATATTAGGTAGTTCCAACCAACAATCAGTTTTGAGATGGGTAGGTAGTGCTTTTGTCCTTTTGCATATCCATCTTGTGGACTCATGGTTGATGCAGCCTTCCTTGTGATCCATTGTTGGGATTCTTTGGTGTCTTCCTTTGTGGTTGCCTTTGGTTGTTGGAGGCATTGATCTCCTTCTCTATAGCATAGGTTTCTTGTATGAAGAGATCATGTGTGAGGTTAATCCTTCTTGAGAGAGTATATCAAAATTAAATATGTGAATCTCATAGGGAAGTTCTTACTCTCCATGAGAGAGCATTGTCTAGCCCCTTTACAAAATGGCTAGAGTTATGTGCCAATATATAAGGATAAAGTGTACAAGAGGGGGCAAGAACTATTTGAAGGTTCTTATGTCTTTTCAATATTTCATGACGAACTTTATGATACTCATAAGATTAGCTCTTTGGAGAGCTAGGAAAATATGTACTTATTAACAACATGAAATAAACATCAGCCTTTAATTAGAAAACATGGAAAGGCTCATATGTTGCACAAGTATTTTATCTCTTTATTTAGCATTATCTTCCATTTTGCAACGAGTGGAGGATAAATAGGCAAGTCGTGCCTTTTTTTTGTTTAATAAAACACATGTAAGCTATCTCTTTCTTTTGGCAAATAGCTATCACCTTTGAATTCAATGCTCGGAGTGTAGTAGATTGAAATCCAGCCCCTCTCTCTTGGCTTGAATGTGCCAAAGAGAAGAAAAAATCCCTCACAAGTCTGTATTTTGTTAGAGGTGGTGCATCATTCATTCCTGTCGGTTGCATCTCTATGGCTATTCTGGTGGGCACAAGAGGACGCCTTTGTCGATATGGATGCATTGGACAAATGCATGTTTTTCATGCTTCCATGATTGTGCAACACAACACATGCATCTATGATGATCCTTGGTGGTTTGTTTCAGTAGCCCAAGCATTTACAGAGAGAGTTGTGTATCAGCTCTCTCTCTCTCTCTCTCTCTCTCTCTCTCTCTCTCTCTCTCTCTCTCTCTCCACACCAATACAACACTCCATGTTGAAGGCCTCTACACGTTCTAAGGAAACACATATATGTGGCTTTAGCAGCACCTACATTAGGACTCTCTCTGTGATTCAAAAGATCTCATTTGCGCTGATTATGGCAGTGCTTTCATCTCTCTCTCTCTCTCTCTCTCTCTCTCTGTCTCTCTCTCTCTCTCTCTCTCTCTCTCTCACACACACACACACACACACAAGTCTGCTATCTCTGCGTGGAAGCAAACCTTTGCTTGTGCTTGAGTCCATGATCAGTAGTCTCCTCATCTCAAGATGTTCATGTGAGTTCTGCTTTGTATACTTCAAGTTTTGGTGGCAACTCCTCGAGATCAACAGGCGACAACATATGCGGACAACACTCTATCAAAGTAGGAGAGAAATGTACACTAGAAAGATGGCAAAGAGAGACATCTTAAGTTGGTTTTGGCTTTTGACTCACAGCAAGAGTATAGAGGTGCAATAGGCACTCTGCACTTCTGGACATAGAGAGCTAAAGACAGACATTCGATTTCATGAAATGCTCTATATCTGCCTAGATGTATGACGTGTTATCCCAACCAACCATCTACATTGCCTCACATTTTCAGTTTGTGTAGTTGTCCATGTGAGTCGTGCTACCAACAACCCTTTCGATGAGAAAGTTATTACCTAGCCTACAACAATTGTGCTTGAAACTACTACAGTAGGACTGTGGTGATTCACAGATAGTAGAACTGACGTGATGGAGGTAGTTCCTAGAGATATCTCCAAAGACAAAATAACAAAAAAAAAAAACATATGCTTGTTCTCTACTCAATCTACCACACTCAAATGCATGGGTGTACTGCGAACATGGATTAAATAGTAATGATATCCACATTATTGGCAAGAAAGAAGTCTCCATGGTGCAACGGATAAATAAATGAACAAACGAAGAAATGCTCAAACAAATGGGGCTTGACCATGAAGAATATGCTTAATATCAAAAGGAGATAGTGCTTGGAATCACTTTTACAATAAAAACTAGATATGGGTGGGAAGGAGGGAATGAAAAAAAAAACATATGCTCTGATCCCATGTTGAAATGAAAAAGAACTATTCCTACTCTACTAGTAACCACACAATAAACAAGTTGAGGAAGAAATGAAAGATATGAAGACATGATGAAATGAGATAAAGTAGAAATGACTTACATACAATGCTCTATGAGCATGGAGACTCTGTGAAGAGAGTGTGGACACTCTTGCCAAGAGCTTGAGTGTATATGCATGTGAGGAGTGAAGGGAGGCCCTCCTTATATGGATATGAGGCCAAACCTCCTTGCATGTGGGAGAAATGTATTTCATGAGAATAAAGGTAGACTTGGACAAAAGGGTGGAGCATGGACCTCTCAACACATTGCTCACTGTTCACTCTTGCATTACATTGCTCTTAGTCTGTCAAATACTATGAGTCATTACAACACGTATATGGTCTCATTATCTTCTTTATCAATTGAAGTATGAAGATAAGACTCTTACGAGTATGCCTACAAACTTTTATGTTCGTCGGAGTTGTGTGCATTGATATATTAACAATACCTATGATTGTGTCTATGCCTCTTCATCCTCTTGAAAAGTCAAGATCACACCCTTGCTTTTGTATACTTATTGCTCTCAGTATAGTCCTTCTAAATTCATGAAACAACTTGTAATAGTTCACTCATCACTTCACTTGAATTTTTGCAAAAGTTATTGGGTCAATTCCTATGAGGCAGTGACCTTCGAGTAAGTCCCAAAGTGCATTCTTCCATAAATAGAAGGTTTTCTCTACATGAATAATACTCAAAAGTTATCTATTTTCATGTAGACTTTTGAGATTCATGTTCCAAGGTACCATGGTGGTATTGTTACATATATTGGGATCTTTGGAAGTCTATTAAATATTCCAAGTGAAATGTATGTTGGTTTAGAGGAGCTTTTTGCCAATACCCTGTCATCTCTGCATATTGTCCATCACTCCTCACAGCAGTATCAAAGCATACTCATAATCATAACATTATGGGTGATCAATTCCCCTCATCAATTGAAAAAATAGATAAAAGAAACTACTCAAAATGGTTAGGGGATTAAGGTAGTGGTGTTGATGGAGGGTAAGGGATTGATGGAGTGAGATGGGGAGGGCTAAGAGGTGCATGGGGAAATATAATGGGAGGATGGGTGGAGGAATGGACACTAACCATACAAGATGAGGGAAAATTGAGGGTACCATGGGGTTTACAGGCATCTAGATACCTAAGAGCGATCCATAGGTCAAAGAATTGAATGATTAGAGCAAGTGATAACCCTCAAAATGGAGAAACATGAACAACAAAAAAGAAAAAATGGAGAGGGAAAAAAGAATAGGAATAGTGTGTCCCAAGAAGCTCTCGATTTCCTTTTGTGTCTTTGGCTTGGGTAGCCTTAAAATAGCTTTAACTTTTTCTGGATCAAGGGCCATGCCTTTGGAGGATACTATGTGTCCAAAAAAAGCACCATCTCTCACCAAAAGTTTTAACTTGTTCATATTCAATTCTTGCCCCCTTGCATCTTTTGAAGACCTTGTTGCAACTGTGCCTCATGATCATCTAAGAAAATGGGAGTACTAGCACAAGCACTTGAGAAGAGGAAAAATCATCCATAAAAATTCATAGAGCTTCCAACAATAAGACTCAAATGTAAGGTTCATTGTCCTATTGAAGGTTGCAAGAGCATTCCTAAGTCCGAATGGCATCTTTACATCAACATAAGTGCCTCAAGGTGTGATGAAAGTTGTCTTGTATTGATCCTTTGGCTGAATGGGGATGTGATTATACTTCCTAAATCCATCCATGAAGTTGTACAATGTGTGTCCAACAGCTTCTTTGATAAACTATTCTATAAAGGGCATGTGAAAGCCATTAGGGATTGTAATTTTGTTTAGTACCCTAAAATCCACACATATTTGGAATTCATTGGTGTAACTTTTTGGAACAATGACCATTGCAAAAAGCCATTATGAATGCTCAATAGGAATAATAATGCTATCATCCTCCATTTTTTGGATCTTGGTAAAAAACTTCGGCATACTTTGCATTCATTCTGTAGCTTTTCTTTCCCTTACTAGTTTGGCTCCCTCTATCAATGGTATTATATGTTCCCCAAAATTTGCAATTACCCCTTCCAAATCTTTGTGCCAAGAAAATGCATCATCATAATTTTTCATAAATGAAGTTACCTTTGATAGTAAATTAGGAGGACCCCATAATGATATGGCAACCAATATGGGACGAGGGTGTCCCTTGTGCCTAGCTCAATTTCCTTGACCAGGCTCTACCCCATCAATGTGTCTAGTGGCTCTTCATCATCTATGTCTTTTGTGTCTTTCTTAACTTTAGTCCACATAATCCATGTATCATATGCAAGAGCACATTGGATAGCAATCTATTCTTCCTTTTCTTGCATCCCTCCTATAGGATTTCATGAATTGGAAAATAATGTTCTTCATTGGGTTTTTTTACCTTCCTTTTGCAACTAAATTCCTTCTCAAAACCTCTATCAACTTCATCTATGATGCACTTGAAGAGTGGTTTCTTCCCTCCGCGATAACCAATTATGGACTCAGCCAATTCAACACCTTGGATGGTTTTCTAATTTTCTTCATGATCCTCTACATTTGGCACATATAGGGAAATTCCATAACAGTGGAATGAATTAACTATTTATAATCAAGCTAGCCTATCCTCTAGCATCCAAACTTGGATCTTGCATTAGATCTTACTCAATGCTAATACTAAATGTTTGAGTCATCTTGGTGTGCCCATGATTATTCGACCCTTCTTCAAGATGAATCTACTTTAACTCCTTCCTTTCATGCTTAACCCACATTTTTCTTTACCTATAAGATCTGTCTCAACATCTATAAAGCTCATTGGTTTACCCTACGTATTTTTTAGAGAACTTCTCCTCAAATCAAGTCTAAGAGTCTGGTAATGCTTTTTAGATTCCAAATAAAAGAGTTGACTTGAGTGGTTGGGAACTAATTGCCATCTAACTAACTTGAATAAGTTTTTTCTTTCCCTCTACCATAGACAATTCTATTCTTTAAGTACTTGTTTCAAGGAAGCAAAATTCTAGGACTCACTACTTCAGCTTTGATTACTCCTAAGTAAATCAACACCATGAGAAAAGGACTCCTTTTTTAATTATTTGCATCTCTTGCATAATCCTTTGAATGAATTTTGGACTTTTGGATAAGAATCTCAATTTTTGTTACTTAATTTGTGTTACTTCGTTTGTGTCAAATTGAGGATGAACATAACTTTAAGATATGGTTTCCCATATGAACATGAAAGTTTGGCATGAGCTCTCATTTACCTTATATGTGATATTTGTTCATTTATATCTTTGCTTGAGTTGAAATGAAAGGTTATTGTCATTGGTCAATCCTTCTTTGTTTCTTGTTTAAAATTCTTGTAGCCAACTTGGATGTGCCTTTTGAATTATGTTTAAAGCACATGACAAATACTTCACCCATGCTATGGTTTTTATGAACCAATCTACAATAGTCCTTTATGAGCACAAATCTTTCTTCTTTATCCCTAAAGAATATTCTTGATTCTTCATTAGAAATGATAGTTTGCTAATAGCTTGTTTCTTTGGTACCTTACTCGAGCACTCCATTGGTCAAATTTTTAAATTCAAGCTTCATCAAATGAAATAGGCTCATTCTCATCACAGAGACTAGATGCAGCCATAGCATAGCAATCTGATGCAAAAGAAGCACTATGAGAGCCTGAACGAGTACGATAATGGACAAAGGTGCATCTAATTTGCTGTCACACAAAGTCTGCACCAACCATTTTGGCATAGTTTTTGCCTGATCAATATCAACTCTCTCATCAAGAAGTGCATCATGCAAATCTGCATCAGAAATGGAATGATCTACATCATCACATGAAACCTGCAAAGGCTGAGAAGTTGCCTCATTAGGACCATCACTAGACTGTCCACCTATAAAAAGAGGCAGCAAAGCATCATACATGTCTTTGGAGCTAACAGATGCCTCCGTCTTCCACAAAAACAACATCATGGCTAACCAAAATGCGTTTGGTCTGTGGATGATACAGACGATCGTCTTTACTTTCAAAACTCTACCCAAAAAAAATACATTTTACTACTTTATCATCCAATTTTCTATGATGTTGTTCAGGCACTAATGCATATGTCGGGCAACCAAAGACACGCAAATGAGCTTTGTGATTACCTTCATGCCTTCTTCTCTAGGTACCAATTCCCAAGTTTAGTTTTCCTTGAGAGCTTGAATCTCCTCATCCATAGCATCTCTCCATTCCTTGTGTTGGCTAGCTTCCTCATAGCTTGATGGTTCCTTATCTTTGATAACCTGCGTCATATAAGCATAATGCTTTGCAATAAAGCTATCATAAGTGAGCTTTTGAATAAGATGTTTTACCTTTTATGACCTCCTTTCACTACCTGTGATTGGATATTTCTTCAATGTACGTTTCTTTTGCACTTCAGGAGTTACAACTGCTTCAAATTCATCTTCATCTTCACTTGAATGAAAATCTCTTATCAAGTTACCTCCATTACCTCTATTGTGGATACATTCTGATGTTTGCTCTATCTCCTTTTGCTTGCCCTTCAATGATGATGAGATTTGTGAAGGACTTGGCATACTTGGTCCACTCAATGTAGTGCTAACTTGCACTTGCTCTTCATGTACCTAATCTGCTTGTACAAATTCTTCTTCTTGCAAATCATTCACACCTCCATACCAAGGTTTTAAGTCATCAAACACAACATCCCTTGACACTCTAAGATTTTTAGTGACCAGATTATAACACATGTACCCCTTTTGCTCATTTGAGTAGCCAACAAAAATGCATTTTTCAGCCCTAGCATCAAGTTTACCATCTCTAACTTCCTGTGTGACATGAACATAGCATATGCAACCAAAAATCCTTAAATGAGACAAATATGGTTTCCTTTGATAGTATACCTCATCTGGAGTAAGATCATGAACTCTTGAAGTTGGTATCCTGTTCATAATATATGTTGTTGTGGTTGCTGCATCAGCCCAATATGAGAAAGGTACATTCATCTCATTCAGCATGCATCTAGCTACCTCTGCAATTTGTTTATTCTTTCTTTTTTAAATACCATTTTGTTGAGGTGTATACCTGCATGTGTATTGCCTCCTTATGCCTTCATCTTCTAAGAACCTTGTGAACTCATTGGAGAAATATTATCCCCCTCCATCTGACCTTAGGGTTTTAATCCTATGACCTGTTTCATTCTCAACAAGTGCCTTGTATTTTTTGAATACTTCAAACACATCTTATTTTTGCTTGATTATATACAACCAAATTTTCCTTGAAAAATCATCAATAAAGGTAACAAAGTACCTATTACCTGCATGTGAAGGTTCTCTTGAAGGTCCCCATACATCTGTATGCACTAAATCCAAAACCCTTGGAGAAACATACTTGCTTGACTTGAAATGCAACCTAGTTTGCTTCCCAAATTGACAAGCTTCATATACCTCATGAAGATGTGATGTTGAGAAGTTTGGAAGCCCTTTGACCAATGCACTTTTCTCCATGTTCTTTAGCTTTTCAATGTTTACATGCCCTATCCTTTTATGCCACAAATCCAAATCTGCAATTTTTCTATTTCTTGAAGTGATGAACATTACCTTGTTGGGGTTTTGCTTGATATTTAGAGTAAACATCCTTCCATGCTTCTCTCTTTTTCCACAAGCTGAAATCCATTCTTTGGATCCTCTATGAAGCAACCTTTGCTATTGAGCTTCACTTGGTATCCTTTATCTACCATTTGACCAACAGAAATGAGATTGTTTGTAATAGTAGGGACATATAATACCTCAGATAGTGTCTTACTCTTCTTGCAATCTTGAAACTTGACATCACCAATGTGATTGATCTCATGCTCGGTGTTGTCACCTATCTCTACACATCCTCTTTGCTTTGGGGCCTGTAAATTGCAAAAAATGTCCTCCCTACAAGACATATGATTGCTACATCCACTATCTATTTTCCAAGTATCATCCTTCTCATGTTTACTATCTCCATATGCATGACTCATGGCAAGAACTTGATCACTAGACTCATTTGAAGCATAGATACCTTGGGCATTGTTCCTCCTTTGGTAGCATTCATTTGCCCAATGTCCTAGCTTCCCACGAATGAAGCATCCATTGCCTCTTGATCCTTTTCCTCTTCCTTTATTGTTTCTGCCTCTACCTCTTCTGTTTGAAGATGAGCCTTCATTTGAGTCCTCTTGGTTGTCACTTTGCTTGCTTTGGCTTTTCCTTCCTCTTCCTCTACCTCTTGATGCTTTGCCTCTTCCTCTATCTGCATATAGCATTTGACCTTGGGCACCTTTGCCCTTGCTTCCACCTTGCAATATTTCTTCATTAATCATTAAAGTGTTCAATTGATCAAAATCAGGCATGTTCTCCCTAGCATACAATGAGGATATGAAGTTCCTCCACTTGTCATCATCTTTAAGACCATTAAGTACAAATGCAACCATCTCATCATCATCAATTGAATGTCCTATGGCTTCCAATGAATCTCTAATACCTTTGGCTTTAATTATGTAATCATGTATGGATTGGTTACCTCCTTTCTTCAAGTTGTTGAGCTCATTTTTGAGTTGTACCTTCTTTGCCTTTGTGTTTGTGGTGAACATCTTCTCCAAATATTCCCACATTTCCTTGGCGGTCTCCATGCTTTGAATGTGACCTATCCCCTCCTATGTCCTTGCTCATGATGAAGTTTGTCATCCTAAACTTCCAAGGTTGAAAGTTGTCTTTGTCCAACTTCTCAATATGGTTGGATACCTCTCCCATCCTCTTGAATCACCTAAAATTGAAATATGGTGTGGGATTACCTCCTTTGTTGAAATTGAAGTCCCTTTGTGTGATGAAGATGAAGCTCCCCCTTGGTTCCAAGTTTGCAACCTCCTTCAAGATTTGAAAAGGCTTCAATGGTTGATTCCTTGGCTTGGCCTCCTTCTTTGTACTCTCCTTGATGTCCACAAGGAGCTCTGATACCACTATTGGAAGATTTCTCCTCCAAATGCACAACAAGGTGACCTCTTCAACAATATTTGCGTTGGCCCCACATGTCATGTGGAGGGATGCAAAGCAAAAAAAGGGGTACACACAAAGTGATGGGTGAAGCAGAGAGAACTGAGACTTCAGTGATCTTTCTTTTCAAAAGTTGGCAGCTACCTAAGGAAATCAATGACAAAAACACCACGAAGCTTACCTGATATCTAATCTCTTGGGAGAGTCCTAGGCTTGCCCCTTAATGTATGATCAATGCCCTCTAAGACTAGATAAGTGATATTCCTCTCATGTTTACCAATTGATCCTCAATTTCTTGAGAGTATCACACAAGAATATGGTTCATTAATAATGTTAATCTACTATACTTGTGTAATTGCTTGAATCACACATTCAAAGTTACAAGTTAGAGAGTATTTGGAGTACAACTATTCATACCCACTCAATTTCATCCAAAAAATTCCTCCCTGTCAATATACAAGGAAGGAGAGGATGGTCGCTACTTCTTCAATGAGCTTCCCCAAACATGCCCACAAGCACGAGTTAGCATCAATCGAATTCTCTCATATGCTCATTCTTGTTGATATATTTAGGTAGTGATGTGTGTGAACACTCTAGGACCACAGGGGCACTTTTTTCCCTCTTTAGGAGGTTTTTTTCCCCCCGGCTTGTATATACGTCTATTGCCCTAATGGGCTACTTATCTTTGTACATTCTCTAGTAATACATTCAGTATTGTGTGTTGTGCTCCAAGCTTCTTCTTCTTCCTTGTGTTGTTCACGTGATTCCGCAAACCTCTAACTCAAACAATTGGTATCAGAGCAGGTCGTTGCTTCATCTAGGGTTCAGTCGACACTCCCCCGATTGCAGTCTCAGAATCACACGAATTTTGCTGAGCATACTCAGGGTGTTTTCGAGATCAAAATGGCTTCGCTTTTGTGGTGTCGAAATCGCGATTTGAGCTCGTTTCGGCCTCCGAACGCACTATCACAGCCCTTGTGCAGGCTATTTTGTCTTTTTGTGCCAAAGGTATATACTAGTTTCTGTCTGCGAGTATAAGCATCTCGAAGTCTTCTACAGTTCTAGCGGAATTCGTCTAGGCAGTTCTATTCAACTTTTTGAGATACAGTCAATTTTCTGCATCAAGGTATTTTAGTCAATGGCCATGGCTGAAAACAGTGATGTATTCTGTATGTTGGCTGTTGAGGATAAGTTGGATGGTACCAACTACCCATTATGGGCTTATATGATGCGACATGTGTTGGTTGCAAAAGGACTATGGAACATTGTGCAGGGTGTCGAAAAACGTCCTATCACACCTGCAATTGTTACAACTGCAGGTATTGAAGCTGATGCAGAAGGTGTCAAAGATGATGATATTCTGCATATTCCTGTTCGTGCTGCGATTTTTGCTGCACCTACTATAGAGCAGATTCACTGGGATGGCAGAGATGCCCAGGCACATGCATTGATAGCTTTGTCTATCAAATGTGCCATTATTCCTCACATTCGCTCTTGCAAAACAGCTAAGGACGCTTGGGATACACTTACCACATTATAATAAGCTAGGAATGAGGCTCGTGTTGCTTACCTCCAAAAACAGTTGGAGAGTGAGCAGATGAATGAAGGTGATTCTATGGACAGTTTCCTAACAAAGATCAAAGACTTGAAAGAACAATTGATTTTTGCTGATGAGGTTATACCGGATAACTCACTTGTGCAGATCGTTCTGAATGGTCTTCGTCATTCATATCAGAGTTTTGCTTCTACTCTTCGGTTGATGATGAAAGGCAATCCAAATGCCTTATCATTTGAGGAGTTAGTCTCTCTTCTATTGCAGGAAGATCAGTCCAGGCAGAACAGGTCCACTATGCAAGTTGCAGATCAAGCTTTCCTGACTAGTCAGAAGGGCAAAGGAAAATGGAGCTCTTCAATTAGTAAGCAAAAATCTGCCAATTCTGCATATTCGAAGAAGGAAGATAAAGATGAGAAGAAATCAGAAAAGCAAAAATTTTTTTGTAAGTACTGTAAAGGGAATGATCATATCATAAAGAACTGTCCAAAATTGGCTACTAAAGAGGCAAAGAAGAAAGAGGTTGGAATGGTTGTTGCAGAGGCCTCTACACCAAAAATAGAGTCTCCTAATCTTGTGCAGGAAGAAGAATGGGCATTTATTACCGTCTGCAGTTTTGAACCATCTTCTCATGAGCAGTGCATGTCTGCAGTAGAGTCACATGTTTGATATTTTGACAGTGGGGCAACCAAACATATTACCTTGTAGTGCAGTTTCTTCTCTTCACTCGAGCCTGCCCCTACAGGGAATACTGTTACATGTGCCAACAACTCCTCTTATCCTGTTATGGGAGTTGGTAAGATCATTTTGACTACTACTAATGGTAGTTCTTTCACTTTGTCAGATGCTTTATTTGTGCCAAAGATCAAGAAGAACATGTTATCAGTTTCTGCATTAGCCAAGATTGGCTTGGTTGTGAAATTTGTTGATAAGTGTACAGTTCATGATTTGTCAAATGGCGATGTGATTATTGCTTCTGGCATTTTATGTCGTGGGCTGTATAAGCTCATAGACTATGAAAGATCTGTAAATGATTTGGCATGTGTAGTAAATGATTCTCAGGCTATGTTAGATGTGAAGCTTTGGCATGCATGCTTTGGTCATCTGAATTTCACTAGTTTGCTATGCCTGTAGAAATCTGAAATGGTGTCCTCTTATCCCAAACTTGAGGCACCTCGAAAACATGTTTGTGCAAGCTGTATTTTGGGCAAAATGTAGCATTCGTCCTTTCCAAAAGATGGTTTAGTTCGGGCTACTAAGAAATTGCAGGTTGTACATAGTGATGTATGTGGTCCTATGCAGACACCTTCTTTTGGGAATTATCTTTACTTCGTGACTTTCATCGATGATTTTTCCAAGCATGCATGGGTATATCCATTGAAGGCAAAGTTCAAAGTGTTCATGTGCTTCAAACAGTTTTTGGTTTTGGCTGAAAATATGTCATCATGTAAAATGGGTACCCTCCGTTTTGATCAAGGGGGGGAGTATATGTCTTCAGATTTTAATACATTTCTCACTGAACCTGGGATAAAACTGTTAGTATATGATCAATGTCTACCCCTCATGATTGTATGCACATTTTGTAAGGCCCCCATTATGAGGGGAAGCCAATTGTGCATTACCCAATTGATGGGAATCCCAACTTGCATGTTGGATGAAGGTCATATTGGACCATGTAAGGTATTGTAAGGAAAGGGAGTTACCAGGGTCCCCAATTGTGGGGTCTGGGGCAGCGGGGAGCAGCCCCGGCTAGGGGGTCCAAGGGGGCCAGCAGGCCCCCTAGTGGGGGTCCGGGGGCAGTGCCCCCGGTGTGATGGTAAAGGGAATATTCCATTGAATATTCCCTATCGGAGTCAGAAATCATTTATATTTGTTAGGTCGGTTCAACCGGCCCAAGCCGTGTATGGCAATTATGCGGGCGGTGGCTACCCATGCTCTACCACCCATGTATAGCCGTCCATGGAAGGCCACCCATGATCCTATATATACATGACTTCTGCACTACCTGAGACATCGAATTGAGCCAGCATACCTCTACCTTGTATCTCCCTATCTAGAGTTGTCTAGATCACCATTTAAGCTCTATCTTGAGAGCGCACGGGTGGACAATGCCATCATCTTTGTACTTGCTACTAGTAGAAAATTGTTGAGATTCTCCTATATCTGTTATTTTCTCTACTATTGCTCATGTGTTATATTGCGTAACTATTGTCTTACATGGTATCAGAGCCATGGGACCGATGGGATTGGATCCAGAGCCTATACTAGTTGAAGATCCAGCAAATTCAAGATTGATGATTCAGCCAGATCCAAATCTTCTACGAGCTTGGAAGAGGCGGAATGCTGATGCATTATGTGCGATTGTCACTAGTGTAAGTGATTCTGTGCTTACTTTAGTTCAACATACTACTAAAGCACATGAGGCTTGGGGCATATTGGCTCATCAATATGAGATCAAGAACCACACTAGGATACAGAATTTAGAAAATCAGTTAGAAAATGAAAAACATTCTGATTCTGAAAAGGCTGAAGATTTTATCAAACGGATAAAACATCTTCAAGATCAATTGGTTGTAGTTGGTGTTGTTAAAACACCAGAAGAGCTGGCTCGAAGATGTGTACGTGTTCTTCCAGCAAAGTATGATGGATTAGTAACATCCCTTAACACTTAGGTAAGACCAACTCCCCTTACATTTGAAGAGTTTTGTGCAATGCTTTTAGAAGAAGAGATGCGGCTAAAGAATCGGCAAAGTACAAGTGATGCTGCATACTCAGCAAATGCAAAAGGTAAAGGCTCTTCTGATGGATCAAAGAAGAAGACAAAGAAGAAAGTTCACAAGAAGTTGCTTCTATTGTGAAAAGAAAGGTCATGACATCAAGGATTGCAGAAAGAAGCAAGCTGATGAACGGAATGGGACTGTAAAATCATCATGGAAGAACAAAGAGTCTGCAAACAACACAGAGCTGGAACTTTGGGTAGTTGTTGAAGAGGTATGCTCATATGCTCAAGCTCGTGTTGATGAACCATGGATTTTAGATAGTGGAGCTTCTCGCCATATGACCACTAAAAAGGATTGGTATAGTTCTCTAGTGCCTCTGCGGGAATCCATCAATGTAGTGGTGGGAAATGACTCCAAGTGTCCAGCCGAAGGAACTGGAACCATCTCTTTTATCACTTCCCTAGATGTTGAGAAAAAGTTATATGATGTTCTCTATGTACCTACACTTAAAAGAAATTTCTTGTCAGTTTCTGCAATAACAGATCGTGGACTTGAAGTTCACTTTAATAAGAGTGGTGCAAAAATTATGAATTCATAAGGTAATGTTGTAGGTAAAGCCATACGATGGGATAACTTGTATGAGTTAAGTGTTTTAACTGCTACAGAAGATAAAGATGTACGCAGGTTATGGCACCAACGATTTGGGCATCTCAGATTTGCAGTTTTGAAGGAGATGCAAAGAATAGGGATGGTTGCTCATTTGCCTGCATTTTCAGAGTTGCAGGAACCTTGTGAAGCTTGTATGATGGGAAAGCAACAACGAAAGGCATTTCCAAGAGAGACCAGCAATTGATCTCAAGCTCCTCTAGAGTTGGTACATGCTGATCTCTGCGGTAAAATGTCTACACCTGCTTTAGGAGGATCTTTCTACTTTTTGCTGTTAGTCGACGATTATAGTAGAAAGATGTGGGTTTATTTCATTCGAGAGAAGGCTGATGCTTTTGAAAAATTTAAAACGTGGCATAAGTATGTGGAAAATGAATCAGGAACGAAACTAAAGAAATTCAGAACAGATAGAGGAGGTGAATTCTTGTCAACAGAATTCAATAATTACTCTAAGGAGCATGGTGTGAAAAGGCAACTTACCACATCTCATACACCTCAGCAAAATGGCGTTGTTGAGCGCAGGAACAGGACAATAGTTGAAATGGCTCGTTGTATGTTAAAGGCTCAAGACATGTCTAATTCATTCTGGTCAGAAACAGTCAATACAACCATCTACATCCTCAATCAAATGCATGAGCCGATTCCTTACTTAATTATTCCTTCAAGATGCATGTCTATGATGCATTATGTGATACTTCATTTTCCAAGAATGTCAATGTGTTTGATACTTGAGATGGGATGGGGCTCCTTGAAGGATGCTTGGCATGATAGCTGATGCTTGCAAGCTATCCGACACTCCTCCAAAGGTCTCATATGGTACCGAAGTTGAATGATGGTGGAGGAACTAGAATCAAAACAAACAAAATACAGAAAAAAAAAAACAAAAAGAGAAGGTTGTGCTACCCACAAACTCAAACACCTACCTACACTAACTAATCAATAATCACCAAATGTCATGCCTAAGGGCAAGAGTGATGCATGAATGACTCTTCGGTTGAAGAGTAAAAGGTCTCCTTTAACGCAAAGTTTGGAAACCTTTTTGAGTGATACTTGTATATGATAGCGATGTCCATCAGACAAGTTACCTATGCCCGATCTTTGATCATCCTCAAAAACGGTGTCAAAAAGCATTGGCTTATAGCGTAGGGCACACTCACACACTTCTAGTTTATCAATATGATAAGAATCGACCTCAAACTAGTTACAATCGATGGCATAGGCAGATGTGATGGATGGGTGTCAAATAGAGTGATAAAATTATCTCCCCTCGTTAGCCTCCGAAAGCGTTTCCGTCTCCAAGCTCAAGGCCCTATATGTTTAATGGAGCTAGGTATACACATATTTGATGCTTTCAAGCCCTTGCTATTTGATGCATTCATGGATGTTTGCTATCTCACATTTCCATAAGTGCATTGTTGTCCAATGCTTCAAACAAGATTGCCTCACCAAAATGCTTGTAACTCCCTCAAGATTGATTGTTTGACGCATAAATTGTAAGAGGTGAAAATGCAAAAGGAAGAGGTTTAGAGCCATGTACAGAGCTCACAAATCTATAGAATTCTTCTCCTCAAGTGTTAATCACCTAAAAAGAAAATTCAATTGCATTTAATCCTTTCAAAATGATGCAAACAAGATCAATAAACTTCCATAACTCACAAACAAGTGTGTCACACTCACAATCACTAATCTCACTCAAAATGCATAGAGAAGCACAAATACAAATTTGCAAGAAGAGAGCTCACAACTTCCTTCCACCAAAAAAGTCTCTTTACAAGTGAGGTCTTGGCATTTATATAGGCTTCTCCCAAGACCCTTGCCTTTTTTGTTTGAAAAAGGTCCTAAAAAATAAAAGGAAAAGCTCTAAAAATATTCTTTCTTGCTAGATTTTTGAGAGAAGGCTCTTCCCTACAATTACAAAGAAATGCTAACAAAGCCTTGAATATATACAACTCCTCTACAAAATTTGACAGGGTTTTTTTACAATGGTAGGTAAAAATACAAGGGTTATTTATAAAAAAATGTATAAACTTGAAAGTAAGTTTTAAGAATTTTTTGAGCCTTGCCATAGTTGTGTAATGCTACCTTGCCATAGTTATGCAACAAAGAGTGAAGCTTAAAATCCTTTGGACAGGTGATCATGTTCTAAAGTAAAGTCTATAGTTTCAGTGTTCGAGAGATTCAGGTAGATCTCAATTTGGATATGGTTTGGTCTCTAGTATGTTTGACCAAAGATCTTGAGACTAGACTTGAGCAAAGCCTAATATGTTCTCTAAGACAAGGAATCCACCTAGCTTAGTGGTTAAGTCTTAAGGAGGGAAAGAAGGATTTCTTTTGTTCAAGTCCTACAAAGAGCAAGGTTTTTCCCAAGAGCTATATAAGCTTGAGCATTGTGGACCATTCTTTCTAAATGGCACCTTTTCCAAATAAAGGGTGGTGGAGAATCAATCCACCAAAGGATGGTGTTGATTGATTGAAAAGAGTGGTTGTCAACTAAAATCACTTTCCTAAAGAGTGGTTCTCAAGTAAAGTTGTTCTTTTAAACAGTGGTTTAAATTTAAAGGGTTTGAGTCCTCAATAACTATATATATATATATATATATATATATATATATATATATATATATATATATATATATATATATATATATATATATATATATATATATATATATATATATATATATATATATATATATATATATATATAGAGAGAGAGAGAGAGAGAGAGAGAGAGAGAGAGAGAGATAGGATTGGGAGGAGAGTCATCTCTCTAGCACGTGGTGGTTCTAGTAGTCTAGTTCATTACATTGGTATCAGAGCTATATGAAAACTTTCATGGTGGCCTCATCAGCTTCTTCACAAGGATCCATGGAGACCTTGATAGGTCATCTTATTTATCATAAAGTGATAGCCCATGAACCCACATATCTTTTTCCTCTTCTAGATTTATTCTAGAATTTGAGAAGGAGAAATAATTATTGTGTGCACACCATCTTTGATTCTTAGCTCTATGAATCGTTATATATTCTTATCTCTTAGCTTTCTGCATGATCATCGCCGCTTAAGCTTCACCATAATGGTCTTCTTTCGGAAATATTTTATTTTCAGCAGCAGCACCAAGACGAAACAAGAAATTTCCATGTCCGGTTCTGTAGCAAAGATGAATAAATTTTGTCATAATCGATTGCAAGACTTTTTTATTCCATGATTAGCCTTTAGACAAAAAACTATGTATAGTAGCGGTAACCTTTGCAATGGCAGACACCTTATTTATCCACTCCACCAAGATTATTACTTAACATGAATATTCATGATGAAATTTACATTCTATGCAGACCTCTGCTCAACCATGCATCCATATAGTTCATTCCTTTTCCCTTCTCGGATATATCCAACACTCTTCTTTGTTGGAATTCCATAAGAATTGGTTTTTGTTTTTGTGCATCAAACCATGCACATGGAGCCATGGGAGTTTTATGCATATTGAATTTCAATCTTAGGCCATCTATTCTTTGTTTGTTTGTGAAACATTAAATGAAGGGAGATAGTCACAAAGAGACAGAGAGGGAGAAGGAACTTCTATTCTTTTGAAGATCATGCAAAAAGAAGAAAGAAATAATCTAGAAGTGAAAAGCTCCAAGACAAGAGGAAAAGTCATGATTTTGCAAAAATCTCAAAAGAAGTGCAAAATCACACAAGAGGTCATCCTTGACTCCTCTTGAAAGCTATCATATGATGTCTAAATTTGTTGTTTTTGGTTCGTATATGTTATTTGGAGTATGTTCTATTGGTATATAGCTTCAAAGTTGAGAATATATCTCCAATATGTCTTTGGGGAGCATCCAAAATAGTCACTCCAAACATTCTTTTCAGCCAATGATGACTTAGGAGTTAGTCAACTTCGGATGTGTGCTGCTCTTTACTCAAGTCTCCATTTTTCATTATTTTTAGCTTCTTGGAAAGCTCTTTTTATAATCTTTGTAGTGCTATAAAATATTTGAAATTCGAGGAGATTTATCTTGTTTGAGAAAAAAATTTGTTCTCAATAGTCACCTTTTGGAGAAGCAAGGGGGAGTATGATGGCTCTTCTCAAGTCAAGGGATGGATGTAGTTATTGTTTGGAGCTAATTATTTTCCAAGTTCATGCTTGATTTCATTTTTCTTTTGCTTTCCTATATTTTCGTTATAATCATGAATTTAAGCATGACATAAGTTATTTTCCACTTCATGCATGGAAAATAATGATTGATTGTGCATTCCTCTTTCCAAAAGAATGTTTTCAATGTAGAAGTTCAATTAGAGGATGTATCTTTGCACATCATCTATTCCTTATTTTTAGAAAAGTTTTTTATGCACTCAAGCATGTGCACTAGCATGTTTATACAATAAAAGTAAGCAAAGATAGTATGTTGTGCATAACATAGATGCATGAAGTGCATGCATGCCAAGCACGAGAAATGATCAAGTTAGTTTAAGGCATGCAAAAAACATGCCAACATGCATGCAAACATGTGCATTTGCATGTATAAGAGGCATTATTGTTTGTTAACTAAATTAATTGTAGTCGTTTTCTCGTAGCTAGTCTACTTGGTCAAGATGAAGCTTGACATTTTGGGAAGATGGAAAGAACTAGTTCATTGCAAGCAATGCTGGCCACAAATTTGCAACTCAGGTAACTAATAGATTCCTTCCTAAATGGAAACACAAGTATAAAGTACTTAATGTAAAGTTTGCAGTAAGTATGAAAGATGTCTTGCATAGAAAGGTAGACATAAAGAAGAAACCAATTCCAAAGAATATTTACCATATTGTTAGGCATTGAGCAAGAATACATGCATACTTGCAAGCCTAGAAAGGTTTATGACAACTCTAACTTTAGGAAATAATTGGAGAATCATAAAAACAAGTTTAAAATGAGGTCTTGTACTTTCTTGTGTAACTTCTCAAGCATCCTGGGTAGGATGATAACTTGAGAAAGTTTCAAAGTTACATGACCATTTTGAAATTAGATCACTTAATTGGTCAAAGTGATTGATGTCACCAAGTTGTATTGTCGATTGGATGCTTTCAAACTAACTTAGTCTTTGTAACATTAGTTGAATGGATCGTGTCAAAGTTTCAATTCTTCAGGAATTTACACAATGTTTATAATACAAACACGTTACCTTGAAGTGTTTCATATTCAATTAAGAACATGCTTCTTCGTAATCGAATTTTAAATGAAGATCTTGGAGGTTGATTACTTCATGATCTTCTTACTTAATTGATCTTGAAATTTCATGTGAGATCATGATCTTATCCTCCTTGAATTTAAACTTCTCCTTTGAAGTTTTCATTTCCTTGAGGATCCAATCTTACTTCAAGATTCATTCTAGGACTAAAAGATACTTACCGTCCTTGATGTCCCATACCATATTTTCTACATCAATCTGAGTATAAAATTTGATGTCCCATACCACCCTATTTTATATTCAGATTGACATGTAGGTGATACTTATCCTAAAGTCCAAACAAATCTTTATAAAGTACTTTCTCACGTAAGTTCTTTAATAGAATTCGATTTCAAGGGTTTACCTCTAGCTTGGATTTTCTAGGTTTTTTTTCCTTCACAGGATTAGTTCACAATCAGTTTGTCTTGGAACCTTGAAAACCTTTTGATGGAACATACATTCTTCTTTTCTAGGGCTTTCAAAGAAAACCAATTATAGTTCAAAGTTCTTGAATTTCTCAAATTCAAGAGCTATTGGTTCTACCTCAACCAATTTTGTAATGACAAGAGCTTTCACTTCTTATCTTCATATTTGTTTCTTACCGAAGCTTCAAATAACTATCTTGGGGACATTTACAAAAATCTATCTATTGTACATCCACTCATGATTTTGGATTTCACTTCTAAGAAGTTGCTTTAAGGATAGGTAAACTTTATGTTTTACCTTCCACAAACTCAAACCATCATCAAAATTGTAGACAATGTATTTGGAACATCTAACTCTTTTACACTTTCCTTTTGATAAGTGTAACTTGGGCATGCTATATGTATCTTTGCGGTTTATAACCACCTTTAGAGATCCCATATTTTGTAAACTTCAGCATGCCAAAAAGTTATTTTGTAGATGTATTTCTTGGCTAAACATCTACATCCTGAAGATGATTATTTTCCCTTATCTAACCCATGAGTTAGGCTTGATGGTTATGTCCTTTTTTCTAGAAAAATATACTTGAAAAGAAATCTAAGCCTTCATCATGTGATAGCTTCTATCTTTAGCTCAAATGTCTTTCCAAATGACAACATAATTTACATCCTAACATATGTATCAACTTATTCTTGTTTTGGGAAGAGTTCATAGGTCAATGGAGATCCATTTCTTGGAACTTATTTTGTTCCCCAAAAAATGAGTTTTCCTTGAATATGCTAGAAGAATCATTTGGCTTATGAAATAGAAAATGTTACTATTTCATTTAAGTTATTTTTTTTATGAACTATTTTATTTCCTAAAGATTACTTTATCTAGGTTTCATTTTGAGATTCATTCTTTAAAAATGAAATTTAAGAACTCTTCTAAGAAGAAGCGGTATTTCAAAGTTTCCATGTTTTTCTTGGCACTCTGCATCATTACTATAGATGCAATCATGGAACCTAACATCCATTTATTGAACTTCAAAGTTCAATTTATATTAAATTTCAATAATTATTCTTGGATTTCCATCACTCGTTTGAATGGAATCAAGCAAGATTAGAAAAAAAAAAAGATCAACTTAGTGAAGTATTTTGGTAGCGATGCACCTTAGTGGACTCCTTCTTGAGATCTCCATGATGATATGCTTGATGTAGAAAACCTAGCTCGAGACACCACACACAGTACTTCACATAGAACCTATAGAATATGTAGACAACACAGTACATAGAGAGCACGAACACAGATTTCTTGGGTGGTAGAAATGCGGTCGAACTTGCAATCTGTGGCTGAACAGACCATTATATGTTTTATTAAAGAACATATACAAAAGTGTCTGATAGCTATTTGGCATTTCACATGGACATTGATGGTAACAATCTCCCATTAATGGCCAATATGGACAAAGTGTCTATGGGAGAAAAATAAAGAATGATGAAGAATAACTAAGTGTAAGTATATAAACTATACCTCCCACATGATGGGCATGTCACACAATATACAAGTAACTGTGTAAGATCATGCATCAAGTAACCCCCATCAAGTGACAACAGTGTCGAAAGCTATCCTATGGTAGAACCTAAGTCAAAGCATCTGCAACATTATCTCGATTATGAACCTTCTCAAGAACAATGCACTCAGTGTCTAAGTAACCTCTAATGAAGTCATACCACACCTCAATGAGGCTTCATTTTTGGATGATATACTGGAGTCTTAGCCAATGCAATGGAACTCTGAGTATCACTGAGCAAACGAGGTACATGCTGAGGTAGACCTATATCACAAGAAAGATGGGAAAGCCACAATGCTTCCTTACATGCCTCACTTACTGCAACATACTCTGTTTCTATAGTGGAAACAATTGTACATTCTTGAAGACAAGATCTCCAAGAGATAGCACCTCCAACAAAACAAAAAATATACCCTGATGTAGTCTTAGGATTGTCTACACAAGTAACATAATCAGAATGTGTAACCAATAATGGATGCTTTCCCTCTACCCAAGCATAGACACTTGTCCTTAGTCCCACTCAGATATCTCAAAATCATCTTGACCACTTCCCAATGATTCTTGTTAGCATATATATGCTCGCAACTCCGCAATGTTTGGTCTTGTAGCTACCATAGCATACATGAGACTACCAACAATAGATTGATAAGGAATTTTGGTCATTAATTCCTTTTTCTCATCTGATTTGGGGTAGTCATCCTTGCTCAATTTCACATATGTGGGTAAAGGTGTACTCAATGCCTATATGTGAAGTACTTTGGATATGTACTCACTTTGAGACAAGTATATGCATCTTTTACTCCTATCATGACTAATGCGCATGCCAAGAATATTTTTTGCATCCCACAAATCCTTCATATAAAATGTCTAACTCAACTTCTTTTTGAGAGTTGATAATATTAACATATGGCGCAGCACCAAGCATAGCGATGGAGAGTGGATACGCAATATCCATGCCACAGAGGCGGAGAGAGACAGACTCGTACGAAGAACGTATTAACATATGGCGATACATTGGTTCCTGTCTCATACACGTATGCACTGATCTAGAAATGAGATGTGCCTTGTATTACGTGAACAAAAGATGTTCATTTATACAAATCTAGAGAAGCTTTCGGCCAATAAAAAAAAGATAAGAAGAGGATTGGATTATCCTCTTAGATAGAGAGGGTTCACATGAGATGATCAATGCTCATAGCCAACAATCCCCCCCTTGAGCTTGATCATACAAATAGCTCTTTGGGAACTATCCTTTCCTCACAACTAGACTAGGGTGGTACAAAAATGATTCCTTCCCATGTACAAAGAAGGTGGTACAATGTTTATATCCTTCCTTCAACAAACTCATGGGTGGTACAAATCCTTCCCTATACATATGAGGATGGTACAAAGGGGATGTTTTACAACACATAATCATAGACGAAATTGACTTGAGCTTCTTCTTCATTTGTCTCCTCTGCTATGTTGACATTGCTTGAATTTTTGTTGAAAGCTCCTTTGTTGTTGTTGATGTTGTTGTTACGTAGACGACAATGCTTTGTAGCATGGTTGGTTTTACCACATATTTTGCAAGGGTTGACTTGATAGCAATCCTTCGATAAATGGTTGGTGTGATTACAATGAATGCATTTTGTAGCTCTTACAACCAAGGCATTTGTTGAGAATTCATCTTGTGTTTTCAACTTATTTTCATGCTGTTGTAGAGAATTAATGACATCCTCGAGCCTAGGGATAGGGTCCTTTTCCTTAAGAACAGTTACAATTTGTCCAAACTTATCATCGGGCACAGCTTTGAGTAGAACGGCTACTTGATCCTCATTTTCAATAGGGCATTGCACATATGCTAATTGGGTACATATACTCTTTAGCTTGTTTACAAGAGTAGGCATATCTTCTCCTGGAGACATGTTTAGGGAATAAAGTTGCATTTTTAGAGCTATTTTGGAGTTTCTAGAAATAGCTCCAAAATTTTGTTCTAAAGTAATCCATGCTTGATTTGCCGTAGTGCAATCGTCCAAGAAATGTACATAGTTGTCATCTAAAGAGGTTAGTAACATTCCAAGTGCTTGTTCATCCTTTTCCGTGAAATATGGTAGTCCTCTTCTATGTTCAATTGTTTCGTTTGGTGCAAGTGGTTCTGTGACCGACCGTAATTGTTTAGTCATTAGGTGGCCCTTGATCTTTGTTTGCCATGTGTGGAAACCTTGGCCACTAAATTTATCTAGAGGCTTTTCACTCATATTGGAGAGGTCTTAACTCTTGGAGACTCTCCAAGGTCAGTGTCTAGCTCCTTACAAGAATTTTA
This sequence comes from Ceratopteris richardii, assembly GCA_020310875.1. NCBI lineage: Eukaryota > Viridiplantae > Streptophyta > Polypodiopsida > Polypodiales > Pteridaceae > Ceratopteris > Ceratopteris richardii. Next base: position 121,091,664 of record CM035443.1, read on the forward strand.
TTTTTGGAGTTCTTTTATTGTAATGGGAAGGTCTTACCGCTCAAATGAGGGTAGTGTCTAATCCCTTGAAACTTGAACAAAGTAAAAGACTCGTAATGCTCAAACTTTAGGAGAATAAGCACACAATTATCTTTGGTGTTTACAAGAGGAGTTTGAGAAATTACTATACAAAACGTGTGGTTTTATACGTTAGATACTTAACAGTAATTTCAATGAACTCGAAATGAACTATGTACTTGAACAATATGGAAACTACTACTCTTGAAGTTTATCCATCACCTTACCATCTTCATGAATAAACTCGTGATGAAGAAAAGTCGTTTACTGACCATAGTTCACTTTAAAGAAAGAGCTCTTTATATTCGTGTTCTCATTGGCAGCCATGGCACAAAAGAAATCATCTTTGCAAAGTCTCCAATCGGTTGCTTTTATCAATACCCCGAGTTGCTCCAGATTCAAACGTGCAATACAATTATGACTTAGGCTATGGCTAGCAGAAGATATCAGACTGAATGTTGGATCATATGGGAAGACTCCAAGTACGAGCATGTATGCAGATCTAGCACTGAGGCAACCCATCAATTTTTTCCAATCCTTACACATTTTAAAAGTGATTCTCATCACTAAAAACCATTGTAAATACCATTTCCCTTTGTTTGGCTCCCTTTTGTAAAAGCCGAGGAGTCCTCGAGCTTGAGGATCCTTAGAAGTAGTTGCCTACCAATTTTCATATTTTTTAGATCTCGTTTGAACCCTCAAATAAGCCTTGGAACCTAATTTTTAACTAGGCCGGACACTAGGTCTGGACAGGGCCAAAGCTAGTCAAAAACTATAAATAGAGCTAGAGAGCTCATTTTTGGGCTAGCTTCTTGTAGTTTTGAGCTTGTATGAGAACTTGGTTGTAATAAAAGTGATTTCATTGTCTTACTCTCTTTGTTCTTGCCGTGTGTGCACGTGTGTGTGTATGTGTGTGCATGTTAGTGTGCTTCTCACTCACACATTTGTGCCATCACTTGTTAGAGGTCTTCATACCATCCTCACGTCTTCCCCGGATTGACATTAAAGGAGGTGCTACTCATCACTGAGCTACACCAAATTTTGGCGCCGTTGCCGGGGATTCGAGCTTTGAGGACGAGCGTGTGATGGTAAGACGTAGAGAGGACGCGTTGGAATGGTAAGTAGTAGGTAAATTTCTGGTTTTTTCTCCATCTCCATCTCCATCTTCATCTCCATCTTCATCTCCTTCACCACCTTATATTCCCACTTCCAAATCATTTCCCTCATTTGTTTTGTGCGAGTTTGAGAGAGAGCGAGTGTGTGTTCTTGTTTTTGTGTGCTTTTGCATGTTTCTTGCAGGTTTCAACTCCATCATCATCTCCAGCAAGCTCAGCAGGTACGGAATCTCTCTGCGCAAGCCCCGAGGCGTCGAGCTCGAGCTATCGCGACACACCGAAAAGTTGCCCCAATCACGATTCTGAGTGCACCACGACACTGCGCAGCCCTAGAGCTCCTAGGATCACTAGGCAGAACAGAAAAATTCACCATATCCTGACCTATCACAACACCTCGAGGTATCGCGACACTCCCAAGTATCGCGACACTCCCAAGTATCGCGACACCTCAACCTATCGCGACACTCCCAAGTATCGCGACACCTCGACCTATCGCGACACTCCCAAGTATCGCGATACTCCCAAGTATCGCGACAGCTCGACCTATCGCGACACCTCAGCCTATCGTGACACCTCGACCTATCGCGACACCTCGACCTATCGCGACACTCCTAGGTATCGCGACACTCCCAAGTATCGCAACACCTCGGCCTATCACAACACTCCCAGGTATCGCGACACTCCCAAGTATCGCGACACCTCGACCTATCACGACACTCCCAAGTATCGCGACACCTCGACCTATCGCGACACCTCGACCTGACCTATCGCGATACATGGGCTTAACGCATAAAATTTTAGAGTGAATTAATTGAGTGAACTGAGGTATATTTGGGTGTAATTTTGGACACATTGGGATAACATTAGAGCCTTAGGAGTGGGCAAAAGACCTAGAAACCAAGGAGGAATTTCCTGAACCCTGAGAGCCTGTTTTGACCCCTAAGTGCCTGAATGGTCATAACTTCACCATACGAACTCCGATTGATGAGATTTTGGTCTCGTTGGAAAGCTTGTTGAGAATCCTACGTGGATCTTGACTGGTTTTTGTAAGAATCATACGTGGAGTTTTAGAACATGTATTTTTAAGTTGGCCATTCGGTAGAATTAGGTGGTCATAAGATTTTGGGGGTACAGTGAGTTACTCCAAGGGGGGCCTGTAATTGCTGATGTGTGTCAGTCAATCCATTGTGGTAAAGGAGCTATATTAACTTGAGAACTTTTGCAGGAACATTGTGTGCAAGCAAGGCATTCCAAGGCAAGCTAGCAAGGGTGTGTACCAAGCTTGGGAGAAAGCTTCCTGGGCTTGTGCAGCAGTCTGAGCAACCAGAGGATTGAGGTTGGAAGTTCTCTCAACACTCCTTTGTCAATTCCTAGCCTAGGCTAAGTACGAGTTAGGTGTGGTAATTAATTAGGGCAACGTTAGGCACGAATCAAGTCCAAGAGAACTAATCAACTAAGTGCAAGCATTAAGTAAGTCTTAAGTGCAAAAACCCTAAGGGACAAAAGTAAACTCGAATCGATCACTTATCAAGTGCGAACTTCACTTAAATATTCCTGACGACGTGATCTTGAACAAGTGCTTAACATATTAATCAACTAAAAAGAACAAAGTGATTGGTACAAATTCACCTGCAACGAGGGTGTACTTGGGACCAAGGTGGTAGATAAACCAGGCATATGAACCTCAGGTCAGGCAGACACTTAGCCCGAGACAGACAAAGCCTCAGATCTTCTGAACCTAGTGTCAATCACACTGCTAGATCTTGGGCCCAGCAATTGAGTGATTACCCATACACTCCCCGATCAGAAACAAGTGATTCTGAGATGTCCTATAACATGGAGAGACCAGTAGGTAGTTCAGGGGTGGCATACCTAGAAAAGCCAGAAGGACCTTACAAGACTCAATTGGAATACATCAGGACTAATCGTCTAGGTGCTTGCATCTACGAAGATGGCCTGAGAAGATCAGTGGTCCAGATTAAGAACCCTGATCAACCCCATGGACTAGAACACCCGGTAGTCAAATTCGAGAATGGAGCATACCTAGATAAAGAAGGGACTATTTATGTAGTCACCACTCTCCCAGATAGAACAGACGAGTTTGGGGATGTGATCGCAGAAACCGACATGGGTGATATAGAGCAAGGGAATTTAGAGAGAGAGCCTAGGACTCCCCGTGGTAAATCAGTCTTAACCAGGATCATGACTCTAGAGTGGATTCCCCAGGATAATAAAAGCATAGACTTGCTTTTAAACCAAGAAATCGATGAGGCTTTTTGGAGATATAAACCTGCCCTACCTCAGGAAGTAAGTGCTCTCACAATCTATGAGTTTAAAGACCCTGATAGCCCAGACAAAGTAACCTACCTAGACAATACATCAAAGAGGATCTTCATGGTCACCGAGCATGGCAGACATGCCTATACATGGAAGGGTGAATTTGTTTTTCCCCAACCTCGGTCTAATGTGTCCTACAGTCACCAAGGAGCTGGGACCTCCCAAGCTCATGGAGCTCAAAGAGAGAGGAGTAGAGATAGACCTGAGGTAAGCTTTGCCAACTCCCTAGGAAGAGAAAGGATGAGAACAGGGACAGATAGGGAAGAAACCGAGAGACCTAGAGCCCCAAGGAACCAGAGAAATGCTTATGAATTCCCTTTGCCAAGGCCTAGAGAACACACCAGGGCTCTGAGACCAACACAACTGGTGAAATCCATGAAGAATTACTTCGATGGCACTGGAGACGCTTATGACCATGTGGCAGAATTTAGGCAAGTCTTGAAAGCTGAACAGGTAGAGGACCTATTCACACAATATAATGCTTTTGGTCTAACCCTTAGGAGCACTGCCCTTACGTGGTTTCAACCACTGAACGAGAGGCATTTCAGAAACATAGACCAGCTCCTAGAGGCATTTATCATTGAGTTTTCTAAGAGTGGCATAAGGCACAACACTTCCTCACTAATTCATAGCTTCAAGCAAACACCTCAAGAGACGGTCAGACTAGCAGGAAGACAGTTTAGGCAATACCTAGAGAGGTGCCCAATGCCTGAGTTACCCACACTAGCCAAGCAAGTGGCTTTGTTCTTAGATGGATTGTTGAGCACCAAGCTCACGTCATATGTGTATCTGAAGGACCCCAGAACTATAGAAGAGTGTGTGCACATGTGCATAGACATTGAGGATAATCTAGGCGAGGAGTTAGAACTATCAAAAATCTATAAGGATTCGGATAGCTCTAGTAGCCTCACATCTGGTCAATCCACATCCATTGAGGAACTTGCAGAGAAGGTAGCTCAAAAATTAGGTGTCTCTAGCAAAAAAATTCCAAGATTTGCCCCAGTCAAGAGGTGCTATACTTGTGGAGGTGACCATATGGCAAGTGTTTGTCCTATTATGGCCCAACCCCAAGTGAATCCTAGTAGCCAGTACTTCACCATAGGGCGAAGGTACACCAACCACACCACACAAGACTGCCCTTATAACAAACAAACTGTCAGGCAAAATTACCCTCAGCCATATCCACAACAGGGTAGATACCAGAATCCATACCCACCACAACAATACAGCAGACCACAACAATCTTATCAGCCACCTTATCAAGGGCAACAGAGACCTCAAACAGTCCTAGCGCAGCAACCCCCTACTCCAACCAATGTGATCCCAGTGAAATATGCGTCTGCTGAAGAAAATTTGAACATAGCCATAGTCCCAGTCACACCATTGCTATCAAACAGTGATCCAAGTGACCATAGTTTTGACTCCACACATATTGATAGCCCACAGGCTTACTACATGCAGTCACCCAAGCATAACGAGTCATACTATTATGAAGACCCAAGTGAAAATCGTGGGGAGCCTGAGTACGCTAATGTCATGTACACAAACCCCAACTCTAGACCTCAACCTAGGCAGGTACGACCCCCATTTCCTAGAGGACCTTGCTTCAGATGTCAGGGAGATCACCTCATACGTGATTGTCCACTACCTGCCCCTACACAACCCCAACCAGTGACAATTCAGGGCTTCTATCAAGATTGTGGAAAAGAGCATCTCTTAAGAGATTGCCCGAAGAATCCCAATAACCTGCCAAAAATCACTCCTATCAACGTCATTGGACTAGTAGTAGACTCTACAAGAAGTGTAACTTCCACTGCCCCAGTGCATGTGGTCACTAGAGCTCAAGCCTTGCAGCAAACTCGAGGAGTAGGCTTGGGGAAGAATTCTGAGGTTAGTGAGACAGAGAGTATAGTTCGTCAGGAAAAACTACAGGTGCATAGGCTGGGTCTTGAACTGATCTATGGGTTTCTTTTGCACCTACCTCTCTGGCTTTCTCTCTCTTCTCTTCTTCTACTGCTACCTTACACATCCATAAGTGAGTGTCTTCATGCATCCATGAGGATCCGTATCCTATGGAATGCACAGACTCAGTCTCATCTTTGGCTCTATGGATGGGATTCCATTGAATAGGCGGTACGTCTCTATGAGAGTAATCCTTGAGATTGACTTTGGTTGTAACACCTAGATGTTGCAAATACAAGGAATTGGTTCCCCAATCCTGTACCACTTGCAATTGCCGCATAAATGGCCTTCCCAAAATCATCTCGTAGGCTTGGTTCTTGCTAAAGTCGCATATAGCAAAAGTATGCTCAAACTCAACACCACATGTAGTGAGAGTTATTCCTTCTAGCAATCCTAAGGGCCTTTCAATATGACCATCGGCCATCTGCAATTTCATTCTCGTTGGCCTGAGTGTTGGCTTGCCCCAACGCTTCCATAGGGAAGTGGTAGCAATTGCAACTCCTGCACCTGAGTCCAAAATTGCATTGGTTGTGTATCCCTGATGGGTAACTGGTAGATAGGTATTTCCTTCCTCTCCTTCACTCATGTCTCCTATCTTATCCAAGGGTATTTCTGGTACTGTTTTGTGGGATCCTACTTGGGAACGAGATTTGGTTAAGTTTGGCACTTCTTTGGCTACGTGTTTCCACACTTCTGGCTTAACTTTGAGTAGTTCTTCTAAAGTGAGATTGCACTGCACTTTAGTGTTTTTTACTACCTCAGTATTCCTAGGTATGATCGAATCTTCATTTCTTATCATGACCGTGGGCGCTCTCATGCAGGTTGACTTAGTTTCCCATGGGCCTGTGAAATGTGGTAGCTCTTGCAAGGAATTAGACTCAAAATCTAATCTCTCATGAGATTGGGCATTCTCCTGCTCTTCATAAATAGAAGGGATGTCTTGTGGGAATTGATCATGTGCATCATCCACAAGTTCAATGGGAGGAGGGACTTCACTTTCCTTTGCCCATTTCTCTTCTTGAATCTCTCTCTGGAACTCTGGTGAATACCTATTCATAGAAGAAGAGGTGTCTGGTTCAGTGGAGTTAGGCACATAAGCTTCCTGGGGAGGAAATCTTATTCTATCTCTTGCACTCCCCTCAAGCTGGGAGGAGGCTCCTTTCCCAGACTTTGCAAGTAGCCTTTCCAACCTATCTAATAGATCGTCAAAATGCAATGGTGTTCTAGTGGAGCTAGAGCCATTGAACAAGCGACTGGCTTCAAACATGGCTTGCGCCAATTCGACCATCTTAGCACAAAGCTTTGTTCTCTCTATTTCTAGATCGGCTCTTGGGTAACATTTGTCATGATCTGTCACGTTTGGCCCTTCCTGGATTCTGGCCTGATATGCTTTAAGCATCATGTCTAGATCCTCAGGAGTGGGATCCGCTAGGACTGATCCTACTTTGGGTGGTGGGTGGGTTACGTGTGGTGGATCAGAATGTTGGGGAATGGAAGGTGGTGGATTGGAGGGAGATGGAAAGGGTGGTGGTGGGGTAGTGTGAGAGTGATTTTGAGATGCAAGTTCACTTATCTTCGCTTTGGTTTCTCTCGAGCTTTCTTCAAGTTCGCTCATTTTCTGTGACCATTGTCTTTTCATTCTTTCCCGGCTATCTCTCCAAGCTAATTTTCAATAGAACCGATCATGGGAGATGCAGTGTTAGAAGAATGCGAACCTAGCCCTGATGCATTTAAGGATGCAAGTGACTCCGACCTAGATTCAATCATCATGGACCCACCGTTTGCATCAGAGGGAGAATACTTCTATGAGGCAGAAGTTCACCCTCAGAGACATGAAGAGCTCATGAATGAGGTGAGATTAACCACACAAGTGACCACCAAGAGTGAAGGAAAGAAAAGAAAGAAGAAAGAAGCCACACCGGAGGAAGAGGAGTCCTTGTTTGAGGTGCCGAAAATTTTCAAGAAGTATGAGATAGAAGATAGAAGAGTCATGGTAAGAATGCCTAAACGTGAGGCACAATCAGGAGAGGCCTATGGTAGCAAGGAAACTACTAAGAAAATAGTTGTAGCCGTAGAAGAAGGAGAAGAAAGATGCACCTACATAGGACATGACCTGACAGAAGAAGAAGAGCAAGAGTTGATAGCTTTGCTAAGGGAGTATCGAGATGTATTCGCTTGGAGCTACAAAGACCTGAAAGGTGTAGACCCTGACATATGCTCACATACGATCCCCATGACTTCAGAGGCTAGGCCCTCTAAGCAAAAGCCATACACATACAATGACAACTATGCGGCCAAGATCAAGGAAGAAATAGATCGCTTGGTTGAAGCTGGATTTATCTATGAAATTGAGCATACTGAATGGGTATCCCCCATTGTAGTGGTGCCCAAAAAGAATGGCAAATTACGTGTATGCATTAACTTGAAGAAGGTTAACGCAGCCACTATCAGGGATAGTTCCGCTTCCTATCACCGAGCATCTATTAGAAAGGGTAGCAAGCAAGGAAGTGTACAACTTCCTAGATGGGTTCTCTGGCTACAATCAAGTAGCCATTGCACCAGAAGATCAGCATAAGATGGCTTTTGCCACAGAGTGGGGCATATTTGCCTTTCGGGTAATGCCATTCGGGCTTACCAATGCACGTGCTACCTTTCAAAGATTGATGTTTCACGTGTTTAAAGAGTTCTTGAGGAAGAATTTGGAAGTCTATGTTGATGCTCTTTGTGCTCATTCCAACATTAGACAGACCCATATACCTGAACTCAGACAAATCTTTGATAAATGCAGTGAATATCAAGTCTGCCTGAACCCAGAAAAGTGTGTTTTCATGGTCAGGCAAGGCAAAATTCTAGGACACATAGTGTCTAAGAACGGCATATCCACTGACGAAGAGAAAGTGAGAGCCATCGCAGAACTACCTAGGCCAAAGAACGTCAAGGAAGTACAGGCTTTCATGGGGCATTGTGGTTACTACCGCCAGTTCATTCACATGTATGCTGTCATTGCAAAGCCCATGTACGGACTTCTGACTAACTTTGAGTGGACTGATGAATGTGAGAATTCCTTCAATGAGCTTAAACGAAGATTATGTTCAACACCAATCTTGACCACACCAGATTGGAACAAGCCATTCCATTCATGTGGATGCCTTCAATTATGCTATTGGATGTGTACTTGCACAACCTACGGGTGAAGGTAATATGGATCTTCCTATTGCCTATGTCAGTAGACAGTTGAATGCTGCTGAACGGAACTATACAACCACCGAACGAGAAGGATTAGGCATGGTGTAGGCGGTTAAAAAGTTTACACACTATTTGCTTGCAAATAAGCTCAAATTTTTTATTGATCACCAAGCTCTACTGTACCTGGTAAACAAGCCATGTAATACAGGCAGATTAGTAAGATGGTTTCTCTTACTAATGGAATATGACTTTGAGGTAGTAGTGAGGAAAGGCAGGACTCATTTGAGAGCAGACCATCTCTCTAGGCTCACATCTAGAGAGGCCCCACAAGGAGTGTCAGATGACTTACCTGATGCTTACTTGTTTAATTTGGAAGTTGTACCTCAGTGGGCTAAGCCATTAGTACCATTATTGACATATGGGCCTAACCACCCAATAATAAACACACAAGATAGGGAGATAGTAAAAGCCCAGAAGTATCATATCATGGCAGGAAGTGTGTACAAACATACAGATCACGGGGTATTAGCCTGTTGTGTGGAAGAGGACGAGTACGCGAAGTGGTTGCAATTAGCACATGTAGGTGCATTAGAGCAACACTACTCAAAACAACGAACCCTACAAACATTGAGGAGACTTGGAGTATACTGGCCAACTATGGAAGCAGATGTTCATAGGATGTGCAAGGAATGCCCAAATTGCCGCACTAAGCCACCAGTGGAACATGCCACCCTTTATCGCGTGTCTCTAGTGCCAGATTGGAGCGAGCCATTAGTGGCCTTTCTGAGGACGAAAACATTCCCTCAAGAAATGACTCTGGTTAGACAAAGGAGCTTAGAACAAGAGGCGCTAGACTATGCTCTCATTGGAGATAATCTATACAGACGAGGAAAAGATGGGTATCTTAGATTGTGAGTCCACGAGAGCGATTATCTGAAGATATTAGAGACTGCTCACCAAGGTGTAGCAGGAGGAAACTTTGGTCCAGATCGAGTGTTCAAAGCAATTTTGTTTGCAGGTCTTTGGTGGCCAACCCTTCACATGGATGCACATACCTATGTGAAGAGGTGTGAGGTTTGTCAGCGAACCCAGTATCCCATACGCAAGGATGAGATGCCATTGAAGCCTACGATGGGTGGACGTGCATTCTCTAAGTGGGGAATAGACTTTGTGGGTCCTATTAATCCCCCAGCTAAGGGTTCACATGCTGAGTATATCATCGTGGCCACAGACTGTCTAACCAAGTGGGTAGAAGTGAAAGCCACTACGAAGAATGATGCTCAAACAACAACAAAGTTCTTATTTGAAAATGTGTTCACTAGATACGGATTGCCAATAGAATTAGTAAGTGATAGAGGCACACACTTCTTGAATGAAGTCATAGAAAACCTTCTCCAAGAATTCTTGGTAGTACATAAGAAGTCTGCCCCTTATCACCCACAAGCTAATGGCCAGGCCGAGAGCACAAATAAGATCTTATGCAATGTGCTGACTAAATTGGTGAATAACAAACGCTCTGATTGGGACAAACAGCTACACCACGCTCTTTGGGCATATCGAGTTGCCTATAAAACGGTACTCCAAGCCACGCCCTTTCAGATGGTATTTGGCCAGAATGCAGTGCTACCATTGGATTTTTTGATACCTACCTTGAAAGTAGCACAAGAGCATGACTGGACCGGCCATGAACTATCCTCTAGAATCTTTGATCTTGAACGTTTAGGTGAGACACGATTGAGAGCTGCAGCAAGAATCTATGCAGCCAAGAAGAGGCAAAAGGCGTTTTTTGATACACATGTGAAGGATAAAGGCTTGAAGGCAGGAGACCTAGTCCTAGTCTGCACATTGAAGCAACATGCACAAAAATTGGAGAAAAGAGGCTATGGACCTATGATAATCAATAGGATCTCTACAAGTGGAGCAGTACAACTAGCCACTCTAGAAGGTGACATACTATACCAAGTTACATAAGTGGATGCAGAGTCAAGCTATATCAAGAACCACTAACCGAAGAAATGCTTAATCGAATCACTACTGCAAAAAAACGTAAGGAAGAGGAAAAGCGAATTCGAGAAGAAGCACAGGCCGAAGCTTTAGAACGCATTCGACGAATGAAACTACGAAGACAAGGTAGAGATCAGGCCATGACTGACAATCTTGAAGCTCATGGTTATCACATTGCCATGTGTGAGGCTTCAGGTAAGCGGACCCATACGATAGTTGATCGACGACCTTTTGTGACCCTAGAAGTAGGACAAGGAAACAGTACAAGGAGCGTGAGAGCTTTAATTGATTCAGGAGCCGCCACTAGTGCAGTTCGCCTTTCTTACTGCCAACAATTGCAATTGGAGGTAAAACCTCTAGAAGCATATCTCATAGGATTAGGGATGTCGAAACCCCTTGCATGGGAGAGGTGGAGCTTCCCCTCTACATTCAAGAGGTCCTCATGCCAGCAAAAGTGCTAGTATGTGAAGACGAGGATCTTACCGAACCTCTTGTCTTGGGCCAAGACTAGATCTATGATCACGCAGTCAACCTCAACCTAAGAAGTGGACTTCTTCAGGCTTGGGCAGGCCAAAGCTATCTTACGATTGAATTGGAAAATCAAGCACTCAACCCATTAGGAAAGGCACCAACTCCTGGTCTCTCCAGGAATCCACATGAAGATAACGATGTTCTTGTCCAGAGTTCTATGGTGCAGAGGATTGTCAATCTTAGCAAAGGTACAAGAGTCAATGAGGAATTCCCAGCTGTTACAAAGAAGATTCTAAACATGCAGACCAAACATCACACGACACAAAGGAGGCCGCTAATCAAGAGGCAGGAGCGCCAACCAGTGCAACAAGGAGTAACTCGTGGCGCGAAGCAGATCTGGATATGCAAGGATGGAAAACCCACGGCTCTAGTAACAGTTTCTCGAGGAGGCACAACACAAGCCACACCAGCAAGGATACAAGTGAAGGAGTACCCTAGGCAACCTCCTAGGCATACCATGTCTATTTGGGTCCCTAAGCGGTCAATGAAGGCTAGCCCCAATGCTAGACAGATATGGGTGCCCAAGGCCTGTTTACGAGCCCAAATAGCTCCAAATCCAATCACGGGCATAATTCAATACTCACAAGTCCTCTTGAAAAACAACTCAGGAACTCTACCTAAACCCCACACTAACACACACTCAATCAAACCTAGGATTGTCTGGAAATGGATACCCAAAAGGTCCCAAATCTAGCACAATCTCGCTCATAAATTTTTGCCTGTCTTTAGCTCTAAGAACTACGAATCCCCGATTAAAGTTTGGCGAACTAAACCTTGTATCAAACCCCTGACCCAATTTTGTAAATCCATCCACTCTGATATAGGTGCATTCTGAATCCATTGCATAACCAAAGTATGCATCTAGGATGACACTAACCTCTAATCATCACTCACATCTATCACAAACACTTCACCTCTAACCACTAACCATCTGGATTGTCATGTTAGTATTGTGGAGGGAACACCACTACATCCTGTTTCCTATGCAACACTAATGTGCCTTTCTTCTTCTAGCAGATAAGCATTAGAAGTGTCATGGCAGCAGTAGGAGGAATAAGCTCCCAGGCGGGCACTAGTACTCAAAGCAATTGGGATACCATGCCTGTGGAAGCTCCACTGACAGCAAGGCCTGAAGAGCTTTTAAATGTGGGAAGAATTCCCATCTCAGATCCACCAAGTGGCCTAACTGAAAGAGTTAAGGGGCATTCTCACTGGTTCAATGAGATGCTAGGAGATTTGGGAGACGCGGACCACATCTGGGAGTCCAAGTTGGAATTCGGTGGAGTTTGGTGGACATTTCAATTCTTCTCAACAGAATTTGAAACCTTACAGAATGCAGCTCCTCTTCAAGATATTTGGCTGAAAGCGGGGTTGCAAGATTATTTTAGTGCAGCTTTGCCTAGACCTGATTTTCTGAGGTATTACTACTTGATTGCCACACTGAAGGCGACAGGAGATAAAGATCATTCAGGCACATTCCTGGTGCCCTCTCTATCAAACCAGGAGGAAATGAAGAAGTTTGAGTTGAATATTACTTTAATCAGGGAAGCCCTTCAGATGTATGGAACCCATGTACCTTCCGATCGAGATCCTTTGATACCGGATTCCATGAAGAACAATAAAATCAAGAAGTTGAAAGAAATGTGTGCTCTCACCCCCAACATCGCCATACCATTACGGATGTGCCTTCAACACTTTGCCTTTCCGGTGCAAGACCGGTTCACCCAACCTCATAAGAAGATCTGGTATGGGTTATACCTATCAGAGATCGGGAGCTTACCTATGAAAATGCCAGTATGGATCCTTGATCAGTTATATGAAGCAGGCAAGCGAGGAGTGAGGAAGCCTACTTTGAATGGCTTCTGCGCCATTACAAGAATTATCTACAAATGCCTTGCTTATGATGTGCCAATTGCACGAGCCCTCAAGTACTCACAATTGGAATTCTTCCAGGGGCGGAAATCAGGGGTCCAACCCACTAAAAGAATGCATGGATCACTTTCACAGGTTCTAATTCCTCGTGAAGTAACCACAAAAGCCTCCAGTAGAGAAGAAGGACAAGTAGCCCCTTTCACAATCCATCTTCAAGGACCCCAATCAGGAAGCATGGTACAACCCACTCCATCAGCCCCCCCACTACCCATAGATGCGGAGTTTGCATCCATGGCTCCACTGCCAGAAGACCCATCTTTTGACTTTGAAAGCTTCTTGCAGACAACTCACTTATCTGAGAGTGAGTTCTTCTCAGACACGGATGGCCCCGACTCATCATCCCAGAGAGGACGGACACAAAGTGCGGCTAGAAGGGTGCATTGGGAAGATGAGACACAACATCCTCACGCTGAAAGCACACAAAATCAGGAAGAAGCACAAGGGAAAGAATTAGAGGAGAGTGAGGAGGAAGCTCCTGCCTACATGGCCCAACTTAAACGACTATACAAAACGATCAAGCAAGTGCAGAAGAGGCATAAGATGTCAGAAGAGGCCAATAGAGCACTGGTAAACCAGATGCTGCAAGCGGAAAATGTAGACCCTCAATTTGTAGAATCATTGAACCTTTTAGCAGATACCTGTGGGATAGTGGAAGCCATGAGGACCATGGTATATCGTAATACCCCACAATATGACCAACGAAGGATTGATACGCGACCACGAAGGGGCAAAATGATTCAAATGGAAGTCTCTACCGCACTTCCTACCACCACTCAAGAAGATGTTCACATGGCCAGCCCATCCAACAGTGATGAACCAGATGTACATATCCAGGTACCATCTCCACCATCACCTCCCCTCCAGCCCTCAGAACCCCTCACCACTAGCCATTCTTAACAACCAGTATTAGCCATTAGTGAAACTATAACACACACCACCATTTCTCCATCCGCCCCTTTACCTCCACCCACCAGTTCCAGCCAACTTTCTGAACCCCATATAGGTAACCCTTCATATTTCCCTGCCCTCGGACAGCCACTTGCCACTACCCAAACGTTAACTCACCCATTTCCATTCACCAATACTATTCCTCTTTCCCAACCCCGAACCATTGAACCCCTCTTGACCTCCGTAGAGGCTACACAAGTCACCCTACCTCCGTTCTTGGCAAACCTGGTGGAGCAAATTGAGAATTACAAGAGAAAGGCCCATTCCCACCCCACCTCCCCCACATTCACGGCAACCACTAACACACCAACCACTATCCCTGTGTTCACTATTCACACTTCACACACTATCACATCCGATCCCATGGACATTTCACCACCCACAGGAGCACCCACCACCACGTCTGTTCCAACATCATCACATTTCACTTCACTCATAGGCACTTCATCCACTTCTCCCTTCCCCATTTCCCGACCCTTTGCATTTCCCACCTCTACCCGTGCATCCACATCATTTAGTCATGCACTAAACACCATGTTCGAAGCAGCCACACAACTTAAGCAAGAGTATAGATTACTGGAAGAGAATAACACAGCGCTGTGCAATCTCTCATCTCAACTCCAGGCACGTTTCAATGCCTTGGAGCTAAGTAATACAGCACTACAACAGGAAGTGACCACCCTCCAACAATTCCATGTGGAGCTCGAAGCCAAACATACAGAGACGACTAGGGCAACGGAAGAACAACTCAGAGATCAGCTAGCCTGTAATGCTAGATTACAACGAAATATGGCTCTACTTCGACGCCACCTAGCGGCTGCACAAGAAGAAAACAGGAGATTACAGCAACAAAATCAAGACAACCTAGAAGCCGCCATAGAAAATACTCAAGGGGCACCCATCGACCCTCTTAACTTCCGGGCCATCCCTTCAGAAAGCATACAACAAATATTGGAAACCTATGCCAACCTCTTAAAAGCACATGATCAGCTGGCCGACCAAGTAAAGGAATTACAAAGATCCCAAGTGCCTACACCACACCCACCCAAACCTACAGCGATGGTCGATGCTACTACTTCACTAGAACCTGAACCTTCAACGGCCAACGAGGTACTGGAGCTACGACAACAGATTGCAGAATTAAAGATTAAGTTGCTACAATATGAACGACCCCCCTCTCCACCTGAGCAACCAAAAGAGGAGGAGGCCATAGCTATCCCAATGGAGGCAACATTTGATAATACGTATGAGCCTCAACCTTTTCCAGGAGGCACAATCACTGATGAAGGACAAGACACATACGAGGAACCCCCTCCGGCATGGATGAAACAGGTAGAAGAGATGGGGGTGACTCACGAAGAGCGTATCTCAACCTAGATGGTGGCTATGAAGACTATCGAGGAGACCATACTTCAGTCGGAATATTTTAAGCACTTGGCTACTATGCGACTGATAACCAGCTCAAAATTACAATATAAACCATACTTTGTCCTGTTGGCAGACTACAACACCGAGATCAAACGTAAAACCAACAAGTACCCTACTTTCGCTACCCAATTTGAACCTGAGGACATTCCAGAGGACGCCCACAAAGGGAACATATACCAACCCACCTGGAGGCAAAAGTTATTGGAAACCTATCCGGAGATGCTACGAACATGGGATCACGCGCCCATGCACTTGAAGTATAACAATTGCTACGGGCCAGTGCAACAGAGAAGATCATGAAAGGCATTTGCCATAAAGATTAAGAACAATGCCAATTGCAAAGAATGGCTCAATTACCCTGCCATTGCACCCCCAACAGGCACACCAACAGTTCAGTACATGATAGCTACCATCCGGCATTGGATGCCACGCCTACACCCTATGCCAGATGTCGCCGCGCAGATGATGCTCAAAATTCTGGACATGATGCAAGTGGTGTTAAAGACTTTCCGAAATGTATGTAATATCCAGCCTCCAATTCCGGGCTTCATCAATGGTAACTATGATCTACTTTATGATATGAGCACGACCCCGAGTATCCGTGTGGCTTACGCGTGGCATGCACGAATAAGATATCTCCCTGCGTGTTACAAACAAACTTTTGATGACATGTTCACCACGGGGTTCTGGGAAGCACACTCAAAAGTATTCGCGCCCTGCCCAACTCATCTGCTCCAGTTATTCGCTTGCAAACAAACAATGCATTCAGAACTCTACACCATGCCACAACCTGATATGCCTGGCGCAGTTAATTGGGACGCCCTGCAGAGAGATTTGGTCAGGGGACTACGCATCAAAGAACAGGAATTGGCAACCGACCTACTGCAGCAATACATTGATCAAACCGTGGAGCAGAGGTCTGTCACAGGCGACAGACACTAGGGGGGGGAGAGTGTTGGCATCATATGGGAAGACGCCAAGTACGAGCATGTATGCAGATCTAGCACTGAGGCAACCCATCAACTTTTTCCAATCCTTACAGATTTTAAAAGTGATTCTCATCACTAAAAACCATTGTAAATACCATTTCCCTTTGTTTAGCTCCATTTTGTACAAGTTGAGGAGTCCTCAAGCTTGAGGAGCCTTAGAAGTAGTTGCCTACCAATTTTCATATTTTTTAGATCTCGTTTGAACCCTCAAATAAGCCCTGGAACCTAATTTTTAACTAGGCCAGACACTAGGTCTGGACAGGGCCAAAGCTAGTAAAAAACTATAAATAGAGCTAGAGAGCTCATTTTTGGGCTAGCTTCTTGTAGTTTTGAGCTTGTATGAGAACTTGGTTGTAAGTGATTTCATTGTCTTACTCTCTTTGTTCTTGTCGTGTGTGCGTGTGTGTGTGTGTGTGTATGTGTGTGCATGTTAGTGTGCTTCTCACTCACACATTTGTGCCATCACTTGCTCGAGGTCTTCATACCATCCTCACGTCTTCCCCGGATTGACATTAAAGGAGGTGCTACTCATCACTTATTTACACTGAATGATCAGGATAGTCAACGAAAACTAAATCGCTGCTTCCCCTTTTCTTCGAAATGCGCGATCAGTTCTTTCTCAGGTAGAGTTGTGATCTGATGCTCCGAACAAACAACAGTGAGGAAACTTAATGGAACTGTAAACAGTAAATATTTCCTATTTTCATGTTCACTTCAACAAAACAGAGCATTTTTTATGTTTGTTGTATGAGTTGCAGAAGTAGAAATACAATGGGATGCCCTTTCAGCGCAACACTAGCTCGCTCATAAGGCGTCGCCTAAGAAATTGCTGTCAAACAGGCCTCATTAACACCGTACTTCTCGAGATCAATAGCAGCAAAGAGAATCGACGATATGAGAGTAGAGACTTTGATTTTGAGAGCTGCTCGAGTAGCGTAGGAAAGATGTACCTGGGGAGATCGAAGGGTGCTTACTCATGCATTGTACACATACATGAGTTCCATTATCGCTCTTGAGGGCTGGTCCGACTGGTGCATTCCATTCGAGAAGAAGCGCAATATCTTGCAGAAATATAAGTGCTATGGAGCAAGAGCAGATACCATATGTGCAGGTTGCGAAGAATAGTAGTAAACTCGTGACCTTCTTATTAGGAGTATGATGCTCGCAGCGTAGATCTGGAGGAAAGGCCGAAGTTCTCTGCAGGCTTGGATGACCAGAGCTCTGATACCACGTATTAACATATGGCGCAGCACCAAGCATAGCGATGGAGAGTGGATACGCAATAATTCATGCCACAGAGGCGGAGAGAGACAGACTCGTACGAAGAACGTATTAACATATGGCGATACATTGGTTCTTGTCTCATACACGTATGCACTGATCTAGAAATGAGATGTGCTTTGTATTACGTGAACAAAAGATGTTCATTTATACAAATCTAGAGAAGCTTTCGGCCAATAAAAAAAAGATAAGAAGAGGATTGGATTATCCTCTTAGATAGAGAGGGTTCACATGAGATGATCAATGTTCATAGCCAACAGATAAGTCATAAGAGGACTTCCCAACGATCAACATATCATCGACATAAACTATCAAGCATATCAAGCTGCCATTTGAGCATCTCTTTGTGTAGAGACAATGATCCTCATTGGTTCAAGAATAGCCTTGATGACTTCATAAGAGCATCAAATTTTAGGTACCATTGTCCAACGGACTGTTTAAGTCCATATACACTCTTCTTCAGCTTAGAAACTAGAATTTCTTTGCTAGGAACTACATAACCCTCTGGTTGTTCCATATAGATCTCATCTATAAGATATCCATGCAACAAAGAAGTTTTCCCATCCATTTGGACTAGCTCTAATTCCTCCATTGCCATGAATCCAAGCAGCATTCAAAGGGTAGTAATCTTGACCACTCGAGAGAAGATTTCCTTGAAACCAACACCATGTTGTTGCTTAAAACCCTTTGCAACAAGTCATGCTTTATACTTTGGACAAACACTATGTAATGTGAGTTTCAACTTATATACCCATTTACATGGTAAAGCTTTCTTGCCCTTTGGCAAAGGTATTAAATCCCAAGTACCATTTTTATGAATAAAATCCAACTCACTCTTTTTTGTTAGTGTTTGCTTATGTATTTCCATTTTTCTACAACTTATGTTCTTATCATCTCTTTTTTTCTTTATTATTATCTCTCCTACCTCTGTTATTGGAGGTGTTTCACACTGATACTCTTTGGCTTTTTGTTCTCTCAATTCCTCCCACATTACTTGATCCATGCAGCTGTGTATATTTTCATCTATAGTTATAGTCTCTTTTAATTCTAGATCACTTTCGAAGATTTTTTGAGTAGTTTCAATTAACTGTTTACATAAAAGAAATCTCCTCTTCTCCTCCTGGGGTAAAGTATATTACTCCTCATGTTTTTGTAATGATACGTCCTTGACCCTTCCTTGATATTGTTTCAATAAAGTTTTCATTTGTTTGGTTAAGGGTTATGCCGATATAGATCCTGCTTCATTTTCTATTTCTTTGTCATTAACTTGCTCTTTTTGTTCTTGATTTAGTCTCTTCCCTTTTGCTTTTGCTCTTTCTTTTCTCTTTTTCCAAGAGTTTTTCTCTTTCTTTTCTTGTTTTCCCTCTATTGTGCTCCTCCTTCTTGTGCTCCTCCTTCATTTTCATTGTTTGTGCCCTAGTAATTACTTGGATTTTAAGTTCTCTTTCCGACTCAAACCCACTTTCTAATGTTGTATCTCCTGTTTGACTACTTGATTCCACTACATGTACAACTTTCAGAGGAGAAGCGTTTGTATTTTGTTTATTTGTGTTACTTGGACAATCTTTTATCAAGTGCTCTTTTCCACAATCTTTACAATAAACTTCTACTTTCAATATTGGGGATTGTGGACAGTCTCTTATGAAATGATCTCCCCCACATCTATGAAGTACCTCTTTGAAAGTTTCTAGGGTTTTGGATTCCCACATTTCTTTGAGTTGGTATGAATTTGTTTGTCACAAACATGAATGTTGTAGGGTCCATCTCATAATTTCCATTGTTGTTTTGGAAAGCTATATACTGATTTTCTCTATTTAGACTCCAATTATCATCATTATTTTCTTCACTATAACATGTGGAACCTTTGTCCTCTGAATCATCATAATACATGGATATGTTTGGTGTCAATACTCTTTCCATATTTTCTTCCATAGGCATGTATTTTATTGGCACCACATTAGTGGGTAATGGAGGTTGTTTACCTAAAATAGGTTGAGGAATTTCTTGGTTTATTTTGTCCTTATTTTGAAATTTTTTTGTTGGATATATCCTTTATATTCCTATCACTTGAAAATTTTGTCCCCCTTGATTATTCCAATTCCTTTTTTGTTGAAGAAACTGCACCACTCTTCTTTCTCCTTGGAAATAGTTTCTATTCTTTTGACAAAAATTAGTCTGATGTTCCCCTCCATAGTTGTAGCATCTTAGATTCTGGTTTCTTTGTTGGTTTGTTTGTTGCAACCCTAGTCCCAAATGTTTTGCAATTGCTCGGGCCAATTCCTCTGTATGTGTTGTTTTGTTTAATGAGGATGTGTATAATTCATTGATTGACAAATCTTGTCCCCTATTGTCATCTATATCTATGGCTTCCTTGATGCATTCATCCAAAGTGACACATCTCCTGCAATATACCATTGTTCTTAATTGTGCGCTTATTAGCCCTTCAATAAATAATGATATTCTTTTTTGCATAGATTATCCTATAAATTCTTGGAAGAACATCTCTATGTTATCAAAGTTTTCCCCTTTTTGAGAATTATCCTATAAATTCTTGGAAGAACATCTCTATGTTATCAAAGTTTTCCATAGCTAATGGTTGAAACCACATTAAATATCATTCTCTTAATGTCAACCCAAAAGCTTTGTATTGAGTGAAATAATCTTCCACCTCCTCAGCTTTGAGTACTTGTTTGAATTCTGCTACATGATCATATGGATCAGTAGTTCCATCATACGGATTTCTCATACTTTTCACTACTTGAGTTGGTCTCAACCTCCTTTGTTGTCCCATGTATCTTTCCCTATTGTTTCTACGAGGTATATTGAAGTTGACTCCATTTTGTTCAACTATGTTCCAAGAATTCATGATTCTTTCAATTCTTCCAAGAATTTGTGATTCTTTCAAAAATTTGCGACTGTCGCCAGTTAAAGATTCCAAGAATTCACGATTCTTTTACTTGGTTTCAAAGTTCACCTCTTTCAAAAATTCGTGACTTTTTCCAGTTAAAGGTTTCAAGAATTTGCGATTCTTTTAGTTGGTTTCAAAGTTCACCTCTTTCAAAAATTCACGACTTTTTCCAATTTAAGGTTCCAAGAATTCTCGATTCTTTTACTTGTTCACTTCTTTCAAAAATTCACGACTTTGGGAAAAATTTGCGATTCCTTCACTTTCTCCAAGATTTTACTTCTTTTTCAAAAATTCATGATTTTGTCAAGCTAAAAGTTCTAGGAATTTGTGATTCCTCTGATTCTTCCAAAATTCACAAGTTCTTTTCAAACATAAATCACAATTTTGTCAAGTAAAAAATCCTAAGAATTCGTGATTTTTCCAAGGATTCATGATTAAATTTTATCCATTTTAGCTTCTTTTCAAAATTATATTTCCCTTCTATACTCTTCTCCCCCCAATATTTATCTTGAAAGATGATCAATGAGAAATCAAAACATAAGAGAAATACTATATGTAAAAACCATGATTTTTTGAAAATGTTTCAATATCCAAAAAATTCTGATTCTTTGAGAATTTTTCGAAAACAAAATGATATTTGACACAACCTCTTGAGAATTTCTTTTCATCCCCAATTTTTCAACTCCATATAAATTTCTTTCAAATCTTTTCACTTCAGATACTCTTATTAGAGGTGCAAAAAAGAGAAAATGCAAAAAAAAATTAGACATTTAAGCAAAGGATTATCATTTTGAGTGTGAAACATATTCTCATGAATATTGCTTTACCTAAATTGGCTGAACTTTTCACAATCGACTCAAAGTCTTATTTCTTAAATCCTTAATTGAAAAGAGAATACCTGGCATGTTCTTCTTTCATCTTTCTCCAAAATGATGATGATCTAAATATGATATGAAAAGGTGAAGTTACTTATGGTTGTAGCATCACCAATTTAGGTTACTCATCCCTGGCAACAGTGCCAAAAAAGATGTTTCCTTTCCACTCTCAACACATTTGTCTCATTGTAGATATTACGAACTTAATGACAATTCAAAAGTAAAGGAAATTCCTTTAAATTTGTTTCAATCCAAGAACAAGCTCACCCGATTGTTGCTTAAAGACTAATGCTTCACAAACCACAAATCAATCCTTCATAAATGATATATTTTGTACTTATTTAGAATTCAATCATGAGTGAATGAAGAAAACATGATTTTTTGAAAACACGATTTTTTGCAAAAATATAGCTCAGAACTTCAAATGGACATGTCTCCATGAATGTGACGCCAATTTGAATGATTCAAGTGCCTAATTCATGCCATTTTTTCTATAGAATTCAAATATGACAATAGAAAGTACTTATCTTCATCATACACATAGACATGCTTGATTCAAAATCAGATGACTTTCTTCAATCCAAGAGAATCCAAAGTTTCACCAGAAAATACTCAAGAAAAGGCTTTCCTAATTATTACAACACTTTTATCATATGAATGATCAATCAAACAACAACCAAATCATCACAAAAGACTCATAACAAAGAGATCACGATGAAGAAGAAGATACACAGCCAACGGAACAACTCTCTTTCTCAATAGATGTGATTAAAAGAATGAGAGAAATATCTCTCATTCCTCACATGATCATCTTTTTATACTAAATGCCAAGTCTTCATAATTTCACAATTTCTTTGCAAATCCTATGGCATTCTCAGCTTATAATACAAGAGAAGATGAATCTTCTTTCAACACATATCAAGCTTTCTTAGCTAGTCAAAAGGGCAAAGGTAAATGGAGCTAATCTACTAGTAAGCAAAAATCTAGTAATGTTGCACAGTCAAAGAAGGAAGACAAAGATGAGAAGAAAATAGAAAAGAAAAAAAAATATATAAATATTGTAAAGGAAATGATCATGTCATAAAGAGTTGTCCGGTATTGGCTACAAAAGATGCAAAGAAAAAAGAGGTTGGAATGGTTGTTGCAGAGGCCTCTACACTGTCATGCTCAGGGATGACTCCCTATTTTGAACTCTTCACACACAAACTTCGAGGTCGTCGACCGGCTAATATCACGGAGCAGACATGGAGTTCGTTGCATATCATAACCGCCCAGCCACGCACATATCCTCCTCTTGACTCTCTCTCTTTCCATAAATAAAGAGTGACCCATGGCTCTACACATGGGCACCACATGGCACTCATGTGTGAGCCCATTTCAATGACTTAAAAGGTGGTACACACCTCTCTCAAGGGTTACTCAATATAACATTTCCTTCCCCTTAACTCCATTTTTGTCCTCAAAAATGGTATTGGAAGGTCTATAGAAAGAGATAATCAATGGAATAGCGCTCCCACTAAATCCACAGGTATAAAAATACATGGTCATGTCTCCATGTTGTTCCCCATATCCTTCCCCTTAAGAAGACTCTTGGGAAGGTAGTCTAAAACTGGGAAACCGTCTCCGAAGGTTGCTAACCCGCTCCCATGTAGCACTATCTTTTGAACTATCTTTCCACTTTACTAGACACTCTTTATACAAGTGACTTCTTGTTTGTTTCTCTCGAGTGTGTAGTATGCTCTCAGGCTCATGTGGAATAGATTGAACAAAAATAGGCTCTACTACCTCACTATTTGGAATGAGGTTGTCAGATTCACCCAGCCTTTTCTTAAGTCGGCTAACATGAAAAACTAGATGGATTTGACTATTCTCTAGAAGTTGGAGCTGGTAGGCCATCTTTCCTATTCTCTTAAGTATTTGGAAAGATCCACAATACCTAGGAGATAGTTTTGGACATGGTCCCATTTTCATGGTTTCAGATCTAGATGGAACTCTAAGATAGACTTGCTCTCCTACCTCAAAGTTGATGTCTCTCCTTTGAGGGTCAGCATAGGCCCTAGCTCTATCCTGAGCTCTCCTAATACTGTCCTTGGCAAGCCTAAGCATGTCATTCATCTCTTCCAAGAAGTCCTTTGCAGCTTGAACTTTCTCATTATGCATACCTACTGCATAAGGAGCTCTTGGTTGAAACCTGTACATAAGCATAAATGGACTATGCCCAGTGGAAGAGTGCTTGGCACTATTATATGCAAACTCTACTATAGTTAAGTACTCTTCCCAATTAGTTTGCCTTTCATTCACATATGCCCGAAGCATATCCTCTAGGATTTGGTTAACCCTTTTTGTTTGCCCATCCGACTGTGGATGCTCGGCCATACTCATGGTAAGTTTCGTGTCCAACCTTTTGAAGACCGCTCTCCAAAAGTGGCTAGTAAACTTTCTATCCCGATCAAAAACTATGTCTAAAGGAAGAGCATATAACCGGTATGGGTTCTCCACAAAAAGTATGGCCAACTCTGGTGTCTTCACTGTAGTATGTGTCGGAATAAACCTAGCCATTTTGGTTAATCTATCCACAATTACCCAGACTGAGTCGTGCCCTCTCTGTGTCTTAGGTAATCCAACTATAAAGTCCATGGAGATACTCTCCCACTTCCCATTAGGAATATCCAATGGGTGGAGTAGTCCTCTAATCCTCAACCTCTCAACTTTGTTGACCTGGCATTTAGTCCACTTAAGCATATATTCTAGGACGTCCTTATGAAGTCCAGGCCAATAAAACTTCCTTTTAGCAAGATCATAAGTCTTGTTTACTCTTGGGTGTCCCGCACTAGGTGTGTCATGACACTCATACAAAATATGCCATCTCATCTCAAGATCTCTAGGGACACACACCTTACCTTTATATAACAGATATCCATTATGGATACTGTAATTTTTCCACTTGAATCCTTCTTGAGTACCCATCGATACTCCATCCTCACTGGAAACCCGTATATCACGATCCCCATTCTCTATGGCTTCCCAAATCTCAGAATATGCAGGATCAAGCCTACATTTCCCTCTAATGGACTCAAGTAGCTCACTAGTGATCTGAGTAAAACTCAGTCCATTGAGCATAGGCATGCGGCTAAGTGAATCAGCCACTACATTAAAATTTCCCTTCCTATACCTAACCTCATAATCAAACTCCTGAAGGGTCTCTGCCCATCGGGCCTTACAACCTTTAAGGTCTATTTGATTAGAGAGCCACTTAATGCTCTCTTGATCAAACACTATCGTAACTTTGGCACCATGTAAATAATGACGCCACTTCTTCAAAGCATGGACAATTGCATACAACTCCTTCTCATAGACGGAGTAATTTTTCTGAGCCGGTTCTAGTTTCTTACTCTCAAAAGCTATTGGTCGACCATCCTGTACTAAAACCGCTCCTATGGCAAAATCACTCATGTCAGTCTCAACCACAAATGGTTTGTTGGGATCTGCTATATGTAAAAGTGGAGTTGTAGCAATTGCTACTTTCAACTTCTCCATACTTTGCTTCTGTTCGTCTCCCCAATGAAAGGCTTTCCCTTTCCCTTTAAGTTTGTTCCGTCATTGGGACAGCAATTTTGGCATAATTCTTGATGAATATTCGATAGAAACCTGATAAACCTAGGAAGATCTGCAACTCTTCCAGGTTCCTTGGATGTGGCCATTCCATAATAGCCCTTACTTTTTCAGGATCCATCTGGATTCTGTGCTGGGAGACTATATGCCCAAGGTATCTAACCTCTGTCTTGAAAAATTCACACTTTGACTCCTTAGCAAAGAGTGAATTTTCCCTTAGCACTTGAAATACCTTTCTTAAGTGTTCCAAGTGCTCCCCTTCTGATGCACTGTAGATCAGAATATCATCCAAAAATTCTACTACAAAGTGTCCTAGATATGGCCATAAAACACTATTCATGAGCTTCATGAAAGTGGTAGGAGCATTGGTGAGACCAAAAGGCATCACCAAAAACTCATAGTGCCCATATCTAGTCCTAAATACAGTCTCAAGAACATCCTCTGTCCTAATCCTGATCTGATGATATCCTGATCTAAGGTCAAGCTTGGTAAAATACCTAGCTTGATGTAATTGATCAAATAGATCTTCCAATCGAGGCATTGGAAACCTATTTTTGATAGTTACCTTATTAAGTGCTCTATAGTCTATACATAATCTCATAGAGTCGTCTTTCTTTTTAACTAGGAGCATTGGCGATGCCCAAGGTGAGTTACTAGGTTTAATGAAGCCCTTATCTAAATAATCCTGCAATTGCCTCTCAACCTCCTCATGCTGAGAAACACTAAGCCTATAAGGTGGCCTGCAAATAGGGTTAGTGTTAGTAACAACCTCAATGGCATGGTCAATGTCCCCTCTCTCAGGGTGTAGCCCTCTAGGTAAGTCAGTGGGAAAAACATCTCTATACTCAAACATAAGATCCTTAAAACTTTTAACCAAACACTCTTGCAAAAAAGAATATTAGAAATTCATGTCCATATTTACATTCCTAGCATGAAAATATACATCAGATGAGCTGTCTATACAATGCTCCATATCATGACTATACAATAAAAACATCTCCTGTACATGTTGAGAATAACAAAGACTATACAACTCTAATGATGAAATGAGAGGTGCACTAGGTACATCTCTCTCTCCCTGAATACAAACTTTACTTCCATTCTTTTCAAATTCAAGTGTGTTATTTTGATAGTTGTGTTTAAGTGTGTCTCCCAACCCCCATAGCCACTCTCTTCCCATAGCCACTCTCTTCCATTCTTCCTCTCCATATTCATAATTTGGAAGTCCATATAATCTGTATAGTCCTGCATCTTGACTTCCAAATTGGATACCATAGTATCCTATATCCTCTTATCTTGCCCTTGCATCATAGATACAATGTATTTATGTGCACTAGGCTGCTGGGGAATCTTTAATTTCTTGACCAAATCATAGTTTATAAAATTATGAGTGGCAGAGTCATCTATCATGACCCGCACCCTGGTCCCGTACACACTACCATGCAGTTTAACTAGGTCATGTGGTCCAAATTGCTGTGACCACAATGACTAACTCAAACAACAGGTGTGCTCTATATCCTCGTGCATCACCTCCACTCCCTTGCAGCTAAATCTGCCATGAATAGGAAGGGTCTGCACTAGGTGGACCGTCTTTTTGCCCTTTTCGGGGGCTGTACTAGTCTCTAGTCCCTTCTTCTTTTCTTCCCCGTTCTTTTCTTCCCCCTTCTTGAGTGGACAGTTCCACTGTGAATGGCTAGGAGACAGACACCTAAAGCAAAGGTTCTCTCTTTTGGCCCTCTCAAACTAATCTGTGGATAACTTAGGCCCTTGTGATATTTGTTTTTTAATAAAAACTTTGTTTTTCCCAAAAGGCAACTTCTTCTTGAATTTAGTCATACTAAGAGGCTTGAGGGGCTGATCCGTCTCCATAGGATTATATTGAGGATGGTTATGGTCCTCATAGATCTGTGCATAATTGATCGCCTCCTCAAATGTCTTAGGTGCATTCCTTCTGACTTCCCTCTTTATGGCTTTATCTAAGCCCCTAACAAACCCTCTGGTATTCTAGAAATCATCTAAGCCCTTAAGTTTCAAAATGATCTCTCTATAATGGGATAGGTAGACCGTAAGAGGCCTACCTCTCTGTGTATTCCTATCCCACTCATCCCAATTCCTCTCCTCCTCATTCTCAGGAAGAAACTCTTTTAGAAAAAGAGTTTCAAATTGAGTCTAGTCAGTAAGGATAGAGTTCCCCTCCTTAAGACTCATCCACCACTTATAAGCACGCGGGCCGAGGGAGAGACTCGCCTCTAGCACACGATACTCTAGTGGGGTGCCCTTCAATTGATGCAAATCATGCCACTTTTGTAAAAAAGTGTAGATTGCATCCTTGTTTCTATCTCGGTCATCCCACGTAAAGGTAGGTGGCTTCAAGTCTTTCAGGAGGGGAGCTTCCCTAGAGCTCTCTCCTTTGTGCTTACTAGGAAGAGAAGTATCTTTCCTAGTGAGATCTAGAGGAATAGGAGGGGTTTCTCTTTCCTTCGTAGCTAGGAAAGAGGTGACGCTAGTCTCAAGTGAGATCATTTGAGACTTTAGCTATTGAATGAGAGATGTGATGCTACCAAGATCTCTCTCTAATTTAAGGGTTTGCTCTTCAAGTCTATGAATTGATCGTGAGTCACAAACTCATCTAAAAGTTCCTCATATGTATACTCTTCCTGCTGAGGCTCTTTCTCTTCTAAGTTTTCTTCTACTTCTTGCCCTAATTCTACTTCTTCCATTCTAGAATCAGTATCCTCTAGTTGTTCTTTGGATGGAGAAGTGTGTTCAACCTCTTGTTTGCCTTTAGATTCCATGTTTTTCTTCCCTTCCCCCATTTTCTAACTAGAGTATATGAAAATGAATGGAAGTAAAGCTTAAATATGCAAGAAAAAGAGAAATATATCACAAGGGCACTTTCCTGTTACAAAATGAAGTTGCGGAAGCGAATAATTTTGTCATGATGATATGATAGTTACCTAAAGAAGAAAATTGAGTGTAATGTTAGAGAGTGTATGTGCATATGTGGAGGCTATATACATTGTTGGTCACCATTCAATGTGTGTTATGCTTTTGATTTCTTTGAACTCAATACTTTCACCTGTAAGCTCACACTCTTTTTCACCACTTAAAATATCTTATGGTTTTGATCTTATTGAGATCAACATATATTTTATTTTTCTATGTTTATATATATTATTTTTTACCCAGATGGTAACACATCATGCCTTAGATGATGGTGTCTTAGGGTTTGGTCCCCCTCTCTTTTGAGGGATCATCTTGACATATTTAGCCTTTAGGATATATTTTGGTATTGATGTGAACACACTAGGACCATTGGGGAACGTTTTTCCCTCTTTAGGAGGTTTTTCCCTCGGCTTGTATATATGCCTATAACTCTAACAGGTTACTTATCTTTGTTCATTCTCTTGATAATACATTCAATATTATGTGTTGTGATCCAAGCTTCTTCTTCTTCCTTGTGTTATTCGTGTACTTTCGTAGACCTTAAAATCCAACACTTGTCCCCCTAATTATCTAGCCATTGGGTTTTTATGGATCTACAAGGTCAAGTACAAACTAAATGGTTCTTTGAACAAGTACAAAGCTTAGTGAGTTCTTGAATGATACAAACAAAAACATGGATCATTGGATAATTTACCAAATCGATAAGAAGAGTGCCTCCCTTAATGGTGATCTTCAAGAAGAAGTCTATTTGGAATTTCTTGAATTCTTTCAAACTCCAAGCAAAGAAGATCATGTATATTTTCAAAAGAATTCACTTTATGGAATAAAAGAGATCCTCATGCTTGGTATAAAAAAATGTTTTTCATTATTTTAGGCCAATGTATTTCATAGAAGTCAAGCAATACGAAGGTTTATGGTATACTAGCATAATTCCTTCATAGCCATCATCATTCTTTATGTTGAAAATCTTATCTTGATCAATTTTGATGATCATTATCTAGTAGCTTCATGAAAACATTGTATGGATGATCTTGGCCAAGTTCATTATTTTATATGCATGGAAGTTTGACAACTACACGAAAGCATGCTTATCTCAAAAGGTATCACGTGGACCAATGTGGCACAAATTCTACACCCATTGATCCCAATATGAGGCTTGCCTTGGATGATACTACACAAATAATTGATGTGCATTCATTTTTTTTTCTATCTACTCTACTTATTTGTCACCCTTCTTCTTATCTCTTATCTTAATGGTGTCCTCAATCAATTCTCCCATCCACCCCATCAAAATCACTGATAGGTAGCTCAAAGATTTTAGAGACACTTGGATCTTACTTGGAATCATCATCTTTGGGATAGAGGAGACATCAATGTTACTATATAATCAAATTATGATTTGTCTATGTTGATATGTTTTGGTAGTGATGTGTCTGAACACACTTGGGACTGTTGGGGTACTTTTTCCCTCTTTAGGAAGCTTTTTCCTCCCAAGTTGTATATACATCTATAACCCTAATGGGTCACTTATCTTTGTACATTCACTTGGTATTGTGTGTTGTGCTCCAAGCTTCTTCTTCTTCTTCCTTGTGTTGTTTGTGCTTCCACATACCTCAAACTCTCACAATTGGTATTAGAGTAGGTTGTCGCTTCATCTAGGCCATCATCGACATGCCTCCAATCAGAGTCTCAGAATCACTTAAAAATTGGTGAGCATATTTGTGGCATTGAATGTTATACTTTACGGAATAATGGAATGTTAAATGGATTTTAATGTGATTGTGTTTTGATTTAGCAGGTGAGGAATCATGAGGGCATGAATGCGCATGGATTTATTCATATATTTTTTAAGGTATTTTGAAGGTAGTATTTTATACATCTCTTGTAAAAATAATAGATTGCTTAAAAAGCAATGATTTGTGAATAAAGCATATTTTTTGTAAATGCACGCTTTTTGAAGCACCACCCTCATACATTTTCTATTCAGGATGTAATTAAAAATACCTATAAATACACATACTCTGATAGACTCGTGCATTAGAGTATGGGGTGAAGATTGTACCCAATCTTGTGTTCAATCTCTTGTCTCTCTCTATTTTGTGTGTGCTTTTGTGAGATTTCATTACTGTTCTATCTCTACATACATGCGTCTACAAGATCTGGTCAACAGTGGTATCAGAGCCTACATGTGTCTCTAGAGATGTACTTCTCAACATCCGTTCATGATTCATGACATCCGTTCATGACTAGGCATCCGTTTTGGTTTGTTAATTCTCATCCAGTCTAGGTATGTGTTTGTCCATTCACATTTGTTTTGGTTCATCGATGTCTTTTTCGAATTTTTCTGAATCTGTTACTGTGCATTGTGCTCCTATCTCACTATGCTCACTGTGACACTGTGCTCACTGTGCTCATTGTGCTCATTGTGCTCACTATGCTCACTATGCTCACTGTGCTCACATTGCACACTGTCACACTGTGCACTGTTCTTGTTCTGGTTTGGTTCATTTATCAAATTCTTTTATCAAATTTGGTTATCAATTTGATTATCAATTTGATTATCCATTACTCCAAGGCATCGATTGAGGCATAGAACTATGACATAACTTTGGTATATTTGGTTTCTTTGGCTTCTTTGGCACTCATGGATCTCTTGGTTCACTTTGGTTCCCTTGGTAGCCATTGGCCATGCCCAAACCTTCTCCAACTAATGGCAATAAGAGCTTACTTATTTCCCTAGTTAGCTTACTTATTTCCCTCTTTAACATGTGGGGGATTTGAACCCACCACCTCTCACTTACAAGAGATATGCTTCATCCACTAGCCTATTTTCACATATTGATACCCCATTCCTTTTTAATTGATATTTAACATAACTTCTAACACTCTCTTCCCCTTATTTATTTATTTATGTATCTAACACTCTCATTTGTTTGTTTATTTATTTATATATTTTCAAGACGAAACATTTCTTTTTCTATTTCAATTCCAATATTGCTAAAATTATTTTCATATGTTTAGTAATAGATTTTGGTTCTATATAAGGCCATAGATCCTACCCATACTACAAAGGATTTGGTAAATTATTTATTAAATGTATTTTTCCTTATCATGGTAAGGTATTAATTAAATGTATTTTTCCGCATCATGGTTTTCCAAAAGTTATTCTATCATATTGAGATGTTCGTTTTTGTAATCACTTTTGGGTTGCATTATTTCAAAATTTAGGTTCCAAAATAGAATTTAGCTCTCCATTTCATCCTGAAAGTAATGAGAAAAGTGAAGCTACGAATAGTACTATTTCGGATTTATTACGTTGTTATTCTTTAGATAATCCAAGTAATTGGGATGAGAAAATTCCTTTACTACAGTTTTCATATAATAACACAATGCATACCACTACTCGACGTGCACTATATGAAATTGTTTATGGTAAAAAGCTTCCCACTCCCATGACTCTCACTCAAATTGATAGTCCTATGTCTGATTTTTTTGCACAAGATCATATTTCTACACTTCATGAGGCGCATGAGCACATTAAGAAGAGTCAAGAATGTTACATGTGTAAGGTTAATAAAAAACGAGTAGCTAAATAATAATTTAATGCAAATTACTTTGTATGGTTACAAATAATTAAAAGACGTTCAAAAAATATTTCACAACATCCTAAGGTTAAACTTGCACCATGTTATTATGGACCTTTCCATATTACTAAAAAATAAATGACAATGCTTTTAGATTAGACATACCTTCTCATTGGAATATACATAATTATTTTCATATTAGTTTATTGAAATCCTTTAAAGGAACTTTACCACTCACTCCTATTTTAGATGATTCTCCTTTACTTGAAGAGGATGCTGAAATTTTAGTTCTAGAGAAAATATTTGATTATGATGTTACTACTACCTGCACTATTAAGAAATACCATAGATAAAATATAAAAATCACTCACTTGAAAAATCTCAATGGATTCATAAGACATCATTAACTATTATGACCATTTGATTTCTGTGTATCATATATTAAACAAAGAATACTATTAGTGACTTATGTTGATTACCTTGAAATTTATTGGTAGGGTACTCCCTAAATAATCAAATATATTGTATTTATTGAAATAATCACCATATTGCTTACTTGAAAATTACAAAATAATTAACCAATTTTCCATTTGCATTCAATATGAGTATAATGGTTGTATAAGATAGAAAACAATAGAAAAAATGAACTTTATTCACAATTGACAAAAACGGCACATAAAACATGGAAAATGAAGGGGCTGCAAGTGTTGAGAGATTAAAAGAGATAATGCATTTCTTGTTTTGTCATGATGTTATGATAGTTACCTAAAGAAGCAAATCAAGTGTAATGTTAGAGAGTGTGTGTGCCTATGTGGAGGCTATATATATTGCTGGTCACCATTCAATGTGTGTGTTATGGTTTTGATTTCGTTGAACTCAATACTCCACCTATAAGCTCACACTCTTTTTCACCACTAAAAATATCTTATAATTTTGATCTTATTGAGGTCAACGTACATTTTAGTATTCTATGTGTATATAGTTGATTTTCTGCCCAGATGGTAACACATCATGCCTGAGGTGGTGGTGTCTTGGGGTTTGATTCCCCTCTCTTTCCACGGATCATCTTGACATCTTTAGCCTTTGAGAATTTGATCTATGGAGCAAATGGGTTGTGTCTTTCAAGTTGGAGTGTCCCTTGCCACATGTTTTCCTCAATTTGCAGTTTTTGGAGGGTGGATGTGTGGGCTATGTGATTTGGTAGACCTTCAAGCCATATTTTTGTATATTATAGATTTTTTCTCATTCGTTTTCTTAACCTAATCCAATTCATATACTAAGTGCATTTCGCTGAATGTGAGGTGCTTAGCAGGAGTTTTTTTTTTTAATGGAGGTTCGGTGCTTAGAGGGAGTTTTTTATTTTTTAATGGAGGTGTTGTGAAAACAACTTCCTAGAAACTAAGCTACCACTCAAGAGTATAAAATCAACTAGTCTAAACCACAATGGAAAGGGAGAGCACGTATCCACCCATCCAACTCCACTCATATATATACCTCTAGGTCAAGGGGGTGCATGTCCTTGGGGTTGGCCAAGTGTCCAGCCAAGTGTCCCTCATGTGGACACTTTCCAAAGGGTGATCACATGCCTTCTAATTTCCCAAGGTCTATCACATGCCTTCTAAATTTTCTCACGTACAGACAAGGTGGCTCCTAGAGAAGCTTCTCCCAAGACTAAGGTTCCCACACCTTAGGATAAATCAAGCCTAAGGTTCCAACCATTCAATTGGGAGCTCATATGAATAAATACCTCAAGGGTTAAAACCAAGGGTTTCACCCAAAGGTTCAAGGCATGTTCCAAGGGTAATCCAAGGGCTAGACCAAAGAAAACATACACCATATTCTAACCTTTAGAATCCATATGTTTAACCTTCTAAACCCATGAATTATACAACATTCTTCCCCCCTTTATCATTTTCATCCTTGAAAATGCGTGTAGGTATAATATGTGAAGTACTCCCCCATGCACCATGATCTATACTCTGAGCATGGTCATCTCTCTCTTTAGATTTGTTTCCAGTAATCAGATAAAGGCTAATCCCTACCTTAATCTGAAAGGAAAGGAATCAAAATCCCTGCCCAAATCACTTTCTCTTAGTCCACCCGAATGTACATGCATGCCCTGTACCTATGGACTAGTGAGATGGGTGGACTTCTTTGGTGGTTTTTTTCTTTTGGCACTTTCACAAAGCTTGCTCCATAAAATAATACATTTCAGTACACTTTGTACTTCCCTAGAAATTTATAAATTTAGGAGTCTATGATAGAGATCCTATCTCTATCTTGAAAGGGCCAAAAACTAGATTCATCTTCCACTTTCAACAGAAAGGAGAGGAATCTTCGGATGTTCTGAACTTAACTTATTATTTTATAGTCCTTTTCAAATACAAATATACTTTATTTGTATTCTCCAGGACTTAGCTAAAGATATGAACTTAGCAAAGTGGGTCTAGTGAGTCCTTGCCAAAACATGCTCAATAAAATGAGGAGAAATACTATCTTCTCATTCCTTGGCAACTTAGGTGGACTTATTTCAATCATCCAGGTTTTCTTGAAACATAAAGTTCAAGTATTCCGAATGACAATATACCCAATTTTGAAAGTTCATGTCTACAAGTGGATCCCTATCTTGATCATCTTTGATTTTCTCTAGATTAATTCTCAGAGTAGATTTTTATCCCTTTGGAAAATCTATGATCTTCAAGACTTTATTTGATCCAATGAATAAAATCATTTCTTTTAGGAATTAGAATTAGTTGGTAGATCTTTCTTCTATGTCTCTACCCAGTTCTTTGTTCCACTTATCTTTGCAAGTTCTTCCAAAGAGAATCAATAGTAACTATCTTGAACTGGCACTCGTTCATACCTCAGATAGTTATGTACTAACCTCAAAGGTCACCAAAGCAAATAGAAACAAAGCTTACTAAATCAATTCCTTCAAATCCTCAAAATAATTGAGGAATAATGCTTTATCAAGCCATCAAGATACCCTCTAGATTTTCTATTGGATGGAGTTTAGATGATTCAAGTTTTGCAGCTTTGGTTCCAAGGTCTTGCAAGAAAGATACCTGTTTCTAGGCATCATATCTCAGATCTTTCTAGGAACATTCCTGAATCACTTGTTCTCACCAAAGATTTAGAAGAAGATATTTTACAGATCATTCTTTCATTCAAGGTTATTATACTTGAATAAACTTGAATTTACTTTTGGAGTTTATCTTGGTAAACTCCCAAAATTCTTTACCCTCTTACTTATCCAAATTTATTGTACCATAAAAAATTTGGGTATGCATTCTATTAAGAAAAATGCATGTGCTTAAGAGGATAAAAGATAGCCTTTTTCTAGGGTAAATGTCATGTTCATTCTATTTACCCTTTTGTTCATACACCCAGGTGTATTAAATTGGTTCAAGGAGGTACATTTCTATACATCATAATGAACCTAAGACCTTAATCTAAATGGTCTTATCTTTAAGGCTTATCGTGATGTTTCCTATCAGATCTTGAGCCTATTTTCTCTATGGCCATCAGAGAAAAATCTCAATGGGAGTTAGTACTCACTGTCCCATACCAGTGAGTTCTTTCTCTAATCCATAGAACCACATCCTTTATGTTTCCATTTTTTGTCCTTTTCATGATCTCTGATTATTTACCATGATCATGAATTCCATCTCTTGGGATTGCTTGGCATCATAATCACAAGAGCAAAGACTAAGGTTTCTTAATCTAATGCCAATTAATTCAAAGGTCTCTTTAGGTTGACCTTTGAACCTTCCTTGGTATCAAACTATAAAAGGGTTTGATCTTTTTTACCAATGTAGGCCACTTAGATTATCCAACCATAAAGGGTTTGATATCTTTGACCAATTTAGGTCACTTGGCTTTCTCAAAACTCCTCTAGCTAATTTAACATGAGATAAGATCAAGTCTTTTCTCCTTTAGATCCCTTTTTCAATGTTACCCATGGGATTTTCTTGGGATCTTCAACTCATACCTTCACGAGTTGATATATTTGCTTAAAAAGTCTTCAACATCATGTGGATGTTCTTCAAACCATTAACTATTCTCCTTTTAGGGATCAACAATTATATGTCACCCTTTTGACTTAAGCAAGTTGACATTCTTATTGATCCAAAATTTGGATCCATCTTTATCCATTCTCAATTACCATACCCTAGGAATGCTCAAGTCTTTGGCTAGCTTACCTTAGTTTACTTGCCAAATTGGAATTCTTCAATGAATTCCCTTCTTGCATATCTGGTTCTTACTTTGTTTGAGATTTAACTCAAACACACTTAGGTACTTGGACATCCAATGTACTCCTCAACTTTCATGAAAGAGTTAAAGAATATCTTAGAAGTATCATATTGATGATACCTTTCTCCCCCCCTTTAAGGAGTTTTCGTCCTCGAAAACTACAAGAAATTGATGTTCATTTAATTTCCTATCCAAATGTGAGGTTCATTTATGCTAAATCTTTGATAAAAAAGCTCTCAAATATCCTTGAGTTTAAGCTTCCATTATCCTTAAGTTCAATGTTCCATACCACTGAACCCACTTAAGTGATATTGTAAACCTAAAAGTGATATTGTAAACCTAGACGTCCCATACCATCTGATTTACAATCTCACCTTCGTGTAGACAACTCTTACTCAAGGATTAAACTCCATTCATTTTAGTCTTATCAAATATAATCAAAATCTTTGTAAGTTACATTCTTACAGAGTCTTGGTTTGTTCTTGACAAAGACTTTGAAAATTGAGCTTTCATTGAACTCTTTCCTTGATAAGATGCAATGGCAAAGTTATCTTTGTTTATGTCATTCGATAATAGAGCTAGTCGTCTCATACGAGATATTATCTATTGACATAAGTAGGCATCTGTATCAAAGGACATAGTCAATCATAAGCTTTGCTAAATGGTTACCTTTTTAACCATCTCTGATAAATTGTTTCTTACTCATAGAACACATTTCTGAGTGGAGGTCTTAAGAGTTTCTTTCAACCCTTTAATCTCCCTCTTCTCTAAATATGCTTAATGAGTTACAACTCTTCACTCTTGAAGCAATTTTCTCAAAGCTCCAAAAGGATCCTACCTCTTGTTAATGAAGGAAGAAGCTTATTGGGGAAGAAATGAACGCTTTAAAGGGTAAAATGATTCAACCATTTTTTCCCTAATATGTCATTTTACAACATTCTCTTCCCCCTTTTAGTGTGATAATTGTCCTTAATGATCAAATGTTGAAGGCCTTATGAACTTCTTATCATCGTTCATGATCAAAGATTACCCCATGTGTGTAGGGTCTCATATAGGCTTCTAGTTTCTCCTTTGGATCTTCCAATCCAAATTCTTATTACTACCATTTGTGGTTTAATAAGAAGAGAAACTTGTTGAATTTGAAGCTTAAGTGCTTGGTCTTGCTGATCAAGCATGCCATGGGTATTATGGAACTTGGGGGTCCATAAGTAGGACTCGAAGCTTAAAGTTCCTTTCCTAAGTTAAATTTTGTTGGCTTTTGGATCAAGCCAACATATAAAAAGCATAAAAGTTAATGGGCATAATCTCAACATACCATTAAACTTCTATGATTTTGACTTCATATGAAGAAGTCATTTTTCTGTCTTAAACCTTAAACTTACAATACTTGATTTCTCTCTCATGTCCCATTAACCCATGCATATGTGATTCAATTCATGCATCATAGTGTATGCCAAAAACATTTACATCTTTTCTTGAAGATGTTTAGCATGCGTAAGGTCCGAAAATTGAACCCCTCCTTAAAGCATGCATGGAATTCATACTTAGAATTCCATTTAATGCAAGGATCTATGCTTAAAATATCCATTCATGCCATGCTCTATGATGAACTTGATATGCTCAATATCTCATCATCTTTCCATCCATTCATGCCATGCTCTATGATGAACTTGATATGCTCAATATCTCATCATCTTTCCATTCCATGCTAATCTGACTCCTTTTTATTTTCAGTTATGTCTTCGATGCATCATTTAAATGATTCATTCCAGGCACCATTCAATGTGCATTAAGAATTCACCTACTGCATTGGAAATGCATTCTTAATTGCATTGTTATAGCATGGAAAAACAAATATGAAAGGACAATTGGGAAGCAACACTTACCTCCATCAAAGCTACGTCCTTTCCTTTGATTCTTTGTATAGCGAGGCTTATAGACTGGCATATTTTGTGCTTGAAGTTGTAATTTTGGACTGTCATGATTCTTTGAAATTCTCTTGTCCTTTCTCGAGCATATATTTATACTTACCCAAAATTTCACTTAACTTTACAACTTCAAAGATCTCTTAAATGCATAGTTGCATTCATATGTGGAATCCATTTAATGCTTACATTTATCCTCACAAACATTGTAGAAATGTCCAAATGTATTTATATATATATATAATGCTTTTATACTTGCCACATCCATGTGAGATAAACTTAATGCATGTTCATTGTATGTGATACTAATATATAGGGCACAAGAAAAGAAAAAGATCATTTAATAAAATTGGACAATTTCCTTACTCCAAATGATAAGGCTAAATGAACTTTTCACAATGTCACCAACGGCAAACTGCTAGTGTCGTTGCGATCTGAAAATTTCACTAGACCATTAAATTGGTAGGAGCGATGGGCGTGTGTGCGAAGGGCAAGGATATAGTCAACACAAGCTGACGACTCATGCTTACTAAGAATTCCTCATTGAAGAAAAATAATTACAAGGATCTATCCCTATCTTGAAGAAATTTGAAAATATTACCCGGGCCTATCGGCCAAGGTGGTAAACTTGTTGAATTCATTAGTGCAGTGCGCTTGCCACCCAGAACATCTAAGGGCATCATAGGCCTATTATTGCCTCAAACTTCCATGGTATAAACGGCCATAGTCCCTGTCTCATCCCACCATCTAAGAAGGACCATGCGCCATCACCCATAAACTCAAGAAAGAGCTCTCAATCTATCAATCCTTACTCTACTTGAAGGAAGATATGAAGTAAACTTTGAAATATAATCCTTTTAGAAGTTCTTATATTCATTTTCATAAAAATTATAAGAAGGACTTACCTCTATAGCTTCCACTTCATCCATATCTCATGGATAGCATTGAAGATCAGAGGAAGGAGGGAAGGGGTGCATGTTCGTCTCTCTTAGCACCAACATACTTGTGCTGGAGTGGATGGGGAACGCTTTGGGGTTGGTAAGTGCTGAACTGAGCGGAACAAGCGAGACAACGGGCTTTTATCCCACATTCTCAATTTCGTGGAAAAATAAAGCTCTATACAGTGCGCGCAGACAGCTTTATTAAACTACAATCGGGCGTAGAAGGCCCCCAACTGGGCACATCAGAAGCGCGCTATTCAGATTTGATTGACAATGCTCTCTACACCTGCGTGGCGGTCACGGGACTGTCGGCCCTCGCTAAGGGAGCTCTCATATGGTGGCATGCTCACGTGGGCAGCCTCTAAGCGAGGTGTCTTATGGCCTTGTTTTTTTTGCTCTAAAAAGATAACTCACAAAGCTCCTCGAGCTTCTCGCGGGCACGAAAAACAATAACTCGAACTTCGAAGGCAGGAAGAAACTCGAATCTTTCATAGGATGTAACTGCTCTGATACCAATGTTGTGAAAACAACTTCCTAGAAACTAAGCTACCACTCAAGAGTATAAAATCAACTAGTCTAAACCACTATGGAAAGAGAGAGCACGTATCCACCCATCCAACTCCACTCATATATATACCTCTAGGTCAAGGGGGTGCATGTCCTTGGGGTTGGCCAAGTGTCCAGCCAAGTGTCCCTCATGTGGACACTTTCCAAAGGGTGATCACATGCCTTCTAATTTCCCAAGGTCTATCACATGCCTTCTAAATTCTCTCACGTACACACAAGGTGGCTCCTAGAGAAGCTTCTCCCAAGACTAAGGTTCCCACACCTTAGGATAAATCAAACCTAAGGTTTTAACCATTCAATTGGGAGATCATATGAATAAATACCTCAAAGGTTAAAACCAAGGGTTTCACCCA
This sequence comes from Ceratopteris richardii, assembly GCA_020310875.1. Lineage (NCBI taxonomy): Eukaryota > Viridiplantae > Streptophyta > Polypodiopsida > Polypodiales > Pteridaceae > Ceratopteris > Ceratopteris richardii. The sequence continues at coordinate 121,131,399 of CM035443.1, forward strand.
AAGGTTCAAGGCATGTTCCAAAGGTAATTCAAGGGCTAGACCAAAGCAAACATACACCATATTCTAACCTTTAGAATCCATATGTTTAACCTTCTGAACCCATGAATTATATAACAGGAGGTTCGGCCGAAATTCTCTCACGTACACACAAGGTGGCTCCTAGAGAAGCTTCTCCCAAGACTAAGGTTCCCACACCTTAGGATAAATCAAGCCTAAGGTTCTAACCATTCAATTGGGAGATCATATGAATAAATACCTCAAAGGTTAAAACCAAGGGTTTCACCCAAAGGTTCAAGGCATGTTCCAAGGGTAATTCAAGGGCTAGACCAAAGCAAACATACACCATATTCTAACCTTTAAAATCCATATGTTTAACCTTATGAACCCATGAATTATATAACAGGAGGTTCGGCCGAGGCCTACTCCCCGTGGCTTTAACTTTGAAATTGCAATTGTACAAGGAAGGGCATAATACCCATGGGACCCCCCTTATCCCATTGAAATTGCAACTGTACAAGGAAGGGCATAGTACCCATGGGACCCCCCTTATCCCACAAGAAATTGCAATTGTACAAGGAAGGGCATAGTACCCATGGGACCCCCCTTATCCCACAAGAACAAGGAAGGGCATAGTACCCATGGGACCCCCCTTATCCCACAAGAAATTGCAACTGTACAAGGAAGGGCATAGTACCCATGGGACCCCCCTTATCCCACAAGAATAGCTGGGTTAAACGGAGGTCAGGGCATAGTACCCATGGGACCCCCCCTTCCACAAGAACAAGGGTTTACATAGTTGGGTTAAACGGAGGTCACAACTATCGCAGGGCAAAGTAGGCGGTGGCACATCAGCCACATGATACATCATTCCAAGATGACATGTCCCTCACAAGTGCTCCCAGCAGGGATTGAACCCTCGCCTCCACCTCAAGAGGCAAGAGGCCCAACCACTAGGACAGCGGCCTGGGACAGCGCCTTGGGAATTGCAAGTTCAATCAAGCTAAGAATTACCATTGACAAGGCGGGCTGTCTCAGATTTCAGTTTTCTGTTCTTCTCAAGTCCTATTGCAACATGAGAAAGATGAGTCTGACTCTGCCATGTCGATCATGTTCAAAGATGCCTCGTAGATTTCAGGTTTCTGTTCTCAAGTCCGATGGCAACACGAGAAGGATGAGCCTGACTTTGCCATATCGTTTATATTCATTGCCCAATACAAGTCAATGTTTTGGAAACCATCGTCTCAAGGCAAAGCAGGCTGCGGAGCAGCCATTACTGAGTATGCATGAAAGCTCACCTTGAATTGATGAAGCCCGTATGCTGTTATACGAATCGATTCGGCGTACCTATCTCTGGGTATGGAGTAATGTTCACCTCGAGTTCGTGCTGCAAGTTAGTCGCATGGTGTGGGTGATAAAAAATGTTTGTAGTTGTGTCGTCTGCAACGACAAGCATTTCCGAGCATGCCCAGTGCACTCAGGACATTTGCGCGGTTCTTCTCGGAGACTTCACCTCACCAGGCGACACATAAACCCTTTCTTGACAATATCTCGTTCAGTGATCTCGTCTCTTTGATAAAAAAATGCAGTTCAGAGAAGGACCTTCATGGGGGCAAGCTCCTCCATAGATTTATTCAGAGAACCAAATTTTCACAGAATGTTCTTATAGGAAACCTCATTGTCCAAATGTATGGCTCCTGTGCTTGCTTGCAGGAGGCCAAAGAGGCATTCTACAACCTGCCCCGGTTCAGTACACACTCATGGAATATTTTCATTCGGGCTTGCGTGAAGTGTGGGTCATTTGCTGACGCAATGGATGCTTTCTCGCAGATGCTCATGAAAGAGACGGACTTTCTTTCATCCACTATGGTCTGTGTATTCGACGTGTGTTCTTCTGTGGGGGACATAGTTCATAGTCGTTTAGCTCATGCCATATCTATAGAGATGAAGTTTGAAGGGGAAGTCATGGTGGATACTGCAATTTTTAAAATGTATGGAGGACTTTCGTGCCTCAATGAAGCCTGGAATGTCTTCAATTCAATGCTGCATTTGGACGTCATAGCATGGAGCTCCATGATTGCTGTATGTGCTCGACACAATCATCGACGTGAGGCTTGTGAGCTTTACAGACAAATGCAGCATACCTGCATCGTGTCGGACAGTGTTGCATGCCTGTGTGCTCTAAGCGCATGCACAGGCCCTGATTTTTTAACCCAGGGAAAGCAAATTCATGTCTCTGTCTTGGAAATGGGATGCGATGGAGATGCGGAAGTGGGGACTTCACTTGTGAACATGTATGGAACATGCACCAAATTCAATGAATCAAGCAGTGCTTTCCACAGGATTTTGCGGAAGTCCCTTGTGACGTGGAATTCAATGATCACAATTTGTGTTCTTAGTGGGCTAAACAAAGAGGCCTTAGTTGTCTTCAGTAGAATGCAACTTGAAGGTTTCCTTCCTGATGAGGGAAGTTATGTTTCTGCTCTAAATGCATGTAGCAATCCTGTATCAACCAAGGAGGGGCATAGAATCCATTCGACTATCAGCATCAATGAATCAGGTTCCTGTACCGTTCTCGGAACTGCCCTTAGCAAGATGTATGGAAAGTGCGGGCATCTTCAGGATGCAATTAAAGTTTTTAATATGTTGAAAGCAAAGGACGTGGTTTCTTGGTGCACAATCATGACAGCATGTACAGAAAATGGGTTTGACCACCTTGTGTTTTCATTTTTTTATTCAATGCAGCTTACAGGTTCTCTTCCAGATGCAGCTGTGTATGTTTGTGCACTTGATGGATGCGGAAATGTTGCAGATATAGACAAAGGACGTGAACTTCATACTGCTATTGCTGAAGCAAAACTTGAGTGCAATATACCAGTAGGCACTGCCCTCATTGATATGTACGGAAAATGTGGTAGTTTCCATGATGCCAAGAGGGTGTTTAGCCTTATGCCAGGCTGCAACATGGTAACATGGAGTGCAATCATTGCAGCGTATGCTCATAGTGGAGAAGCCGATGAAGCTATTAGGCTGTTTCAAGAGATGCCATGCCATGATCAGGTACCTAATGATGTAACTTTTCGGAGTGTTTTAACAGCTTGTAGTCATTCTGGACAAGTCTATGATGGTATACACTACTTCTTGAGTCTTTGTCAAGAGAAAGGGTTACTGGAGACGGAAGAGCACCAAATGTCTATGATCGATCTTCTCAGTCGAGCAGGGCATCTTGATGCTGCAGAGATTCTGATAGAGTCTGTAGCTGTACAGAAAAAGGCTTTGGCATGGTCATGCTTGTTAGGTGCATGCAAACTTCATGGAGATGTTGAGCGTGGAGAACGTATTGCCTCTGAGATTTACAGATTGGATCCAGAGAATGCAGCATCACTTATCACCCTTTTACATCTTTATGGTGATGCCAAGGAGGAAACAGGGGCTTGATACATTACCACCATTCTTGTATGTTACTTTCTTGAACTGTGGAACCTTAGACATGGTATCTTCTCAGTTCAACTGGAGTGATGAATTTTGCAGCTATCTTTCATAATGAGTCTTGAGATTCATTAGCTGGAGTGCTTTTGAACTCTAAACTGGTTATACTTGTGAAACCAGTGGAAGTTGATCAAGAAGAGGCGAATGAGTAGATGTCATCTGCATCCTCCATTTTCACAACCATTCTATACTCTGAACTCAGAGATCTGAGTTCACATCTCTCCTCCTTGATGATGTCAATCAGGCTATCTATGATACTTAAGCTGCTTGCCAAAAGACCTGCAAAATACCAATTGGAGCAGTTCACACAGCCAGTGCTAAAAAAGAGCCCAACAGAAAGATGATAGAAACTAGTGGTGTTCTCGGTTTAAGTTGGCTTCCTGAATGGGGAAAGGAATGTTTGCTTGGGCAAATATCTTTCGTTATTATATGGAGTCTTATACTATGATGATCCTTGGGAGCATGTTCTTCTCTTTTGAAAGGACTTGAGCAGCAGGCCTTCTGCATATGCTAGAGTGATATGATGATAATGACAAGAAACCGATCGTGTTGGCCTATTGCTTAGTGGTTGCAATCTTGCTCATGGCTTGGTGATTGCAACCTTGCTAACAAACTTGAAAAGGAAGGGTATCAGATATGTGCTAGAGTGCTACTAGGACCAGTTGATTGTAGTCCAAATAAGGAAACCTTGGTAAAATTTAATCGTTGCATTCTCAACCAGTGACACGTGTGCATGATGAATGTAAACATGCACACGTGCACATACATATAGAACCCAAAAGGTTCAATCTTAGATAAAGGTTTTTTTTTGTCCATCAACATGTGGACTCTTACTTGACAAGGTTGTTGGATCACCAAGCTTTCACTATGCTTGAAGATTTTTTTTTTTTCACATTAACCATCATATGGATGGTTCCATATATGTACCTTGAAGAATAGCACTTATGTGCACACCTTTCATTGTATTGTTTGATTGATCACTTGTGATCATTTATCTTGCAAGGTTCAAGGTATTTACCTTTGTAAAAGGGAAGAGTAAAAAGCACAAAACCCATGAGTTAGAAGTGGTTGAGATTGATTCTCAATCAATCAACCAAAAAAAGTTGGTATTACTCAAACTTCTACTTTTCCAAGATTGAAGGAAAAGATTCCAATCACCTTAAACTACCAAGCCTCCCTATTTTTGAATTTGAATTCATGAAAAAGAGGCGTGGAAAGATCGATGAGTCTTTAGTGCGACTCTAAATTATTTGTACATTAGGAGACTGATGATTTGATACAATTCATATACTCGTTGATCATTGCTTGGTGACATATCAATCCTTTGCTCCTTCCTTAGATTCAGTCATCTTGCAGAGGATTCTTCTCTCTCTATAGAGCTTTAAATCTAGTGAATAATAAATTTTCAAGTCATGTGGTTTAGTAGATTTAAAGAAATCCTCAGTTGAAGGTTTCAAGGTCATTTTTTGCACAATCTTGAAAAATTGGAATAACATCCAATCAGTATTAAGCTTATTGCTCCTTAATTGGTTGATGAAAATAGGGCGTTTATGCATTATAGAAAGTCAACCATATTTATGGCATTTCTTTAAGAGGAATTTTTCCAATTGTAATTGTGTTGGCTTTTTTGAGTGTTTGAAATTTAGAAGGTTTCTGTGAGTTAGTCAAGGCTCAAGTTATCTGTTTTGCGTCAACTTGTTCTTGATGATGTTCCAAAGTACCTATTGGATTTTATTGCACTAACCACAAGCCTACAAGTTCTATTTTACACATCCAAAGAGCTAAGGTAAGTGTTATTCTAGTTTGTTGGACCATTTTCACTATCGGACAACCCTACTTCTAAGCTTCTCGAAACATCTCCAACTTCTTTCAGTGGTATCAAAACAACTTCAAGATGGGAGATTGATTTCCATCAATGGATGAAAAGCTTGGACACAATTATGATTCTTGGCAAATTAGAATAGAGGCTTATTTGCAAAGAAGAAATCGATATGGGATTATATTACGTGATGAAGCAATGCCTATTCCAAGATTCAAAGGAGGACCCACTTAAGAGAAGACAAATAAGCTAATGTTGGAGTTAGACGTCTTTGGAAGCACGCAAACAACACAAAGAAGAAGAAGAAGCTTTGAGCACAGCACACAAGACTGAATGTATTACTAGAGAATGTACAAAGATAAGTAGCCCATTAGGGCAATAGGCGTATATACAAGCCGGGGGAAAAAAACCTCCTAATGAGGGAAAAAAGTGCCCCGGCGGTCCTAGAGTGTTCACACACATCACTGCCTAAATATATCAACAAATTCCCCCCGGAGTGATGCGGTGAACAAGGAGCTGGCACTCATGTATAAGGAAGTGCCAAGCTATGTGGAAATCACTCCACGAAAGGAAGTAAGCCCAAAGCTTTGCGGAAAGCTTCAAACTTCTCCCTAGGCAGAGCCTTCGTGAAAAGGTTTGCAATGTTCTCTTGCGTGGGCACATATGCCAAGCTGATCTCCCCAGCAGAGAACCTCTCCCTGACATAATGATAATGCACCTCAATGTGCTTAGTGCGAGCATGGAACACAGGGTTCCTCGCAACTGCCAATGCGCTTTGACTATCAGTGAAGATGGTGGTGGCAGAGGACTGACCAATACCCAAATCAGCCATAAGGCGTCTGAGCCACACACACTCAACAGTAGCTGTGAAAGCTGCCCTATACTCAGCCTCACAACTGGAAGTGGCCACAGTAGGCTTCTTCTTGCTCAACCAAGATATACATGAGCTACCAAGCATGAAGCAAAAGCCACTAGTGGACACACGAGTGTCATAGCAACCAGCCCAGTCTGAGTAAGAAAAAGCATGCAAATCTGGCGGTAGTGATCCCCCCTGGGGATAAAACAACCCAAGTAGCCGAGTACCACTCAAGTAGCGAAAGATGCGCTTAACCGCCTACCAATGCTTGACACCTGGGCAATGCTTAAACCTGCTCATCTGTGAGACAGCAAACTGAATATCTGGCCAAGTAATGCATAAGTAAATCAGGCATCCAACAGCCTGCTGATAGAGGACAACATCAAATGCATCTCCAGTATCATGAAGACTCAATTGTAAACCTGTCTCCATAGGAGTGGCAATAGGCTTACAGTCTTCAAGGCCAAAACGCTGCAATAATGTGTCAATATATTTCGTTTGACACAAAGCCAATCCACCATCAACTTGCATAAACTGAATGCCCAAATAGTGATGCAAATGCCCCAAATCAGACATCTCAAATGAGGCATGCAAATCAGCCTTAAAATCAGCAATATGCTTCTCAATAGGACCAGTGAGCAGCATGTCATCAACATAGACAACAATGATCAAAAGCACATCATTAGCACGCTTAACATATAAGGTGCTCTCAGTTGGATTGTTCACAAAACCATGTGCAATCAGATAGGCATGTATCTTCTCATACCAAGCACGTGGTGCTTGCTTTAAACCATATAATGCCTTCTTTAACTTGCACACGTGGTTTTCATGCCCTTTCTGCACAAAACCACGGGGCTGAAAAACATACACTTCTTCATGCAAGTCACCATTCAGAAATGCAGTTTTAATGTCCAATTGATGTACATTCCAACCATGATGAGCTGCAAGTGCACAGATGCTCCGAACAATAGTCATACGACATGTGGGTGCAAAGGTCTCATCAAAATCAATGCCTCTTTCCTATGCATAACCCTTTGCAACAAGCCTAGCCTTATACCTGTCAACTCTACCATCAGGTTTACACTTCAACTTGTATACCCACTTAGTACCAATGGCTTTCTTGCCAGGAGGCAAGTCACATAAAGACCAAGTACCATTCTTCATTATAGCATCATATTCAGATTGCATAGCAGCCATCCAATTTTTTGAATTTTGTGCTTCACTATGAGAGCCTGAACGAGTACGATATGACAAAGGTGCATCTAATTTGTTGTCACGCAAAGTTTGCACCAGCCATTTTGGCATAGTTTTTGCCTCCTCAATATCAACTCTCTCATCAACAAGTGCATCATGTAAATCTGCATCAGAAATGGGATGATCTGCATCATTACATGAAACCTGCAAAGGTTGAGAAGTTGCCTCATTAAGACCAGTAGTAGACTGTCCACCTGTAAAAAGAGGCATCAAAGTATCATACATGTCTTTGGAGCTAACAGATGTCTCCTTAGTACATGAAAGCAATGGCTGAATAGCATCTTCCACAAAAACAACATCATGGCTCACCAGAATGCGTTTAGTCTGTGGATGATACAGACCATAGCCTTTATTTTCAGAACTGTACCTAACAAAAATACATTTTATTGCCTTATCATCCAATTTTTTGCGATGTTGTTCAGGCACTAGTGCATATGCCAAACAACCAAAAACCCGCAGATGAGCAACAGATGGCTTGCGATCATGCCAAGCCTCATATGGAGTGATAGACTGTAGCGCTTTAGTGGGACACGTGTTAAGTACATATGCTCCACACATGACAGCCTCAAGCCAGAAACTATGTGGTAAAGCCTGACTCTTGACCATACACCTCGCCATCTCCATGAGTGACCTTTTCTTCCTTTGAGCAACTCCATTCTGTTGAGGTGTATACGGCACTGTACACTGGTGTTTTATCCCACGTTCAGTCAGAAATGCATTAAAATCAGAAGACATATATTCCCCCCCTCAATCAGAACGGAGGGTGCCCTATTTACATCCTGACAGATTTTCAGCCAAAACCAAAAACTGTTTGAAGCACAAAAACACTTCGGACTTTGCCTTCAATGGTATACCTATGCATGCCTGGAAAAATCATCAATGAAAGTCACGAAGTAAAGATAGTTTCCAAAAGAAGGTGTATGCATAGGACCACAGACATCACTATGTACAAGCTGCAATTTTTGCGTAGCCCGAACTGAACCATCTTTTGGAAAGGAGGAACGTCAGATTTTGCCCAAAATACAGCCTTCACATACATGTTTTCCAGGTGCCTCAAGCTTGGGCAAAGAAGACACCATATCAAATTTCTGCAGGTGTAGCAAACTAACAAAATTCAAATGACCAAAGCGTGCATGCCAAAGCTTTGCATCTGACATAGCCTGAGAATCATGAAATGCACATGCCGAATCATTCACATATCTTTCATAGTCTATGAGCTTATACAACCCACGACATAAAATGCCAGAAGCAATAATAACATCGCCATTTGACAGATCATGAACTGTACATCTGTCATCAACAAATTTCACAACCAAACCAATCTTGGCTAATGCAGAAACTGATAACAGATTCTTCTTGATCCTTGGCACAAATAAAGCATCTGACCAGGTGAAAGAACTACCATCAGCAGTAGTCAGAATGATCTTACCAACTCCCATAACAGGATAAGAGGAGTTGTTGGCGCATGTGACAGTATTCCCTGTAGGGGCAGGCTCAAGTGAAGAGAAGAAACTGCGCTGCGAGGTAATATGTTTAGTCGCCCCACTATCAAAGTACCAAACATCTGAGTCCACTGCAGACATGCACTGCTCATGAGAAGATGGGTCAAAATTGCAAACAGTAGTAAATGCCCATTCTTCTTCCTGCACAAGATTAGCAGACTCTATTTTTGGTGTAGAGGCTTCTGCAACAACCATTGCATTCTCCTTTTTCTTTACCTCTTTTGCAGCCAGTTTTGGACAGTTCTTTATGATATGATCATTCCCTTTACAGTACTTGCAAAACAATTTCTACTTTTTTTATTTCTTCTCATCTTTATCCTGGTTCTTTGAATGTGCAGCATTTGCAGATTTCTGCTTACTAGTAGAAGAGCTCCATTTTCCTTTGCCCTTCTGACTAGCCAGGAAAGCTTGATCTGCAACACGCATAATGGACCTATTCTGCCTCAACTGATCTTCCTGTAACAGAACAGAGACTAACTCCTCAAATGATAAGGCATTTGGATTTCCTTTCATCATCAATCGAAGAGTAGAAGCAAAACTGTGATATGAATCAGGAAGACCATTCAGAACGGTCTGCACAAGTGAGCTATCTGGTATAACCTCATCAGTAGAAATCAACTGTTCCTTTAAGTCTTTGATCTTTGTTAGAAAACTGTCCATAGAATCACCTTCATTCATGTGCTCACTCTCCAACTGTTTTCGGAGGTAAGCAACACGAGCCTCATTCCTAGCCTGGTACAATGTGGTAAGTGTATCCCAAGCATCCTTTGCTCCGCAAGAGCAAATGTGAGGAATAATAGCGCGTTTGACAGACAAGGCTATCAATGCATGTGCTTGAGCATCTCTGCCATCCCAATGAATTTGCTCTGCTGTAGGTGCAACAAAAACAGTAGCACGAATAGGAATGTGCAGAATATAATCTTTGACACCATCTCCATCAACTTCAGCACCTGTATTTGCAGTACCTTTAGTCGCAGGTGTAACAGGACGTCTTTCAACACCCTGCACAATGTTCCACAGTCCTTCTTCAACCAACACATGTCGCATCATATAAGCCCATAATGGGTAGTTGGTACCATCCAACTTATCCTCAACAACCAACATACGGAATACATCACTGCTTTCAGCCATGGCCGGTGACTAAAATACCTTGATGCAAAAAATTGACTGTATCTCAAAAAGTTGAACAGAACTGCCAAGACGAGTTCTGCTAAACCTGTAGCAGACTTTGAGACGCTTATATTGGCGAATCAAAATAGGTATATACCTTTGGCACAAAAAGACGGAATAGCCTGCACAAGCACTACGATAGTGCGTTCGGAGGCCGAAACGAGCTCAGATCACGATTTCGGCACCACAGAGCAAAGTAGTTTTGATCTCTAAAACACCCTGAGTATGCTCACCAAATTTTATGCGAATCTGAGACTGCAACCGGAGGAGTGTCGACAACACTTTAGATGAAGCGGCGACCTGCTCTGATACCAATTGTTGGAGTTAGACATCTTTGGAAGCACGCGAACAACACAAGGAAGAAGAAGAAGCTTGGAGCACAACACACAAGACTGAATGTATTACTAGAGAATGTACAAAGATAAGTAGCCCATTAGGGCAATAGGCGTATATACAAGCCGAGGGAAAAAAACCTCCTAAAGAGGGAAAAAAGTGCCCCGGCGGTCCTAGAGTGTTCACACACATCACTACCTAAATATATCAACAACTAATACTTTGCTATGCAAGGGATTCTCAAGCAAGGTCATACATACTAAACTCTATCTTTGATTCTCTATTACCACATATTAGAGGATGCAAGTCATCTCAAGAGACTTGGGATGCCCTAGACACCTTTTCTTCTTCTAGTGCCAAAGCAAGAAAGAATAATCTTTGGAATGAGTTCAACCAAATGAAAAAGAATCCAAAACAAACCATCGTAGAGTTTCTTACAAAGGTCAAGGAGGTTGTTGATAATGTGGAATCCATTGGAGAGATGATTGAAGAAGAAGCCATCACGAGGCAAATTTAAATGTGATTAAAGGCGACAAACAATGACAATCTTTCACCTCAGCCTATGACCTCATCATGGATGTGCAAACTCCAAATTTCAACATCTTTCTTGGACAACTCTTCAATCAGGAGGCAAATAATAGCATAAAGGAAGATAACTCCTATCAAGGTAAATCAACTACTGCTCTGTATGTAGATAAGAAGGACAAGAAACTGAAAGGAAAGAAGAAGGAAGAGGATGAAGGAGAAACTTCTCAAGCCAACTTTGCAAGCAAGAGAAAGTGGAAAGGGAAGAAGAAAAGACCAAAGCATAACAAAACCTAAACTCAAGGTGTTCAACCATGTGTCATTTACGATAAGACCAATCACACCACTCAAAATTGTTGGTTCAATGGAAAGACCCAAAAAGAAAGTGGAAGAGGTGGATATGGAAGCAATAGAGGCAGAGGTGGACACAACTTCAACACTAACAATAGAGGCAATAATAGAAGGGAATACAACAATTATTTTGAAGATCAATAATATGAAGACTCATTGCTTCTTATTAATTTAAGCCACAAGGAAGGTAAAGAAGATGACCATTTATTCTACATAGATTCAGGATGTTCAAATCATGTTGCAAGAAATATATCTTTTTTATCTGACTTGGAACATCCAAAGCATAGACATGAAGTACAAACAAGGGATGACACAAAGCATAATGTGGAGAAGATTGATAATATCAAAGCTTCCAATGGTAAGACAAACATTCTTAGCAAGGTACTTTATGTTCCTACTATTACAAAAAACCTAATAAGTATAGACTAGATAGTTGAGAAAGGCTTGCAAATTAGGCTCACCCAACATAGAGCTTTTGTGGAAGATCCATGTCAAGGTTTTAAGAAGATAGCCAGAGGTGAGAACCATGGTAGGCTCTTTACTTTTGAAGTAGGAGAAACCAAGAACATAGCTCTATTCAACTTTGGGTTTCAAGCCCTATGTGAGCTTGAAGTGTGGCATAAGAGACTAGCTCATGTGAATGAAAGAACCTTGAAGGACATATGCAGGAATCAAAGTGTTCTAGGACTATCAAACATATCAAAGCAATACATGATCAACATATGTGATGCATCTCAGATTGGGAAGGCACAAAGACAACCAATCAATCACAAAGGCTATATTGACAACAATTTATTGTACTTAGTACATGCAAATGTATGGGGGCGAAGACAAGAACCTTCATTGGCAGGATCAAGGTACTATCTCTCATTTATTGATGACCATAGTAGATGGACTATTTTATACTTTATCAAAGTAAGACTGAAGTGTTTGACTGCTTCAAAAAGTATCTAGCACGTGTGAAGAACTATACAGGTAGATCACTCAAGAAAATCAGATCTGATGGAGGAGGTGAATACTTCTCCAAAGAATTTGATGAGTTCTTACAAGATAAAGGTAACAAGAGGGAAGTGACTACCAAGTACTCTCCTCAATTGAATGGAATTATAGAGAGAAGAAACAAGACATTGGTTGGATAAGCCATAACAATGCTCGAAGAGAAAAGATTGCCACATTATCTATGGGTAGAGGCTATTTTGACTCTTGTTTACCTTGTCAATAGACTACCATCCAAATCACTTCAAGATATGACTCCTTATGAAGCATGGCATGGAAGAAAACCTAGTCTAGGACATTGCAAGGTGTTTGGTTGTTTTTCTTATGTTCATGTACCTTCACAAATAAGAGGTAAGCTAGACGAAAGGAAAACAAAGGTAGTATTTATTGGATATGATTCAACTCAGATGGTTTACATGTTCTATAATCCTTCAACCGAGAAATTCATTACAAGTAGGGATGTTGTGTTTGAAGAACACAAGTCTTGGCATGATAAAGACAAACAAAAGGTAACTCTACCATATGATTTTGATTATGATTTCCATCAACTAGGAAGGAAGCATGATACACATGTCCAGGATCCAAGAAGTGATACAGATGATGACCAAGATGAAAGGGAATAGGATTACAAGCTATGGAAGTCAAGAGGCAAAGCAAAAATACAAGAGTATGGAGAATGCTCCAAGCAAGCACCTAGAAAGAGACAACCAAAAATGTATGGATATTATTCCACATTTGTTATAAAGCATTCACTCTACTTGGAAAGAGACTTAATTTTAGAAGAACCTTCAATCTGTGAAGAGAAAAAGAGAAACCCTAATTAGGAGATGACTATGAAAGAAGAAATAAATGCTTTGAAGGAGATGGATACTTGGGAATCGGTTCCAATATCATCCAATCAAAAAGTATTTGGTTGGAGATGGGTATATAAACTTGAGAGAAAATCAGATGGATCAATTTACAAGTACAAGGCCAGATTAGTTGCCAAATGATATTCACAAAATCATGATATAGACTATGAGAAAACATTATCACTAGTTGCAAAGATGACTACAATAAGAACATTGATAAGTGTAGCTACTACAAGAAATAGGAGTCCTCAAACTTGATATGAAAAATGTATTTCTAAATAGTTGGATAAGTGAAGAGGTATACGTGTCACAACCTCCATGTTTTGAAAATCCTAATCATACATTTTATTGTTTAAGAAATCATTGTATAGATTGAAACAAGCTCTTAGAGCTTGGAATTATAGATTGGTTACATATCTTCAAAATCAAGGGTTCAGATGTAGTAACTCAAATCCTTTTCTATTCATAAAAAAGGATCACAATGAGGTTATCTATCTTTGTGTATATGTAGATGACATAATTGTGATAGGTACTGACTTGAATGACATTCAAAGGATCAAAAGACATGCAAGAGGAATTCAAAATCAGTGACTTAGGTGAGCTCATATATTTTCTAGGTATGCAAGTGATTTATACAAATGAATAGATGTATCTAACTTAGAGAAGTTACATTCAAGATCTACTTTTCAAGTTCAGAATGAAGAACATCAAGCTTGTAGGTACACCTTTGGAAATGAATCATAAAATAAGTGTTTAGGAAGGTGACTAGATTGTGATCCTAAAGAGTATCAAAGATTAGTTGGTAGCTTGATATATGCTACTCACATAAGACTAGATATATTCATTAGTGTGGGAGTACTTAGCTAGTCCATGCACTCACCTAGAAGACCACACATGGATGCTGCAAAGAGAGTACTCAAGTACCTTAAAGAAACACTTAATGAAGGTATCTTCTATCCTTACTCTTTAGATTTTGATATCAAAATCTATTCAGATGTAGATTAGGCAGGGGAAAATGATGATAGAAGAAGTACCTCTAGATACTTAGCATTCGCAGGTTCAAAATTAGTTTCGTGGAGTTCCAAGAAGCAACCAACAGTTGCTTTATCTTCAACTGAAGTAGAGTATAGAGATCTAACTATTGCAACTTAAGAAACAATATGGCTCAGGGAGTTGTACTCATATTTGGGACTTGTAGGTTCTAAGACTCACATAATTGGAGATAATGTAAGTTCCATGCATCTTACTACAAATCCAATTTTCCATGCAAGGAAAAAGCACATAGAAGTCATTAACACTTTTTTAGAGAGAAACTCATGGTAAAGGAAATGAACTTATCATTTGTTTCTACTGAGAAACAAATAACAAACATGATGACAAAGGCACTTCATGGAATAAGCTATGTAGGTTCAAATCTATGGCAGGTATTCAACCTATCAGAGAATGAATACTCAAGCATACTTTAGCTTGAGGGGGAGTTGTTGAATCACCAAGCTTTCACTATGCTTGAAGAAAAAAAAATTCATATTAACCATCATATGGATGGTGCCATATATATACCTTGAAGAATAGCACTTATGTGCACACTTTTCATTGTATTATTTGATTGATCGCTTATGATCATTTATCTTGTAAGGTTGAAGGTATTTACCTTTGTAAAAGGAAAGAGTAAAATGCACAAAATCCATGAGTTGGAAGTGGTTGAGATTGATTCTCAATCAATCAACCAAAAAGCTGGTATCAATCCAACTTCCACTTTTCCAAGATTGTAGGAAAAGATTCCAGTCACCTTAAACTACCAAGCCCACCTATTTTCGAATTTGAATTCATGAAGAAGATATGTGGAAAGATCCACGAGAATCTAGATAATGAATCTAAATCATTTGTACATTAGGAACTCATTTGAAATGTATTACTTTCTAGTTTATGTGTATAAGTTTTCAAGTCATGTGGTTTAGTAGATTTAGAGAAATTCTTAGTTGAAGGTCTCAGGGTCATTTTTTGCATAGTCCTGAAAAATCGGGATGACATCCAATCTATGTTAAGCTTATTACTCCTTCATTGGTTGATGAAAAGCAGAGATTATATGCATTATAGAAATCCCACCCTATTTATGACATGCCTTAAGAGGATTTTTTTCAATTGTAACTGTGTTGGCTTCTCTGAGTGTTTGAAGTCATAACTTCCATCTAAATTTAGAGGGTTTTTGTGAGCTAGTCAAGGTGCAAGTTATCTGTTTTGCATCAACTTGTTCTTGATGTTGTTCAAAAGTACCTATTGGGTTTTATTGCTCTAAAAACAAGCATAAAAGTTCCATTTTACACATTCAAAGAGATAGGGTAGGTCCTATGCTGGTTTGCTAGACCATCTTCACCATCTAACAACCCTACTTTCAAGCTTCTCCAAACATCTCGAACTTCTTTCAAAGGTATACTCTTGAGAGATCTGATCCAAAAAGATAAAATAATTTCTTAGTGAATTACTGGCATGATAACCTCAACAATGGAATTACTGAATTTCTTACTGAATTACTAGCATGATAAGATTTCAAATGCTCAGACCTTGAGGGTTTTTTTTATCACATGTTTAAGTGGCATAATATTACATTGTAGTTTCTTACAATCATGGTTGTCACAATCATTGGTACATTTCTTAGGAATTTTTCCTTGAGGAAAGCACTTGACTTATCAAGTCAATTTATCCATTGGAAATTTTGTCTAAAGGTTGGTTAGCTCTGCATATATTTTTTTTCTTTTTGCATCATATGCTTTTCCTTTGCATTTCACTCACTTGATCATTTTTGGGGGGTGCCATTTTAGGCTAATTTGAGATGCATGTCTTAACATTTAAATTGATGTTTTGATTATGTTCTTCAATGATGAGATCCTTGAAATAATTGATATACGATGAACTTGAGAGTACTATTTTCAAGCCAGTTCTTTCACTACAAGATTTCTAAGTCATGAATGCAACTCATAGAAAATTTTATGTAATCATGTTCATTAATTGTTTCCCATGGAAGATGCAACCCTAGCTCAGATTCTAAAATATTTGCATTTTAAATGTAAAAAAATGGATGTTCTTTATTGATTAATTCCTAAAAAACAATTAATATAAGATAAAATTGAAGATGCTCTTTTCAAACCAATTCTTTTACTATAACAACTAGTAAGTTATGAACACAAGCTCTACAAAATATTACCATAATCAATTTATATCATTTACTGCCACTATCCAATAATCCTTACTAATATCTTGCCACTCAAATTGATGGGATGAAGGCATAGATTTCCCTCAATTGTGGTGACCAGATTCTACACACCATCAAGGGATCAAAACTATTCCGCACTATAAGAAGTAGAGAATGAATCACCCTACAAAGAAAATGGTCAATGACATCACTATATCTAGATGGTACATCCAACATATTCTCTTAGCTTTGCACAAACTTAGTATTTGATGAGTTCTCAAGCTCAGTACATCATGCTTCAGATACTTTTTTTGTCTTTTTCATGTGTGGTTTAAGTGAATTTGTGTGCTCGTAAGAATTTTATCTATCTTCTCTTCTCTTTATTTTTTTGACATGTTATTAGAGCTTGCTTGGGTCTCAATAGAATAGAAATAAGGGAATTTGTTGAGAATCATCCTCTTTGTTGCTATGGTGGTACTACAATCACTCAACTTGGTCACAAATGAACTCCATCTGAACTGATTTTAGTTTCAATAGAAGTTATTTTATGATTTTGGGTTAGTATTTGATCCTCTATCTGTTGGGTCAAAATGCTGATTTGTTCACATTCATTGAGAGAGCTGTGTTGTCTTTAAGGACCACTTTATTTTGCCACATTATTTTTTAAGTATGTTTTACTTAAAATTTTAATGAAGATTCCTTATTTTAGTGTTTCCATGAGTCTTGCTTTTGGGTCAAAATGGTGATTTGTTCACATTCATTGAGAGAGTTGCATGGTCTTTAAGGGCCACTTTATTTTGCCACATTATTTTGAAGTATTTTTTGCTTAAATTTTTAATGAAGATTCCTTAGTTTAGTGTTTCCATGAGTCCTTGGTCAAAGACAGTTTTTAAGCACTCCATCTAATAGGAAAAAGACTTGTAATAATGAAACCAACAAAGACGTAAGCTTTATGGTGAGGAATTCAATCGAGTAACCTTATGATCATAGGATTTGTATAGAATCCAACAACTCTCATTGCCTAGACTCCAAGATTTTACATGTAGTTAAATCAACCATTAGATTAGAGGTCCATTCGAATGATTGAGAGGCAATCCTTTTTTAGGATAGGTGCTAATCTCTTTGGTCCATTAGATCTTGGTCCTAATCAAACACAAGAGAAGAAAATGTGCATTTTTTGAGCACTTAGGATTGTGAGTCCTTAAATCCTTTGTGTGCATTAGCAACTCACATACATTTATGCAAGACGTATCATTTTCAAATCATTTTAGCCTTTGAAAGAAAAGAAAATCAATGATGGATGTCTATTCATAGAAGTTTTCAAGATGTTCACATGTTATCCCTTGATCCTTTGGTCAATCCAAGGATTCATAGACGCTCCTAACTTTTGGAAGATTTTTTACACATTTGCACCATTACGCTAAGTGTATTTAGGGGCATGTACTAAATCTATTTTTGATTTTCATACCACATATGGTATGGTTTCCTAAAGATGGAGGAAAAAATTGTCCTTTACTCTTAGAAATTGTAACACATCCAATGTTTCAAGAAGGGCACTATTCGAAACTTCTTTAAAGAAATTTATAATCTAATGTCAAATAAAGTGGGCCTTGAAGACTGTTACACTTATGTGTTCCTCGAGTAGCTTTGATGTGAACCTTTTCCCTATACATGGGCACTTTTTACTCTAGTGCTGGCTAGAGGTTTTTTCCCCATGTTACTACATACTTGATACTCTCATATGTGGTGGTACTTTGTACTTAGGGATATTATTCAGCTCCTACTTCAGTTCAGTTCATCGATCAATAGAGAGAGCTATTCCAGCCATCGTCTTCTCCGTGTGTCTTGCTGCGTTTGTGCTCTTTGTGTGTGCTTCTCGTGTGTCTCTTGCACTTCTACACACACCCAACAGTGGTATCAGAGCACGTTCAGCTTCTTCTCAAGTTTCGGTTTTTCGCGTCGCGGCGCGCGTGCACTTTAACAGTGCAAATCGACTTCAGAGCATAGAAGTGTGAATTTCAGCAGCCCGGAAACATTTCCACCAGGTGCGCAGGTGCGCTGGGGTTTTACCCCCATTTCGAAGCCATTCGTGCCGTCAGAATCGCCATCAGAGTGACGGTTTGTGAGCTGAAATTTCAGCACTCATTTCAGTTTTCGTCGAAGTGAAGATTTTGTCACATTCTTGTTCCTTAGTGAAATGGCGGGCAGCAATGACTTGTTTGGCATGCTTCAAGCTGAAGATAAGCTTGATGGGACCAACTATCCAATGTGGTCTTACATGATGAAGCACGTTCTTGTTGCAAAACAACTTTGGAACATAGTGGAAGATGTAGATCGAAGACCGGCAGGTGCTTCTACTTCACAGTCTACTGTCACAGATGGAGCTTCTTCTTCGAGTACAGTGGTTTCTCCTTCTCCACCTACACAAGAGCAGCTTAGATGGGATGGAAAAGATGCTCAAGCTCATGCTTTGATTGCGCTTTCAGTGAAGCGTCATATAGTTCCACACATTCGGTCATGTTCTACATCACGACAGGCATGGGACACTCTTGCTTCTTTGTATGCCGTGCGTAATGAAGCACGTGTTGCATACTTGAGGAAGCAACTTGAGGATGTATGTATGGCTGAAAATGAGTCAGTGGATGTGTATGTGACACGCATCAAGGACTTGAAAGAGCAATTGGCAAACATAGATGAGATCATTCCGGATGCATCACTCATTTCTACATTGTTGAAAGGATTACCGGAATCCTTTCAAAGCTTTGCTACTACACTCCGTTTGGTTGCAAAAGGAAATCCTAATATGTATGCATTTGATGAGGTTGTGTATCTTCTTTTGCAAGAAGAGCAATCTAGAGTGAATAGGAGTGGTTTGATTGAGGGAACGCAAGCACTTGCTATCTCACAAAAGGGGAAAAGCAAGTATGGTTCAGCTTTTGGTTCATCAAAACCAAAGCCTCAAGCTTCCTCTTCCACTCATTCCTCTAATGATGGTGATTTGCAAAAGAAGAAGAGATGCAAATATTGCCGGAAGGCTGGTCATACTATTGATGAGTGTAGAAAGCTTGCTAAACGCAATGAAAAGAAGAAGGAATCCGGCATGTCTATTGCTGAAAATTCAGCAAATGCAAAGAATGATGAAGCTAACATGGCTCAAGATTTTTGGGCATGTGTTGTTACATGTCATTATGATGCTTCTTTACATTCTAAATGCATGGTTGTGAGTGAGGCTGATTCGGATTGGTTCTTTGATAGTGGTGCTTCAAAGCACATAACATCATGCAAAAGATTTTTTGCCTCTTTGAAAGATGCACCTAAAGGAGGACATGTGGTGTGTGCAAACAATGCCTCTTATCCTATCATTGGAGTAGGAGAAATTGAGCTTACGGCTGCAAATGGAGGTGTGATTCTCTTGAAAAATGCATTGTATGTGCCCGGTATCAAGAAGAACTTAATTTCAGTTCCGTTGATTGCCAAAGCAGGACTTCATGTACACTTTGTTGATGATAAGTGTATGGTTCATGATTTCAGCAATGGCGATGTTATCGTGATGTCCGGTACATTATGTGATGGTTTGTATCGCATGGATACACACAAGAGGGCTGCCTCGAATGCCTTGGTTGCTCATACTTCTTCCATGGCTGAAATGGAGCTTTGGCATGCTCGTTTTGGTCATTTAAACTTCAATAGTTTGCTCTACTTGCAAAAGAAGGACATGGTTATTGGCTTGCCTACACTTGAGTCCATTGAAAAGCATGCATGTGAAGGTTGCATTCTTGGAAAAATGCATCGTGCTTCTTTTCCAAAAGATAGTCACACACACACTACAAGAAAATTGCAACTTGTTCATAGTGATGTATGTGGTCCGGTCAAGACTCCATCTTTTGGGAAGCATGTATATTTTGTTACCTTCATTGATGATGCTACTCGCCATACATGGGTGTATCCTATGAAAGCAAAGAATGAGGTATTTTCTTGCTTCAAAGCATTTTTAGCTATGGCTGAAAATTTTTCTTCACAAAAGCTTTTGACTCTACGCACGGATCGTGGTGGTGAGTACATGTCACATGAGTTTAATGCTTTTCTTCGTGAAAGAGGTATTTCACACCAATATACAGTGCCATATACACCTCAACAAAATGGTGTTGCCGAGCGTAAAAATAGAACTTTACTTGAAATGGCACGATGTATGGTTAAAGGAAAGCATCTTCCTCATAAGTTTTGGATGGAAGCGGTCATGTGTGCAAATTATGTGTTGAATCGCTGCCCTACAAAAGCATTGAGAGTCATCACTCCTTATGAGGCTTGGAATGGTCATAAGCCTATGGTTAGTCATATGCGTGTGTTTGGTTGTTTGGCATATGCTCTTGTGCCATCACAACAACCTCACAAACTTGATGACAAGGCAAAGAAATGTATATTTGTTGGTTATAGTGCTGAAAGTAAGGGATATCGGTTGTACCATCCATTGACGAACACAATTATTGTGAGTCGAGATGTGGTATTTGCTGAAAATTCAGTTTTCCCTCTACTTGAATGCAAAAAACTGTCAACAGTTAGCTCACAAGATGTGTTCGATACACTCATGCCTTTGTTCCAAAATGGTGCGCTTGACTATGGCCATGTAGACCAGCCAACTGAGGTTCAAAGGGCTGAAAAATTCCAGCCAAATAGGGCTGAAAATGGGGATAATTTTCAGCCAAACATGGCTGAAGAAATTCAGCCAAAAAATGTCAAAACTGTTGGAAATTTCCAGCCACATATGGCTGAACATATGCGACAAAATATGGCTGAAACTGAGCATGAAATTCAGCCCACGCATGATGTACATATTGAAGATGTTTTACATAATGAACACATGTCTATCAAGAGTGCACAATCTATGCCAAAGTGGTTGAAACAAACTTTGCAGGACAGCAAATTGAGTGCACCTTTACTTGGTAGAACAAGGTCAAGCTCTCACCATGCATCAAGTAATTTTGTGGATTATTCTCTTATTGCTACAACATGTAATGAAGAGCCACTTTCTTTTGAAGATGCATGTGACGATCCACAATGGATTAGTGCTATGCAATCAGAAATGGATTCCATACATAGGAATGGTACTTGGGAGTTATGTGAATTGCCAAAAGGAAAGAATGTCATTGGTACAAAGTGGGTTTACAAGATTAAGAGAAAATCTGATGGTAGCATCAAAGTTAGATTGGTTGCCAAAGGATATGCGCAACAATATGGCATTGACTATGAGGAAACTTTTGCACCTACTTCACGCATGACTACCATTCGTACCATGGTTGCATTGGCTGCCCATCGAGGTTGGAAAGTGCATCAATTGGACATAAAAACAGCCTTCTTGAATGGAGATTTGCAAGAAGAGGTCTATGTGAAGCAACCTCCTGGATTTGCTATGAAAGGGAAAGAGCATATGGTTTGTCGCTTGCATAAAGCCTTGTATGGTCTCAAGCAAGCTCCACGTGCATGGTATGACAAAATACATAAGCACTTGATTGCTCTTGGCTTCACATGTTGTACGATTGAAAGCACACTCTATGTACGCAAAAATAGGGCTGATCTTATAGTGCTTGTTCTTTATGTCAATGACATACTCTTGACTGGGTCATGTAATGCAAAACTTGACATTCTTATGGCTGATTTGCAACATACTTTTGATATCACTTATCTTGGTCTTTTGAGCTACTATCTTGGCATCCAGTTTGTATCCGTTGAGGGGGGAATTGTTATGCATCAAGGAAAGTATGTTGAAAAACTACTTCAGCGTTTTGACTTTGAGGATTGCAAGCCAGTTTCCACACCAGTTGAGACAGGATTTAGATTCTCAGTTGAGGATTCCAGTGATGCATTTGACACTTCACTTTATCAACAGGCTGTGGGATGTCTTATATATGCATGCAACACAAGGCCGGATATACAGTATGCAGTTTCCCAGTTGAGTCGATTCATGCATAGCCCTGGCACTAAGCATTGGCAAGCGGTGAAACGTGTGTTTAGATATCTTTGAGGCACTTTGAGCTTAGGTCTCTTTTATGGCAGAGATGTTCAGCCATGCTTGCATGCTTTTACAGATAGTGATTGGGCTGGTTGTTATGATACTCACATGTCCACTAGTGGTAATTGCTTTTTCCTTGGAGACTCATGCATATCTTGGTTGAGTAAGAAGCAACCTACAGTGGCGACATCGAGTTGTGAAGCTGAGTACAGGGCAGTTTTCACAGCTATAGTGGAGTGTATATGGTTGAGACGCCTATTGATGGATCTTTGCATGGAGATTGATGCTGCTATGCATATTCTCACTGATAGTCAGAGTGCTTTGGCTGTTGCAGGAAACCCAGTGTTTCATGCACGGACCAAACATATTGAGGTGCATTATCACTATGTGAGAGAGCGCCTTCATGCAGGAGATATTGATTTGGTATATGTGCCTACACAAGATAATGTGGCAGACATATTCACCAAAGCTCTTCCACGGGAAAAGTTTGAAGCTTTTGGCAAAGCTTTAGGCTTATTACCTTGTGGGGGCTGATCTGTCACTCCCTGTATGTGTTCACATCATTCGCTCCAGGGGGGTTTGTTACACTTATGTGTTCCTCGAGTAGCTTTGATGTGAACCTTTTCCCCATACATGGGCACTTTTTACTCTAGTGCTGGCTAGAGGTTTTTTTCCCATGTTACCACATACTTGATACTCTCATATGTGGTGGTACTTTGTACTTAGGGATATTATTCAGCTCCTACTTCAGTTCAGTTCATCGATCAATAGAGAGAGCTATTCCAGCCATCGTCTTCTCCGTGTGTCTTGCTGCGTTTGTGCTCTTTGTGTGTGCTTCTCGTGTGTCTCTCGCACTTCTACACACACCCAACAAAGACACCATAACTTTCTAAATGTTTGGCTCTATATTTGAGTTAGACTACATTCATGTGCAAGTATATACATGGTTGAGTTTCCAAAGAAGTCTACGTATCGAAGGCTTTCTTGGTGCATATCTAGTTTTTCTCTCTATGTAGAAATTCACAACATATTGAGTTTGGGCATGCACGTTTTGCTCACATAAAAAGACTAGCTCATGTGTTCTTATATAATTGTAAATTTTTAGAAAAGTGGTGGATGTTGATGTGATTTCTATACTTGGAGTTTAATAATAGCCAAATTTTTTATGGGATGTGTATTGGAAGCACATCAAAGGAGATAATAAAAATATCTTGCACTTATCGAAATGACAAGGAACTAGAACAACTGAAGGCATACAAAAATTGGGATATAAAGAGCATGGAAGGTTATGCACTAGAACGAAATGGAGCTAGAACAACTAAGGCATAAAAATATTGGGATATATAAGTGGGGGAACATAATGTATTACTTTTTTAATAATGTTATATTTTGGAAAGATGCCATGTTTAGCATGTTTGGGACAAGGGCTAATATGCCAAGGTCCCTAGCTCAAGGGTAATTAGGGATTGAAGAGGATTCCAAAATCATTTTCTCATTCATGATGTGATTGCTCCTTAATGGGCATTATAGATGATGATTAAGAAGTTCTAGGCATGATTTATATAAGAATGGATGTAAGTAAACATTATTTTTTTCTAGACAATCGGTACCCAAACAATAGGTATTGGGGAAATTTTATGCCAAGAAGCTTGCCAAGTCAAGAAAGGGCATATGAAAACATCTTGATCGTCATCTTCACCAATCTAGGAATATTGTAGTTGTGGTGGGCTGAAGGTAGGAAACGAAGGAGCTTCAACCCTCCAACTGCCAAGGAGCCAAGAGCAAGCCTATGAGCAGTACAAACATGCATGTATGTGGGTCATATAAACCTTGATTTCTGTGATGCATTGAGGGATGTTAGATATAATCGATTCTCCACTCTCAAATAACCACAAATTATCTATGGTTTCCTAAGTTGTATGGTCCCCATTATGAGGAGAATTATTGTGAGATATTAGACCTTTGTAGAATACTAACTTAGATGATTTATATGTTTGACCATTGATGGTAATATATGATCTTTGTGATCCTAGCCATGTTGTTAGGTAGGGCATAATTATGGGACATTGGGTTGCCATTCATGGCAAAAATAAAGGTCCTTTGGTGTGTGAGGAATGATGGCTAATGCACAAAGATGAGAGGGTCCTAACAAAGAACTTCTCAAGACCATCCTAAATAACTCTAGAGACCTTTGGCAGACTATCTGATCTTCTAATATATGCATTTATTGCACTATGGTACTTTGGAGATCATTCTCAAAACCCTATGTCAAAACACATAACTTTTGTGTATTTCTCAACTTGAGAAAACCTCCTATTTATGGAAAAAGGCACTCAGAGTTTCACTCAGAGCCCAAAACCTGGTTGGAATTGACTCAAGAAATTTTGCACACATTCAGATGAAGTGTTCAGTGAACTATAACAACTTATTTCATGAATTTAGAAGGAAAATAGTGAGAGCTATGAGAAGAGATGGTAGATACACTCCAAAGATGTGCCTACTATTGCAAAAACATGCTCTACACTTGCCAAGATAGCTTCAGAGATAATAAGTAGACACCTTGAGATTGCTAAGGATTCATATAAACCACCCTAGTGCTTTGGAGAATCAATATCAAATTGATTCATCGAAATAGACTACTTGACACAAAACATATGTAACAAGACATGCTATTTTTGGATGAGATGCACTCTGGAATTTCACTCAGAGCTCATAGCCTACTAGGAATTGATCAAAGATTTTTTCACATCTCGAATTAGATATATAATGAATCTAAAGCAACAAATTTGATGAATTTTTATGAACCATACTTAGAGAAATGAATTTAGCAATATAGGGATGTCGTCCCGACTTTTTAGGAATCATCTGCCAGAATACATATGCAGCTTCAAATAGATGTAGCTCATAGATTAATGAACCAAAAATGATGCAAATTTACATGCCAAATTATCTATAGCAATTTAAATCTCATCAAAAGACTTAGTATACATAGAGAAATCAATTATCAAAGTTGACTGAAAATATGAACATACAACTGTAGGAGTAGATGAAGAGGACTCCAAGAAGTGTCTTCAAAATCAATCTATATTGCACATATGATACATGAATTGAGTAGGCATGAAGCTTGGGGAGGAGGATCACAATGTGTGCTTCAACAATAGCTTGGTACTTGATCAGAGTCTCCTCAGAATGTAGCTTGAAGTGATCTACTTTCGAAACTATCTTTGTGTGTATATATAGAGGATTTTGAATTCAAAACTTGGAGGGATGCTACCTAAAATTTCCCTCAAGTTAGAGGAATGTCATCTAATCAATCTCTCCTAACTTAGGCTTGCGATTCCTGCCAATCAATGTCGTGAGATTCTCAAGGAAATTTTACTATTAATGTAGTTAAACTTCAACTATTACAAGAGGTTGTATTTATGGATCCTCTCATTGAGAGTATAAACAATGATTTTATACTGATGAGAAATCAAGCACTAGGCTTGGACGAAAATGCACCAACAGCTCCCCCTCAAGCCTAGCATTCTTTAGTTTTCATTCTTCCTTGATTTCTAACAATCCAATCATGCCTTTGAATCTCCCTAACTCGATACCATCCACTGGCTTAGTCAACATTTCTGCACATTGAAAATTAGTAGATACGTAGGAAATTTGAATGTCCTTGCTCAAAAACTTCTTTCTTGCATAGTGATAGTGGAGTTCAATATGCTTTGTTCTAGCATGGTAAATTGGATTGGCTGCTAAGTGGAGTGAGCTTGTATTATCACCAAAGATGTGAAGAGTTAATGTACTTAACCCCAAATCTGAGTATAGACACTTTAATTGTTGGTGCAAATCAACCACCAATTGATGTTTTGGATGAAGGATTGAAGCCAAAGATTGAAGAAAAGATTAGCTTATGAAGCTTGAAGATAGTGCATATTCAAAAAATGAAGACTTGTATACATATGTACATTACACTTATAGTTAGCTCACTTATACCTTTGTTATGGTCATGAGCTTGTACATATATGTCTATATATACAAGTAAAAAGTTGGGGCAAGTATGAGAGAGCATGAGATGAGAAGAATTAGAATTTTTAAGAGTCATTAGACATTTTAGAAGTGAGGAAGAACTCTCTCATCATTCAGATGTAAAATTTTTTCAGAGAAGAAGAAAAATTGCGCTGAAACTTTTGTTGAGTACTCCTTCTGTGTTTAATCTTTTGTGAAATGCTTTTGTACAAGTCTAAGTCTATAGTTGGTTGACCTTTGTACAACTTTTCAGATCCTAATTGTGATCAGGCTGAGAGAATTGAAAGTAGGAACATTTACATGTGTAAATGTGAAGAAGTGAAGTTACAATAGGTGTAAAATTCGATACTAATGTTTTGGTCAGTTCTCCTTCCACAGTGTAAAGTTTTGAGCATGCAAGTACTCATTCTTTAAGATACCTCTGGCTAAAATCATTTGAATATATGGGTTGTATTTTGAAAGAACTATGCTTTAGAAGTTGCACGTGTCAAAATCAAAGCTTTAGACATAGGTGAACTGTTTGAATCATTTCTCAAGATCCACTGAATCTTTTGAGATGATTTAACTTGGACAAAGTGTGCAAACATTAGGCAACACTTGATACAAAATTTCATTGAAAAGTTTACACATTTGGTTAGGCAATGAGTAAGTTAAGTGCAACAGACTTTTCTGAGTAGTGACTCTCTTCACAG
The DNA here is from genome assembly GCA_020310875.1 of Ceratopteris richardii. Classification (NCBI taxonomy): domain Eukaryota; kingdom Viridiplantae; phylum Streptophyta; class Polypodiopsida; order Polypodiales; family Pteridaceae; genus Ceratopteris; species Ceratopteris richardii. Next base: position 121,158,448 of record CM035443.1, read on the forward strand.
TTAGTACAAATTCTGATAGTTTGGCATTGGTTTTCTAAAATTGATCAAGGTTTTAAGTTGTTCTTGATATAGAAGTGTTCTAACATCAAGGATAGCTTGTTCTTTTGGAGATTAGCACTCTCCATCAGTGGTATCAAAGTAGGAATCATCAAAATAGAAGAAAGGAGGACCCCGACTGCTGCAATCATACATAAATCAACATTTGAAGTTTTAAAAAAGGTGAAAGCTTAAGGGAAAAGCTTGAGAAGGAGGTCTGAAGCTATCAAGAAGATCAAAAGGAACTTCATTCAAAGTAAAGGTACACTTATTCCTCATAAAGCTTGAAGAATTTAATACACAGGTGAAGAAAGTATGGGAGATTCTCTTCAGATAGAGAAATTGGATAGAGAAAACTATCCAACTTGGTCAATGAGGATGGAAGCTCATTTAATGAGCAAAGACCTGATAGGTTACATCACAGGTGAAGAAGAAAAACCACAATTTAGATATCCTAGTGTTCCAACTAGGGATGAACTCTCATATTTGAAGACTTGGATGAAGAAGGATGCTCACGCAAGGAGCATCATCTACATGGGAGTCAATGACTACTTGCTACCTCATATTAGAGGACTTGAAAGTGCATGTGACATATGGAATGCTTTGGAGGAGCATTTCCAAAATACTACAAAGTCAAGGAACACATCCTTATGGGCAGAGTTCACTACATTCAAAAAGAAAGCTTCTCAATCCATTTCTGATTATGTAACAAGGATGAAGGACATTGCAGATGCATTAAGAGCAGTTGATGAAGATATTGAGGAGGATAAATTGGTAAGGCAAATTCTCACTGGTTTGAGAGGAGATGAGAAATGGAAGCCATTCATTTTGTCTACTGAATTGTCACTAGATCATTTCACTCCTGATTTAAATCAGTTGCTAGGACATATGCTAACTTTTGAGCGGAATGTCAAAGGTGATGGTGATAAGAGTGCAGGTCAAGCAATGTATTCAAAGGATAAGAAGAAGAATAGCAAAGGCAAGCAACAATTAAATGAAGAAGAAGGTACAACTAGCCAAGCCAACTTCCTAAGAGGAAGAGGTAGAAGCAATAAAGATAGAGCCAAAGCTTGCTAGATCTGTGGTAAGACAAATCATTTAGCTTATGATTGTTGGCATAATAATCAGAATAATGGAGGATATAGTCAGAACTTTAATTCAAGAGGAAGAGGTGGTAGAAACCAAAGAGGTAATTTCAGAGGTAGAGGTAGTAGAGGTTACTTTGGAAGAAATGAAGGCAGAGGATTCCAAAGTCAATCCTACAACAATACCTACTACAATTATGCTTCAGATCAGAAAGAAGATTCAACCTTAATCATGAATGCAATTTGTGAAAGACAAAGTGAAGATCAAAGAGTCTTCTACATTGACTCAGGGTGTAGCAATCACTTGAGTGGTAATATAGCCTCGATGACTAATTTGGAGAATAAGGTAACTAATCATGTAGTTCAAACAAGTGATGATACAGTGCACAATGTGAAGTCAATTGGATCAGTGAAAGCCAAGGATGGAAGTACTCTTATGAGTAAGGTCTTGTATGTTCCTACAATTCCAAAGAATCTGATAAGTGTAGGGCAAATTGTTGAAAAAGGAAGTAAGGTTCACTAATGATGGAGTTTTTGTGGAAGATCCTAGCAATGGGTATAAACAAATTGTTTCAGGGAAGAAATAAGGAAGGCTCTTTACATTGAAGATTCAAGGTAATGTTGGTCATGCCTTGTTCACTTATGGAGGACATAAGATCTCTGAGTTAGATCTTTGGCACAAAAGGCTTGGACATTTCAATGAAAGAGGTATTAAGGATATGGTTAACAATGGTTCAGTGCTTGGTTTACCTAATGTTGCAGGTCAACATATGACATACACATGTGAGGCATGTCAATTAGGTAAGGCTCATAAGAAATCATATTCTAAGCATGGTTTCATGTATTCAGAGAAGCTTGAATTGGTGCACACAAATGTGGGGACCATCAAAGGATTTCAGTATTAATGGTTCAAGATACTATGTGATTTATGTTGATGATACTACCAGGTGGATCACTATATATGTGATCAAAGATAAATCAGACGTATTCAATACATTTAAACATTATCATGTGTATGCAGAAAGAATCACAGGTCAAAAGTTGAAGAGACTAAGGTGAGATGGAGGGGGAGAGTATTTCCTAATGAGTTCAGTGATTACTTATGGAATGTAGGTATAAAAAGGGAAGTTACTTGCAGGTACTCTCCTCAACAAAATGGTGTAGCAGAAAGGAGAAATAGAACTCTTGTTGAGTTTGCAAGATCAATGATGAAGGAGAAAAATTTTCCAAATTATTTGTGGGTTGAGGCTGTAAATACAACTACATATTTGGTTAATAGGTTACCATGTAAAGCTTTGTAGGGTATGACACCATATGAAGCTTGGTGGGGTAAGAGACCTACCTTAGATCATTGCAAAGTGTTTGGATGTTTGGCTTATGCATATGTGCCATCTCAGTTGAGGCATAAATTGGAACCTAAAGTTGAAAAGTATGTGTTCATTGGATATGATGATAAACAGATGGGTTATAGGTTGTGGAGTCCATCCACAAAACAGTTCCTTGTATCAAAGGATGTTACATTTGATGAGCAAGGTAATTGGTATGCAAGAACAATAAATAATCATGCAGGTGATGAAGAAGTTTTGAATCAGACGAGAGGTAAATCAAAGGTTCAGATATTTGATGAAGAAGAGAACAATGAAGTACAAGTTGAAGTTGAAGAAGTGCCAAGGTTTGATCCAGAATGTGATGAACCAGAAACTCCAAGAACTTGAATGCCAAAAAGTCGCAAATTTCTCAAAAATGTCCTTCCAAAATGTCGGGATTTTCTCAAAATGGGATTCCAAAAATTCACGATTTTCTCACAATTTGGATGGAAAAAACTCGTGAATTTCTCAACAATTGCCTTCCAAAAAGTCGTGCTTTTTTCCACAAATTAGTGCAAAAAGTTGTGAATCTCTCAAAAACATCAACACAAAAAGTCATGATTTCTTCAAACACTTGATTCTAGAAAGTTGCGATTTCTTGAGAGCCCAAAGGCCAGAAAGTCGCAATTTTTTCACACTTAGAAAACCAAAGAAGCACAATTTTTTCTAACTTAGAAAACTAAAAATTCGTGATTTTCTCACAATCTAAAAACCAAAGAATCGGGATTTCATTGAGAGCCCAAAGCCAAAAAGTCATGATTTTTTGAGATTCAGAGACCCAAAAAGTCATGATTTTTTGCAGAGTCGAAAAAGTCACAAATTTCTAAGTGATTTTAGGCAAGAAACTGGAGAATCGTGGAATTCAAAATTTTTCAAAATTCCCAAAAAGTCACGATTTTCTCCAAAAATTCATGATTTTCTAAGAATTTTGGTAGGAACTTCATAATCTAGTGCCAAGGCCTACGCGTTGTGCAGAGGGTCATGAAAAGCATAGAAACTCATAAATACAAACACTTTGCCTCTCTTTCTCTCTCTCTCTCTCTCTCTCGCATAGCCACAAATGAAAATAAGGTGAAAGTAGTGCATATATGATAAAAAATGACAAATTTCTGTGAAGATGAAGGTGGGAGAAAATGATGATGATGAAGACAAGGATGGAAAATCAAAAACTTAATAAAAAATGACTATTACTTACCTTCCAACATCGCAAATCTACGATCTTACCGTCATAACGCTAGTCCTTGAGCAATGCTCTCTGGCAACGGTGCCAAAATTTGGTGTAGCTCAAGCGTGAGTGCCACCTCCTTTACTTGTCAATCCACAGAGACGTGGGTGGATATGAAGATCGTGAGCAATGGTGGTGAGAAAATGTGAGTGACAAGCACATACATGCATGCACACACACACACACAAAGCAAGATCAAAGAGAGGAACAATGGAAAGATTCAATTACACTAGAAGTCTCTTACAATGGCTTCAATCTCTACTAAGCCAACTCTCTCACAAGGTACTAAGAAGCTAAAACCAAAAATGATCTCTCTACCTCTTTTTATAGTTTTTTTTTACTAGTTTTTCCCTTGTCTAGACCTAGTGCCTGGCCTAGTTAAAAATTAGGTTCCATGGCTTATTTGAGGGCTCAAACGGAGTCTACAAAATATGAAAATCGGTAGGATAATACTTCTAATACTCCTCAAGCTTGAGGAATCCTTTGCTTGAACAAAATGGAGTTGCAAAAATGTGAAATTATACTTACAATGGTTTTTAGTTATAAAAATCATTGTTTCTATAGGGATGTCTTCTAAAATTTTGACATATACTTCTTGAAGCTCCCTACATCCTCCCTCTTCTTTGTTGGAGATAGATGTCTGCGGAAGCACGCGAACAACACGAGGAAGAAGAAGAAGCTTGGAGCACAAACACACAATAGTGAATGTATTACTAAAGAATGTACAAAGATAAGTAGCCCATTAGGGCAATGGGCGTATATACAAGCCGGGGGATAAAAACCTCCTAAAGAGGGAAAAAAGTGCCCCGGCGGTCCTAGTGTGTTCACACACATCACTACCTAAATATATCAACAAATCCCCCTTGGGAGTGATGCAGTGAACAAGGAGCTGGCACTCATATATAAGGAAGTGCCAAGCTATGTGGAAATCACTCCACAAAAGGAAGTAAGCCCAAAGCTTTGCGGAAAGCTTCAAACTTCTCCCTAGGCAGAGCCGTCGTGAAAAGGTCTGCAATGTTCTCCTACGTGGGCACATATGCCAAGTTGATCTCCCCAGCAGAGAACCTCTCCCTGACATAGTGATAATGCACCTCAATGTGCTTAGTGCGAGCATGGAACATAGGGTTCCTCGCAACTGCCAATGCGCTCTGACTGTCAGTGAAGATGGTGGTGGGAGAAGATTGGCCAACACCCAAATTAGCCATAAGGCGTCTGAGACACACACACTCAACAGTCGCTGTGAAAGCTGCCCTATACTCAGCCTCACAACTAGAAGTGGCCACAGTAGGCTTCTTCTTGCTCAACCAAGATATACATGAGCTACCAAGCATGAAGCAAAAACCACTAGTGGACACACGAGTGTCATAGCAACCAGCCCAATCTGAGTCAGAAAAAGCATGCAAATCTGGCGGTAGTGATCCCCCCTTGGGATAAAACAACCCAAGTAGCCGAGTACCACTCAAGTAGCGAAAGATGCGCTTAACCGCCTTCCAATGCGTGACTCCTCGACAATGCATAAACCTGCTCATCTGTGAGACAGCAAATTGAATATCTGGCCGAGTAATGCATAAGTAAATCAAGCATCCAACAGCATGCTGATAGAGAACAACATCAAATGCATCTCCAGCATCATGAAGACTCAATCGTAAACCTGTCTCCATAGGAGTGGCAATAGGCTTACAGTCTTCAAGGCCAAAACACTGCAATAATGTGTCAATATATTTTGTTTAACACAAAGCCATTCCACCATCAACTTGCATATACTAAATGCCCAAATAGTGATGCAAATGCCCCAAATCAGACATCTCAAATGAGGCATGCAAATCAGCCTTGAAATCAGCAATATGCTTTGCAATAGGACCAGTGAGCAGCATGGCATCAACATAGATAACAATGATCAGATGCACATTATTAGCATGAATAACATATAAGGTGCTTTCAGTTGGACTGTTCTCAAAACCATGTGCAACCAGATAGGCATGTATCTTCTCATACCAAGCACATGGTATAATGCCTTCTTTAACATGCACACCTGGTTTTCATGCCCTTTCTGCACAAAGCCACGGGGCTGAAAAACATACACTTCTTCATGCAAGTCACCATTCAGAAATGTTGTTTTAATGTCCAACTGATGTACATTCCAACCATGATGGGCTGCAAGTGCACAAATGCTCCGAACAGTAGTCATACGGCATGTAGGTGCAAAGGTCTCATCAAAATCAATGCCTCTTTCCTGCGCATAACCCTTTGCAACAAGCCTAGCCTTATACCTGTCAACTGTACCATCAGGTTTACGCTTTAGCTTGTATACCCACTTAGTGCCAATGGCCTTCTTGCCAGGAGGCAAGTCACATAAAGACCATGTACCATTCTTCATTATAGCATCATATTCAGATTGCATAGCAGCCATCCAATTTTTTGAATTTTGTGCTTCATCAAAAGAAACAGACTCATTCTCATCACAGAGACTAAACACAGCCATAGCATAGCAATCTGATGCAAAGGAGGCACTATGAGAGCCTTAACGAGTACGATATGACAAAGGTGCATCTAATTTGCTGTCACGCAAAGTCTGCACTAGCCATTTTGGCATAGTTTTTGCCTGCTCAATATCAGCTCTCTCATCAACAAGTGCATCATGTAAATCTGCATCAGAAATAGAATGATCTGCATCATCATATGAAACCTACAAAGGCTAAGAAGTTGCCTCATTAGGACCAGCACTAGATTGTCCACCTGTAAAAAGAGGCATCAAAGTATCATACATGTCTTTGGAGCTAACAGATGTCTCCTTAGTACATGAAAGCAATGGCTGAATAGCATCTTCCACAAAGACAACATCACGGCTAACCAAAATGCGTTTAGTCTGTGGATGATACAGACGATAGCCTTTACTTTCAGAACTGTACCCAACAAAAATACATTTTACTGCCTTATCATCCAATTTTCTGCGATGTTGTTCAGGCACTAATGCATATGCCAAACAACCAAAAACACGCAGATGAGCAACAGATGGCTTGCGGTCATGCCAAGCCTCATATGGAGTGATAGACTGCAGCGCTTTACTGGGACACCTGTTCAGTACATATGCTGCACACATGACAACCTCAAGCCAGAAACTATGTGGTAAAGCCTGACTCTTGACCATGCACCTCGCCATCTCCATGAGTGACCTGTTCTTTCGCTCAGCAACTCCATTCTGTTGAGGTGTATACGGCACTGTACATTGGTGTTTTATCCCACGTTCAGTCAAAAATGCATTAAAATCAAAAGACATATATTCTCCCCCTCGATCAGAACGGAGGGTGCCCATTTTACATGTTGACAGATTTTCAGCCAAAACCAAAAACTGTTTAAAGCCCATGAACACTTCGGACTTTGCTTTGAGTGGATATACCCATGCATGCCTGGAAAAATCATCAATGAAAGTCACGAAGTAAAGGTAATTCCCAAAAGAGGGTGTCTGCATAGGACCACAGACATCACTATGTACAAGCTGCAATTTCTACGTAGCCCGAATTGAACCATCTTTTGGAAAGGAGGAACGCTGCATTTTGCCCAAAATAGAGCCTTCACATACATGTTTTCCAGGTGCTTCAAGCTTGGGCAAAGAAGACACCATATCAGATTTCTGCAGCCGTAGCAAACTAGCAAAATTCATATGACCAAAGCGTGCATGCCAAAGCTTTGCATCTGACATAGCCTGAGAATCATGAATTGCACATGCTGAATCATTCATAGATCTTTCATAGTCTATGAGCTTATACAGCCCACGACATAAAATGCCAGAAGCAATAATCACATCGCCATTTGATAGATCATGAACTGTACACCTGTCATCAACGAATTTCACAACCAAGCCAATCTTGGCTAATGCAGAGACTGATAACAGATTCTTCTTGATCCTTGGCACAAATAAAGCATCTGACCAGGTGAAAGAACTACCATCAGCAGTAGTCAGAATGATCTTACCAACTCCCATAACAGGATAAGAGGAGTTGTTGGCGCATGTGACAGTATTCCCTGTAGGGGCAGGCTCGAGTGAAGAGAAGAAACTGCGTTGCGAGGTAATATGTTTGGTCGCCCCACTGTCAAAGTACCAAAACATCTGAGTCCACTGCAGACATGCACTGCTCATGAGAAGATGGGTCAAAACTGCAAACAGTAGTAAATGCCCATTCTTCTTCCTGCACAAGATTAGCAGACTCTGTTTTTGGTGTAGAGGCTTCTGCAACAACCATTCCAGCCTCCTTTTTCTTTGCCTCTTTTGCAGCCAATTTTGGACAGTTCTTTATGATATGATCATTCCCTTTACAGTACTTGCAAAACAATTTCTGCTTTTCTGATTTCTTCTCATCTTTATCCTGGTTCTTCGAATGTGCAGCATTTGCAAATTTCTGCTTACTAGTAGAAGAGCTCCATTTTCCTTTGCCCTTCTGACTAGCCACGAAAGCTTGATCCGCAACACGCATAATGGACCTGTTCTGCCTGGACTGATCTTCCTGCAACATAACAGAGACTAACTCCTCAAATGATAAGGCATTCGGATTGCCTTTCATCATCAACCGAAGAGTAGAAGAAATCAACTGTTCCTTCAAATCTTTGATCTTCGTTAGGAAACTGTGCATAGAATCACCTTCATTCATGTGCTCACTCTCCAACTGTTTTCGGAGGTAAGCAACACGAGCCTCATTCCTAGCTTGGTACAATGTGGTAAGTGTATCCCAAGCATCCCTAGCTGTTTTGCAAGAGCGAATATGAGGAATAATGGCACGTTTGACAGACAAAGCTATCAATGCATGTGCCTGGGCATCTCTGCCATCCCAACGAATCTGCTCTGCAATAGGTGCAACAGAAATAGAAGCACGAACAGGAATCTACAGAATATCATTTTCGACACCATCTTCATCAGCTCCAGCACCTGTATTTGTAGTACCTGTCATTACAGGTGTAACAGGACATCTTTCAACACCCTGCACAATGTTCCACAATCCTTTTGCAACCAAAACATGTCGCATCATATAAGCCCATAATGGGTAGTTGGTACCATCCAACTTATCCTCAACAGCCAACATACGGAATACATCACTGCTTTCAGCCATGGCCGGTGACTAAAATACCTTTGGCACAAAAAGACGAAATAGCCTGCACAAGTGCTGCGATAGTGCGTTCGGAGGCCGAAACGAGCTCAGATCGCGATTTCGGCACCACAGAGCGAAGCGGTTTTGATCTCTGAAACATGCTGAGTATGCTCACCAAAATTCGTGCGATTCTGAGACTGCAAACGGAGGAGTGTCGATGGCGCCCTAGATGAAGCGATGACCTGCTCTGATACCAATTGTTGGAGATAGATGTCTGCGGAAGCACGTGAACAGCACGAGGAAGAAGAAGAAGCTTGAAGCACAAACACACAATAGTGAATGTATTACTAGAGAATGTACAAAGATAAGTAGCCCATTAGGGCAATGGGTGTATATACAAGCCGGGGGAAAAAAACCTCCTAAAGAGGGAAAAAAGTGCCCCGGCGGTCCTAGTGTGTTCACACACATCACTACCTAAATATATCAACATTCTTGTGTGTCCACTTCTTTGATGTGTTCCCGTGCTTTGTGCTTGAACTTGAGTGTAATTGCAAGCCATCTCATGCTCATCTACATGTCTTTGGCTATTTGGCATATGCATTAGTGCCTGAAAAACAACACAAAAATTTGAATAATAAAGCAATAAATTGTATTTTTGTTGGGTACCGCTATGAAAGCAAAGGCTATTTCTATATCATCCACACAATAAATACATTTTGGGTAGCTGTGATGTTTTTTTGTGGAAGATGCAATTCATCCATTACTTTCCTGTACTAAGGAAACATCAGTTAGCTCCAAAGACATGTAAGACACTTTGCTACCTCTTTTTATAGATGGACACTCAATTGTTGGTCCAAATGAGGCAATTTCTCACTGTTCATAGGTTTCCGATGATGGTGCATATCATTCCATCTCTAATGCAGATTTACATGATGCACTTGTTTATGAGAGGGATGATTTAGAGGAGGCAAAAACTATGCGTAAATGGCTAGTGCAAACTTTGCGAGATAGCAAATTAGATGCACCTTTTTCATATCATACTCGTTTAGGCTCTCATAGTGCTTCTTTTGCACTAGATTGCTATGCAATGGGTACATCAAGTCTTTGTGATGAGAATGAGCCTATTTCTTTTGATGAAGCACAAAATTCAAAAAACTGGATGGCTCTTATGCAATCAAAATATGATGCTACTATTAAGAATGGTGCTTGGTCTTTATGTGATTTGACTCTTGGAAAAAAGGCCATTGGTACTAAATGGGTATACAGTTGAAGCATAAACATGATGGAACAATTGGCACGTATAAGGCTAGGCTTTTTGCAAAAGGTTATGCTCATGAAAGAGGCATCGGTTTTGATGAGACCTGTTGGAATTAGACGTCAGCGGAAGCACACAAACAACAAAAAGAAGAGGAAGAAGAAGCATGGAGCACAACACACAATGCTCAATGTATTACCACTAGAATGTACAAAGATAAGTTGCCCATTAGGGCAATAGGCGTATATACAAACTCAAGGAAAAAACCTCCTAAAGAGGGAAAAAGGTGTCCTGGTGGTCCTAGAGTATTCACACACATCACTACCTAAATATATCAACAAATCCCCCCTGGGAGTGATGCAGTGAACAAGGAGCTGGCACTCATGTATAAGGAAGTGCCAAGCTATGTGGAATCAATCCACAAAAGGAAGTAAGCCCAAATCTTTGTAGAAAGCGTCAAACTTCTCCCTAGGCAGAGCCTTCGTATAAAGGTCTGCAATGTTCTCATGCATGGGCACATATGCCAAGCTGATCTCCCCAGCAGAGAACCTCTCCCTCACATAATGATAATGCACCTCAATGTGCTTAGTGTGAGCATGGAATACAGGGTTCCTTGCAACTGCTAATAGACTATGACTGTTAGTAAAGATGGTGGTGGGAGAAGACTGACCAACACCCAAATCAACCATAAGGCATCTGAGCCGCACACACTCAACAATCACCATGAAAGCTACCCTATAATCAGCCTCACAACTAGAAGTGGCCACAATAGGCTGCTCCTTGCTCACCAAGATATACATGAGCTACCAAGCATGAAGCAAAAGCCACTGGTGCACACAGGAGTGTCATCGCAGCCAACCCAATCACTATCAAAAAAAGCATGCAAATCTAGCGATAGTGATCCCCCCTTGGGATAAAACAATCCAAGTAGCCAAGTACCACTCAAGTAGTGAAAGATATGCTTAACCGCCTATCAATGCTTGACATATGGGCAATGCATAAACCTACTCATATGTGAGATAGCAAACTGAATATCTCGTCGAGTAATGCATAAGTAAATCAAGCATCCAACAACTTGCTGATCGAGAACAACATCAAATGAATCTCCAGCATCATGAAGACTCAATTGTAAACCTCTCTCCATAGGAGTGGCAATAGGCTTACAGTCTTCAAGGCCAAAACACTACAATAATGTGTCAATATATTTCATTTGACACAAGGCCATTCCATCATCAACTTGCATAAATTGAATGCCCAAATAGTGATGCAAATGCCCCAAATCAGACATCTCAAATGAGCCATGCAAATTAGCCTTAAAATCAGCAATATGCGTGTCATGAGGACTAGTGAGCAGCATGTCATCAACATACACCACAATGATCAGAAGCACATCATTAGCACGCTTAACATATAAGGTTCTTTTAGTTGGGCTGTTCTTAAAACCATGTGCAATGAGATAGGCATGTATCTTTTCATACCAAGCACGTGGTGCCTGCTTTAAACCATATAATGCCTTCTTTAACCTGCACACCTAGTTTTCATGCCCTTTCTACACAAAGCCACAAGCTGAGAACATACACTTCTTCATGCAAGTCACCATTCAAAAATGTTGTTTTAATGTCCAACGGATGTACATTCCAACCATGATGAGCTGCAAGTGCACAGATGCTACGAACAATAGTCATTTGGCAAGTAGGAGCAAAGGTTTCATCAAAATCAATGCCTCTTTCCTATGCATAACGCTTTGCAACAAGCCTAGCCTTATACCTGTCAACTGTTCCATTAGATTTACGCTTCAGCTTGTATACCCACTTAGTGCCAATGGCCTTCTTGCTAGGAGGCAAGTCACATAAAGACCATGTACCATTTTTCATGATAGCATCATATTCAGATTGCATTGAATCCATCTAATATTCTGAATTTTGTGTTTCATCAAACAAAATAGGCTCAATCTCATCACAGAGACTAGAGGCAGCCATAGCATAGCAATCTGATGCAAAAGAGGCACTATGAGAGCTTGAACGAGTATGATATGATAGAGATGCATCTAATTTGCTGTCATGTAGTCTACACCAGCCATTTTGGCATAGTTTTTGCTTGCTCAATATCAGCTCTCTCATCAACAAGTGCATCATGTAAATCTGCATCAGAAATGGAATGATCTACATCATCACATAAAACCTGCAAAGGCTGAGAAGTTGCCTCATTAGGACTAGCACTAGACTGTCAACCTGTAAAAAGAGGTAGCAAAGTATCATACATGTCTTTGGAGCTAACAGATGTCTCCTTAGTACATGAAAGCAATGGCTGAATAGCATCTTCCACAAAAACAACATCACGGCTAACCAAGATGCATTTAGGATGTAGATGATGCATACGATAGCCTTTACTTTCAGAATTGTACCCAAGAAAAATACATTTTAGTGCTTTATCATCCAATTTTCTACGATGTTGTTCAGGCACTAATGCATATCCCAGACAACCAAAAACATCTAGATGAGCAACATATGGCTTGCAACCATGCCAAGCCTCATATGGAGTGATAGACTACAATGCTTTAATGGGACACCTGTTAAGTACATATGTTGTACACATGACAACCTCAAGCTAGAAACTATATGGTAAAGCCTGACTCTTAACCATACACCTCACCATCTCCATGAGTGACCTGTTTTTCCATTCATCAACCCCATTTTGTTGAGGTGTATACAATACTGTACACTGATGTTTTATTCCACATTCAGCCAGAAATGCATCAAAGTCAGAAGACATATATTCCCTCCCTCAATCAGAATGGAGGGTGCCCATTTTACATTCTGACAGATTTTTAGCCAAAACCAGAAACTGTTTGAAGCACATAAACACTTCGGACTTTGGATTCAATGGATATAACCATGCATGCCTTGAAAAATCATCGATGAAAGTCACGAAGTAAAGATAGTTCCCAAAAGACGATGTGTGCATAGGACCACAAACATCACTACATACAAGTTGCAATTTCTAAGTAGCTTGAAGTGAACCATCTTTTGGAAAGGAGGAATGCTTCATTTTTCCCAAAATACAGTCTTCACATACGTGTTTGCTGGGTGCCTCAAGTTTGGAGAAAGAGGACACTATTTTAGATTTTTGCAGGCATAGCAAACTAGCAAAATTCAGATGTTCAAAGCGTGCATGCCAAAGCTTTGCATCTGACATAGCCTAAGAATCATGTACTGCACATGCCAAATCATTTACAGATCTTTCATAGTCTATGAGCTTATACAGCCCATGACATAAAATGCCAGAAGCAATAATGATGTTGCCATTTGACAGATCATGAACTGTACATCTGTCATCAATAAATTTCACAACCAAGCCAATCTTGGCTAATGCAGAAACTGATAACAGATTTTTCTTGATCCCTGGCATAAAAAAGCATCTGACAAAGTGAAAGAACTACCATCAGTAGTAGTCAAAATGATCTTACCAACTCCCATAACAGGATGGGAGGACTTGTTGGTGCATGTAACAGTATTCCCTATAGGGGCAAGCTCGAGTGAAGAGAAGAAATTGTGCTGCAAGGTAATATGTTTCATCGCTCCACTATCAAAGTACCAAACATTTGAATATATTGCAAACATGCACTGCTCATGAGAAGATGGTTCAAAACTACAAACAGTAGTAAACATCCGTTCTTCTTCCTGCACAAGATCAGTAGACTCTGTTTTCGGTGTAGAGGCCTCTGCAACAACCATTCAGGACTCTTTCTTCTTTGCCTCTTTAGCAGCCAGTTTTAGATAGCTCTTGATGACATGATCATTTGCTTTACAATATTTGCAAAACAATTTCTGCTTTTTTGATTTCTTCTCATCTTTGTCTTCCTTCTTCAAATGTGCAGCATTTGCAGATTTTTGTTCACTAGTAGAAGAGCTCCATTTACCTTTGCCTAGTAGAAGAGCTCTATTTACCTTTGCCCTTCTGACTAGCCAGGAAAGCTTGATCTGCAACACACATAATAGACCTATTTTGCCTAGATTGGTCTTCTTGCAATAGAACAGAGACTAACTCCTCAAATGACAAGGGATTTAGATTTCCTTTCATCATCAAACAAAGAGTAGAAGCAAAACTCTAATATGAATCAAGAAGACCATTCAGAATGCTCTGCACAAGTGAGCTATCTGGTATAACTTCATCAGCAGAAATCAACTGTTCTTTCAAATCCTTGATCTTTGTGAGAAAATTGTCCATAAAATCACCTTCATTCATGTGCTCACTCTCCAATTGTTTTCGGAGGTAAGCAACACGAGCCTCATTCCTAGCCTGGTATAATGTGGTAAGTGTATCCCAAGCATTCTTAGCTATTCAGCAAGAGTGAATGTGAAGAATAATGGCACGTTTGATATACAAAGCTATCAATGCATGTGCCTGAGCATCTCTACCATCCCAACAAATTTGCTCTGCAATAGGTGCAACAAAAACAGCAACACAAACAGGAATCTGTAGAATATCATCATCTTTGACACTGTCTCCATCAGCTCCAGCACCTATATTTGCAAGTGCAATAGGATGTCTTTCAACACCCTTCACAATAATCCATAGTCCTTTTGCAACCAATACATGACACATCATATAAGCCCACAATGGGTAATTCGTACCATCCAACTTATCCTCAACAGCCAACATACGAAATACATCACTGCTTTCAGCCATGGCCACTGACTAAAATACCTTGATGCAAAAAAATGATTGTATCTAAAAAAGTTGAACAGAACTGCCTAGGTGAATTCCACTAAACATGTAGCAAACTTTGAGACGCTTATACTGGAGAACCAAAACTGGTATATACATTTGGCACAAAAAGATAAAATAGCATGCACAAGCACTACAATAGTACGTTCAGAGTATGCTTACCAAATTTCATGCGATTCTGAGACTGCAATCGGAGAGGTGTAGAGAACACCCTAGATGAAGCAATGACGTGCTCTGATACCAATTGTTGGAGTTAGACGTCTGTGAAAGCATGCAAACAGCACAAGGAAGAAGAAGAAGCTTGGAGCACAACACACAATGCTAAATGTATTACCACTAGAATATACAAAGATAAATAGCCCATTAGGGCAATAGGCGTATATACAAGCCGGGGGAAAAAAACCTCCTAAGGAGGGACTAAAGTGCCCCGGTGGTCCTAGAGTGTTCACACACATCAGTACCTAAATATATCAACAAGACCTTTGCACCCACTTGTCGAATGACCATTCTTCATAGCATGTTTTCACTTGCAGCTCATCATGGTTGGAATGTAAATCAATTGGACATTAGAACTTCATTTCTAAATGGGGACTTGTTGAAGAAGTGTACATATTTCAATCCCGTGGTTTTGTGTAGAAATGGCATGAAAATAAAGTTTGCACTTGAAAAAGGCATTATATGGTTTGAAGCAAGCACCACATGCTTAGTATACTTCATTGCACATGGTTTTGAGAACATTCCAACTGAGAGCACCTTATATGTTAAGTGTGCAAATAATGTGCTTTTGATCATTGTTGTCTATGTTGATGACATGTTGTTCACTGGTCCTACTGAGAAGTATATTATTGATTCTAAGGCTGATTTGCATGCCTCATTTGAGATGTCAGGTTTGGGACATTTGCATCTTTATTTGGGCATTCACTTTATGTAATTTGATGGTGGAATAGCTTTGTGTCAAACAAAATATATTGACACATTATTGCAATGTATTGGCCTTGAAGATTGCAAACCTATTGCCACTCCTATGGAAAGATGTTTATTGTTGAATCTTCATGATGCTGGAGTTGCATTTAATGTTACTCTCTATCACTAGGTTGTTGGATGATATTGATTTACTCATGCATAACTCGGCTTGATATTTAGTTTGTTGTCTAAAAGATGAGAAGGTTTATGCATTGCCTAGGTGTCAAGCATTTGCAGGTGGTTAAGTGCATCTTTCGTTACTTGAGTAGTACCCAGCTACTTGGATTTTTTTATCCCAAGGGAGGATCACTATCGCCAGATTTACATGCTATTTCTGACTCTGATTGGGTTGGTTGCTATGACACTAGTGTGTCCACCAGTTGTTTTTGCTTCATGCTTGGTAGCTCGTGTATATCTTGGTTGATCAAGAAGAAGCCTATTGTGGCCAATTATAGTTGTGAGGTTGAGTATAGGGTAGCTTTCATAAGGTTTGTTGAGAGTTTTTGACCCAGATGCCGTTTGGATGATTTGGGTTTTGCAAGTCTTCTGCCACCATCATTTTCATTCATAGTCAGAGCACATTGGAAGTTGCAACAAACCTTGTGTTCCATGCTCGCACTCTAAGCACATTGAGGTGCACTATCATTGTGTCGGGGAGAGGTTCTCTGTTGGAGAGATCATTTTGGCATGTGTTCTCACACAAGAGAATGTAGACCTTTTCACGAAGGCTCTACCTAGGGAGAAGTTTGAAGCTTTTCGCAAAGATTTGGGCTTACTTCCTTTTGTGGATTCATTCCACATAGCTTGGCACTTCCTTATACATGAGTGCTAGCTCCTTTTTCACTACATCACTCTCAAGGGGGATTTGTTGATATATTTTGGTAGTGATGTGTGTGAACACACTTAGGACCATCAGGGTACTTCTTTCTATCTTTAGGAGGTTTTTTCCCCCAGTCTTTATATATGCATATAACCCTAATGGGTTTCTAGTCTTTGTACATTCACTTGGTAATACATTCGGTAATGTGTTGTGCTCCAAGCTTCTTCTTTTTCTCTCTATTTTTTGTGTGCTTCTGCAAACCTCAAACTCCAACATCTACCTCCTCTACATGTTCCTCATGCGCCTCTACCTCTACTTGCAAAGTTGGCTTGAGAGGTACTTCCTTCATGATCAAATTTCTTACATTTTCATTTGTTATCTTTGCTTTTATTCTTATCTGCATATAGAGTAGAGGATTGATTACCTTTCTTATTTTCACCATTCTTCATCAGCTTTGCTTCATGTTTAAATGGTTGGCCCATGAGTGTGTTGAAATCAGGTACTTTCATGTCCATGTAGAGGTCCATGGTTGTGGTGAAAGTTTCCTATTCATCATCAACTTTGATCCCATTGATGATTTACCTCACTATTTTCTCTTCATCAATGACCTCTCCAATGCTTCCAATTTGGTAAGCAATATCCTTCATCTTGATGAAAAAAGCAATTGCACTTTGCTTGGGCATCTTCTTGAATGTTATAAACTCCATCCATAGTTGATCCTTCGTGGTCTTGGTGCTTGATGAGAAGAATGCTTCCAAAGAATTCCATGGCTCTTGAGATTTCTTGCAACTCTTAATGTGAGTAAGCAAAAAATCACAAATAGAGTTGAGAATATATGACCTTGCCAAAGCATCCTTTGAGCACCATGCATTCAACCTTTCTTGCTCCTCTTGTGTTGGTTGGCCCTTGCTTATGAGGATTGGCATCATTTCATCTCTAGATATGCAACCATATAGGTTCCTTCCTTGTAGATAGTCCTCCATCCTGAGTGACCATGCTAGGTAATTACCTCCATCCAATTTATCAATGGATGAGGGAAATCCATCACCCATGATGCTTAGTCTTTAGTTTTGCTCATACCAGTGTGACGAGGTGATGCTATAGTGATAGACATGAGTGATTATTGGCCAAAACCTACTCAACACAAGCCAAGATAACTTCTTGAGTGTTTAATACACTTCCTTACCTTCCAAAGTATGCATAAAGAACCACCAAGTACTTTGGAACATCGCTCCCAAATAGTTATGAGAAAATAGGTGAGATTGAAGTTCTTCATAGCTTGAAATGTACACATCCAAAGTTGATAAAACTTTATTTCTAATCCCATAACAATCCTACCTAATTTATCCAAGTGATAGATTGGATATTCGATACCCATACACTGAGAAATGAACAATACAAGTTGACTATGTACCTCCAAGTACTATAGTAGCACATAAAGAATGGAAAATTATTGTATATGAATCATAATGTGATTTGATAATGCACATATGATACAAAGAATTTGTGGATGACTACTCTCAATTTAGATGATTTTAATGTAGGCTCATAAACTCTAATCAAACTCACAAGAAGTCTCTCTTGTCCCATGAATAGAAGGCAGTCTTTTTATACATAATTTTGAATTTGAATATCATTGAGGAATCCACCTAAAACTGGTCCTATATTTTTTGATTGATTGGAATTTGAACTTCAACTAGAGTCGTGGATTTTGGATCCCTTCATTCATGAGATTCCTCCTACTTTTAGCTTTTACATTTGACTGAGATAAGTCCAAAGGTTTTAACCTTTGAACTCTACAAACATAAGTTCATATGATTTACATTTATACAAGATGAAAGATGAGAGTAGTTGAAGAGATTTAAGGTAAACTCTTATCTTGCTTATTGCACCAATAATCACACCACTTTAGTATGTGTTTAGTTGCAATAAAATGGCACTCAATTCTCTCTCTCTCTCTCTCTCTCTCTCTCTCTCTCTCTCTTTATTGCAGGTTATTCAAGAAGCTAACCAAGCAAAAATTATGGCTAACTATTGTAAGTACAATTTCCATTCTTTGTATATCATTTGAATTGTTTTATTTTCATTAGATAGCATACTCACACTTATTGATATGCACATATACACTTATACATGATGAAGATGCACGTTCACACATATACACATGCACATACACACACATATATACACACAGATACATGTGCACATACACTTACACATACACACACATACACATGCATATGCACAAACATTTCTACAACCACATAAAAAGACTTGCATGCATTATTGCATATATATATATATATATATATATATATATATATTAAAATATACTTAAATACATGTATATGCACATCCACATGCATGCACATGCACATGGATGCAAATGGAAATGCATCCACACGCACATGCATGTTTCATACATATACATATGCATATACATACATTTGTATATGTTTATACACATACACATACACATACATATGCACATATGTATATATACACACACATACACATATATACACATATATGCACATACATACACACACATATACACATGCACACACACATGCACATACATATACACAGATACATGCACCTCCACACATATACACATACAGTTACACATATACATGCACATACATATACACACACATACACATGCACATGCACATACTCATATACACACATATACACTTACACATGCACATGCACATACATACATATACACACACATACACATGCACATGCACATACCATATACACACATATACACTTACACATGCACATGCACATACATACATATACACACACATACACATGCACATGCACATACACATATACAATTACATATGCACATGCACATACATGCATATACACATATACATATGTACATACATTCATATACACACACATATTACACACATATACATGCACATACATACACACACATACTACACACATATACATGCACATACATACACGCATATGAATGAATTATATAATTAAAGTACTAAAACACATGCTTAATATAAATAATAACAATCAATAGAACAAAACTTTTCATTACTTAATACCATACACACAATTCAAAACATAACTGAAATGAAAAATATATAGATTATATATATATATATATATATATATATATATATATATATATATATATATATATATATATATATATATATATATATATATATATATATATATATATATATATATATATATATATATATATATATATATATATATATATATATATCAGTGCAAATACATATAATCCAATGTCATAATCAAGAATCCTAATCATCATCATCATGATCATCATCATCATCAGCATCAACATCATGATCATCCTGATCATCCTCATCATCATGATCACCTTGTGATGATCGAGATCGTCCCTCCTGTGTCTGTCTCTCCACCTCATCCATATCTGCCTCTCCATAATACTCCCCTATTATATATAACAAACATAAATAAGTAAAACAATTAAAACATTCATAAAAATAAAAAAATTATACAAAATTTAATAATACTCACAAAGGCATCCGGATGATCTCGCATATACTCTCTCAAACACCGATATCCAAAATGTGTAGCATACTAGATCTCATGTTTCATATGATATTGGCCATAATCCTTTCATTGCATTGAAACAAATAAAAAAGATTAGTTTCTTGCATTTTAACTAAAATAAAAAATATACTCAAAATAACACATATACTTACAAATGTAGCTACAAAACCATGATGGCCCATTTGGCCTAGGTGCGATGTGTGGCCCCACTCAACTCTCTTCTTTGCAGCAGCCTATTTATTTAAGAAAAAAGAAATACATAAATTAAATGTCAAAAATTACTAAAATATATGAAAATTATAAATATAAACTATTAATTTGTATACCTTCTGTTGAGGAAATGACTCCTGAAGACGTAGTTGTCTACGAAAAAACTTCCATGTCTCAGGTGGTATGTTAGGTCGCCTCTTATTTTTTCCACCATACAATATCTCCTATTAATTTAATCTCAAACAAAAAAAAAACAGAATACACACACATATATACACACACATACACATACACATACACATACACATACACATACCCACATACACATATACATGCAAACATATACACATACATATATGCATACGTATACACATATACATACATATAACATAAACACACATATACATATCCACATATATACGTACACACACATGCATGCATATAGAGTCATTCATACAAAATACATGCATGTATCCCACAATAATGTGTATTTGTGTATATGTGAATATGTGTGTATGTGTAAATGTGTATATGTGAATATCTGTGTATGTGTAAATATGTATATGTGAATGTTTATGTATGTAAATAATCAGATTATTAATATCAAATACCATTATTTGTAGATTCTGATCAATCAGATGGAACTCCACCACTGTCTCCTCATCGTGCAATAACTATATACTGTAAGTATATCAAACATTTAATTTTAAATATATTTGATGGATATATAACTTATATATTCTTTTGTTTCTTATTATAATCAGATTCTGATCAATCAGAGGGTACTTTATCAGAAGCTTCTATGAGGAGGCTATGCAAAAGTGATCTTGTGGAATATGCAAGGTTGAAAGATCTATATTCAAAAGAAGATAAAGTACAACATTTGTGCGAGAATGATGAAGATGATGGCATGGCAGATTTTATTGAGGATTGGTATCAAAATGACAGTGAGAGCATTGAAATTTCTAAAAATGAGAAATATCTTCGAGAGGAATGTCTAAAGCATGTATATGAAGGAAGTTGTTTGACACGGGTAAGTGCAAACTTACTTATTCTCAAACTTCAAAATCATTTTGGATGGAGTAATGTATCTGTTTCGACACTATTAAGGTATAATTTTCAATTATATATATATATATATATATATATTACATACATATATATATATATATATATATATATATAAATACATCCATATATAAACATACACATAATATACATGAATGTATACACACATACACATGTTATGAGAGTAAGGTCAAATTATACATACCTATATCAAATGAAGATGTTTTGTCCATCTAGCCTTTAGAATTGTCCACCCAACCTTTAGAATCTTCTTGACACATATGTTTCTCCTATTTTAGTCGACCTAATACATGTGCTACTAACTCGTTTGCATACAAATATTAAGTATCAGTTAGCTCTATAGGTATAAAGTCATATGTAAAATGGGAGGAGCAAATTTATCTTGAAGATTTTGAAGGATGGAAAAATAATTTTAAAGGATGGGCAGAAAAAAAGTTTCCATTCAACGCAGGTTTTTATTCTTACTTTAGATAAGGTAAGAACAAGAACTTGCATTGAATGGACACTTTTTGTTCACCCATCCTTTAAAACTATTCATGCATCTTTCAAAATATTCGCGATAAATTTGATCCTCCCATTTTACATATGACTTAATAGCTTCATAGCTAACTGATACTTAATATTTGTAAAGAGCTTAGCAAGATAGGTAATAGATTGGCTATAAAATGGGAAACTGCCAAACGATTCAATGGTCTAGATATGAAAATATGCAAACCACAATATACAAAACAATAATTAAAAATGAAATCAAATATACACAGCTACACATGCATACATACATATACATACATTCATACACATTCATACATATATACACATACATACATACATACACATGTATACACACATACATATACATATATGCATACACATACACATACATATATATACATACATATACACCTATAAAACACATATGCATACACATATACATATACACATACACATATGTATACGCATGCACATGCATATACACATCCACATACACATACACATATGTATACGCATGCACATGCATATACACATCCACATACACATACACATAAGCATACACATATATAAAACTATATGCATATATATGTATATTTATTTATTTACTTTTTTTAATATATCTTTTTTGATGAACTTACAGGTTAATATTTGAAAAGCTTTTACCAAGTCAGAATATTCTTCCTCGATATAAGGATGAAGAAGGTAAAATGTCAAAAAAGGTATTGAAACATTTTCCATTGGCTCCACGGATTAGACATATGTTTCAAAGCCCCGAATTATCAAAGCTTTTGACATGGGGACATGATCATAAAAGTACTGATGGAATAATCAGAATTCCCCATGATAGTGTTGCTTTTCAGCATATTGATTCTAGATGGCCTGAATTTGCACAAAATCCACAGAATCTAAAGTTAGGAGTTGCATTAGATGGGGTTAATCCATTCTCCATGAAATCCAGTAAATGGTCAACATGGCCAGTGGTAGTCATAAACTACAATCTTCCACCATATCTTAGCATTAAAAAGGAACATTTAATGCTTTCACTTTTAATCCCAGGCAAAAGACAAGTTAAAGATATGAATATATATCTTGCTCCTCTCATTGACGATCTCCAAGAGTTATGGAGAGGTATTAATGTCATTTATGTATCGAAAAGCATCAATGAAAGACATATTACGGTTCATGGTATTGTGGCTTGGACTATTCACGATTTTCCAAGATAAAGTGTTTGTTCAGGTATTGATGTAATTTTTTTATTCAATATGCATATAAATAAATGTGATTTAATCTAATTATATTTTTATCATTTTCATGATGCAGGAATATCTACTAAGGGTTATAAAGCTTGTCCATATTGTGGTGATTGGTTGAGATCAATCTATAGTAAGAATCTAAACAAAAATATTTATCTTTGACATCGACGATTCTTGCCTGATGATCATCCATTAAGATCTAAAAGAGAAGCGATACATTTTAATGGAAAGCTTGAAACAGTTCAGTGTCCAAAACCTATGACATCTATGGATTGGTATAAAAAATGGACAGATGGACCTCTGATTGATCCAGAATTAGAAATCTTCAGTGATGATGAAGAAAATGAGTATGTGAAGAGAGGTAAAGGAAAATTGGCACTCATAGAGAACATATCAATATGGTATTCTTTGGAGTACTGGAAAGAGTTAAAAGTATGTCATCTTTTTGATCCTATGCATATATTCAAGAATATTGGTTATTCACTATGGCAGCATCTTCTTGGACTAAAAGATACCATAGCATCAAGGAATGATTTGAAAGATCAAAACTCAAAACCAAAGTTATGGCTAGTTTTTGATAGACATCTACAGGAAATGGCTTATGCACCTGCTCCTTGGGTACTTACGACAAAAGAGATACAGACTATCAACAATAGGATTCAATTGATTAGGACTCCTACAGGATATGGAGCATCTTTTCAAAACATGTTTACTATGGATGATAAGAGCTTATCTAGGTTAAAGACCCATGATTGGCATAACTTCTTGAAACATATTTTACCTTTGGTTATCGATGGATGTACAATGAAAGGAGTACGAGATGTGATCTATCATCTTGGATCGCTTATAAGGTAATTATGATAATTTTATATTTAATATGTATGAATATTGGATATCTTTTATTTTTTAATTAAGTTCATTATGATTTTTTTTATGATATGTATAGGTGGATTACATCAAAAGAGATTGACAAAAACTCGATCCCACAAAAAAAAACATGAATGCAAAGAGCTACTATGTTTGATGGAGAAAGAGCTTCCTACTTCATTTTTTGATATTCAGGTTCATTTATTAGTCCATTTTGTAGATGAAATAGAGATTGCAGGTGTTGTCAGCACTCGATGGATGTTTTGGGTCGAGTGATTTATGGGAATATTAAAAGGTTATGTGCGACAAAGAGCAAAACCAGAAGGATCCATGGCAAAGGGTTGGATGCTTGAAGAGTGCATGTATTACGTTAGTGAGTATCTTGAAAGAGTTCATGAAGAAGCTCCACGTGCATGGACCAACGAGTCTTCTTCAAAAATAACAGATGAGGTGTTATCAAGTAAGGGAGTTCAATTTTTATTTACATTTCAAGAAAAAAATGATGTTTCTACTTTTCTAGCATATAATAGCGAATGCATGCAAGCATCCTTAGCGAGTACGAACAAGAACTTCAAAATCTATGGAGTAAAAGGCAAAGAAACAAAAGATATAGATGTAATCTCGATAATAATGAGATTACAAATATATCGTCTTTCACGGATTGGCTATATAGTCGTTTGCAACGCGCCAACGCAAATAATGAAGAAATCTCAGATGAGTAGAGAGAGTTAATGATAGGTTGTGAATGAAAGGTAATTTTATTTTAATAATATTATTTTTTCTTCATATATGTATATTAGTTTCTATTTACCAACTTAATTTCTTTTGCAGGCTCAAATGTTCACTAATATCTGGGCTTCCAGACAGCATATTAGAATCAAAGCCATTGATTCTTTACGTAAAACAGAGGATTCTAGTATTGTTGCTTCTTTCAAGCAATTATCACATGCTAGCTCAAAAGACACGAACCTTATAGATGGCAAACTTGGTTACGTAGGAACTATTGTTGGTATTTATGAAATTTCATTTCATACATTCAAACAGGTAGAAAAAGTTTATATTTTTTATGATATAGTTAGTTATTTTTTTAAGCACCTAATAATGGTTCCACATTAAGAAAGGAATTATCTGGGTTTTGGGCAATTGATTCTTCCAAGGTAATGCGATCTACGAAAGAACCATATATTCTTTCTAGGCATATTGAGCAAGAATTTTTTTATAAAAACCCAGATGCTCACCCTTGGTGGCAAGTCATTCATGTTCAACCTAGAGGTAGGTCATTGTTTGAATAGTTTATTGTTAGAGAGATCGAAGAAATCCCTCTTGATGATTCAGCATCAGATACTGATACATCAACATCTCAAAAAGAAATTATAATCATTATAGGTGATAATGATACTAATCTTTTTGATGAAGAGGATAATACTCTACATGTTGATTCTACTGATGAGGAAGATGAATTACCAGAAATCGATATTAATCCATTAATAGATGATGTGACTCATGAGAACACACATTTAATAATAGAATAAATAAATCAAAACAATAAGGATAATGAAGATGAGACTATATTGATGTCTTACCAAAATGATTATATAGTAAATTCTACTCTAGTTATCGATCAGTAACTTGAAGCTTCTGAATGGATATCAGATAATAGATTCTTTATTCAACTTGAATAATGATGAATCCTACTAGAGAGATGAAATCATGTTCTTTTAAGTTAGAACATGAAGCTCGGGGGTATGCCTAATTATTTTATATATAGCTTTATCTTCGAGGAGCAAATTTTTATCATGTATGTATGCATATGTGTGTGTATTCATGTGTATTATATGTATACATGTGTTAGTATGCATATATATGTATTTCATGTATATATATGTGTGTGCATATGTTTGATATATGTATACATATGTTAGTATGCATATGTGTATATATGCATATGCAAGTGTTTATAATCATGTATGCATGTATAAGTATACATTTGTGCATGTGGGCATGTATATGTGATGTGTATATGTATATATGTATATGTGTCTATGTGTAAATGTGCACATGTAAATATGTATGCATGTATATATATTTATGTGTGCATTTAGGCATGTATGTGTGATGCATTATGTATCTACTCC
The DNA here is from genome assembly GCA_020310875.1 of Ceratopteris richardii. Classification (NCBI taxonomy): domain Eukaryota; kingdom Viridiplantae; phylum Streptophyta; class Polypodiopsida; order Polypodiales; family Pteridaceae; genus Ceratopteris; species Ceratopteris richardii. Next base: position 121,184,636 of record CM035443.1, read on the forward strand.
ATTTTATATTTATGTATGTGTATCTACATGATGCGTATATATCTTTATATATCTTATGATCCTCGTGGATTCGAGTAGATATATATAGAGGCATAAGGTTGGGAGGAGAGACATCTCTCTAGTAGGACGTCGGAGGAATAGATGCAATGTGTACATATACTTCAATCATATGGCTAAAAGGTTGAATTAGAGTTTCTAAATTAGGGGTTTTAAAACCCTAATATCAAAATTAGTGTTTTCGAATTAGGATTTTGAAATAGGATTTATTTATTTATTTATGTATAGATATCTAAGGATATATATATATATATATATATATATATATACATACATACATACACACACACACACACATATATATACATATATATATATCAGTATGCATGTGTGTATGTATGTGTTTCTATATGTGCATATGCATGTGTGTATGTATGTGTATCTATATGTGTGTATGCATGTGTTGTGTGTGTGTGTATGCATGTGTATATGTATATATGCATATAAATATGATTATATGAGTCTATGTGTGTGTACATATGATTATGTATGTGTATGTGTATGTGTCTATGTGTATTCATTATATGTGTGTAATTGCATGCATGTGTATGTGTGTGTAAAAATGTGCATGTATGTGTGTGTATGTATAAATGTGCATGTATGTGTATATGTGTGTAAATGTGCATGTATGATGTATATGTGTGTGTATGCCTGTATTTGTACCTCTAGTCTCACTCTTTTCTCTGTCTCTCTCTCATATACATACATACATACATAAACACACATACTCATATCCACATATATATACATAAAAGCAATGCATATCGTGCATTATCGCGATGATGAGCCATAAGTGTCCGCATCTTTTTTAGACACCACTTATGTGACCATATTGTCCCAAACTCTGTCTCAAGTGAACTAAGTACGTATTTTTTATCCCGTTCATCATTCTCACTACAAAATAAAAGAAATCATGTAAATAAAACATAAGATATTTATTTCAATTTATATGTAAAATTTATACTTACTTCCACTGTAAGTGGACAAGGCGCAGATAAGAGTCGCATAATGCCCACGATCTTCTCTTGAACTCCAATCCATTCCCTATGTACACAATGTTCCCCTCTGGCTCTATATCGCACTCTAGCCCTAAGGTGCCTATGCATGTCCTCATAGGCACCTTTGCTCTGCTATCATGATCTGGAGGTGGTATAGGTGTCCTGAAAATAGATTGATGAAAATAAATAAAAATATGTGTTATAATATCATTAAAAAAGTTTATGAAAAAAAAAACATACCTATGAGCATATAGTTCTCTTCCTGCATGTGGAGGCACATCAGAGCCCTCCTCTGATCGATGGGTAAGCATCTGGATCGTATAATCCAGCTCATCATCAGGCATCTCTAAGTACCTATGCATGATGATTGCTAGAGTATCAGGCAGAACTCTTGCTCTCATAAGACTTTTTATGAGAGTGAGTCTCGCCTTTCTCTCTCTACTAGGATCCATTATACCTTTACATATAAAACAAAATGGGTTAGAAATCAATATCTATACGTGTACATATGTATGTGTGTATATGTGTATGTAGGTGTATATGTGAGCATATGCATGTGCATTATGTATGCAAATGTATGCATGTGTGTGTATGTGTGTGTATGCATGTAAGTATGTATGTATGCATATGCATATGCATTATGTATGCATATGTATGCATGCATGTGTGGATGTGTGGATGTGTGTAAGTGTGTATGTGTCTATGTGTGTATGTGTGTGTATATGTGTGTGTATATATGTGTGTATCCGTATATAATGTCTATATGCATGTGTATGTGTGTGTGTAAATGTGTGTGGATGTGTGTATGTGTGTGTGTAAGTCTATATGTGTCTATGTGTGTATGTGTTTGTTAATATGTGTGTGTGTATCTCTGTGTGTGTAAGTTTGTATGTGTGTATGTGTGTATGTGTATATATGTGTGTGTATCTATGTATGTGCATATGTATGCATGTATGTGTATGTGTGTGTATGTCTCTTTACGTGCGTGTGTATGCATATATATGTGTGTATGTGTGTGTCTCTCTCTATGTGTGTGTATGTGTGTATGTGTGTATGTGTGTATGTGTGTATATGTATCTATGTGTATGTGTGTGTATGCATGTAAGCATGTATGTATGCATATGCATGTGCATTATGTATGCATATGTATGCATGTGTGTGTATGTCTCTCTACGTGTGTATGTGTGTATGCATATGTATGCGTGTATGTGTATGTGTGTATGCATGTAATTATGTATGTATGCATATGCATATACATTATGTGTGTATGTGTGTATGTGTCTATGTGTGTATGTGTGTGTGTCTATGTGTGTATGTGTGTGTATGCATGTGTATGTGTGTGTATATGTGTGTGTATGTATGTGTATGTGTCTATGTGTATGTATGTTCTATGTGTGTGTATGTGTATGCATGTATCTATGCATATGCATGTGCATTATGTATGCATAGGTATGCATATGTGTGTGTATATGTGTGTGTATGTGTCTATGTGTGTGTATGTGTATGCATGTATCTATGCATATGCATGTGCATTATGTATGCATATGTGTGTGTGTATGCATGTAAGTATGTATGTATGCATATGTATATGCATTATGTATGCATATGTATATGCATTATGTATGCATATGTATGCATGTATGTGTATGTGTGTGTATGTCTCTCTATGTGTGTGTGTATGCATATATGTGTGTGTATGTGTGTATGTGTGTGTATGTGTGTGTGTATGTGTGTGTGTATGTGTGTGTGTATGTGTGTGTGTATGTGTGTGTGTTTATGTGTGTGTATGCGTGTGTATGTGTGTGTATGCATGTAAGCATTTATGTATGCATATGCATGTGCATTATGTATGCATATGCATGTATATGTGTGTATGTGTGTATGTGTGTGTATCTATATATAGGTGTTTGTATGCATGTGTATGTGTGTGTGTAAATGTGTGTGGATGTGTGTGTGTGTAAGTGTGTGTGTGTATGTGTATGTGTGTGTGAGTCTATGTGTGTATGTGTGTGTGTGTGTCTATGTGTGTATATACGTGTGTATCTATATATATGTGTTTGTATGCATATGCATGTGCATTATGTATGCATATGTGTGTGTATGCATTTAAGTATGTATGTATGCATATGCATATGCATTATGTGTGTATGTGTCTATGTGTGTATGTGTGTGTGTATATGTGTGTGTATGTGTGTGTGTGTCTATGTGTGTATGTGTGTGTATGTGTGTGTATGCATGTGTATGTGTGTAATCTGTGTGTATATGTGTGTGTATGTATGTGTGTATGTATGTGTGTATGTGTATGCATGTATCTATGCATATGCATGTGCATTATGTATGCATATGTGTGTGTATGCATGTAAGTATGTATGTATGCATATGCATATGCATTAATAATTATGTATGCATATGCATATGCATTATGTATGCATATGTATGCATGTATGTGTATGTGTTATGTCTCTCTCTATGTGTGTGTATGCATATATGTGTGTGTATGTGTGTGTATGTGTGTGTGTATGTGTGTATGCATGTGTATGTGTGTGTATGCATCATTATGTGTGTATGTGTCTATGTGTGTGTGTGTATATGTGTGTGTATGTGTGTGTGTGTCTATGTGTGTATGCATGTGTATGTGTGTAAATCTGTGTGTATGTGTGTGTGTATGTGTGTGTGTCTATGTGTGTGTATGTGTCTATGTGTGTGTATGTGTATGCATGTATCTATGCATATGCATGTGCATTATGTATGCATATGTGTGTGTATGCATGTAAGTATGTATGTATGCATATGCATTATGTATGCATATGCATATGCATTATGTATGCATATGCATATGCATTATGTATGCATATGCATATGCATTATGTATGCATATGCATATGCATATGCATTATGTATGCATATGCATATGCATTATGTATGCATATGCATATGCATTATGTATGTATATGCATATTATGCATATGCATTATGTATGCATATGCATATGCATTATGTATGCATATGTATGCATGTATGTGTATGTGTGTGTATGTCTCTCTCTATGTGTGTATGCATATATGTGTGTGTATGTGTGTATGTGTGTATGTGTGTATGTGTGTATGTGTGTGTATGTGTGTGTGTATGTGTGTATGCATGTGTATGCATGTAAGCATGTATGTATGCATATGCATGTGCATTATGTATGCATATGTATGCATGCGTGTGTATGTGTGTGTATGCATGTATGTATGTATGCATATGCATATGCATTACGTATGCATATGCATATGCATTACGTATGCATATGTGTGCATGTATGTGTATGTCTCTCTGCGTGTGTGTGTGTATGTTTGTATGTGTGTGTATGTGTGTGTATGCATGTAAGCATGTATGTATGCATATGTATAATTGTATGTGTATGTGTATGTGTATGTGTATGTGTGTATGTGTATGTGTGTATGTGTATGTGTGTATGCATGTGTATGTGTGTGTATGTGTGTGTATATGTGTGTGTGTCCATGTGTGTATGTGTGTGTGTCTATGTGTGTATGCATGTGTCTATGTGTGTATATACATGTGTATCTATATATATGTGTCTGCATGCAAGTGTATGTGTGTGTGTGTCTATGTGTGTATGCATGTGTCTATCTGTGTATATAGGTGTGTATCTATATATATGTGTCTGTATGCAAGTGTATGTGTGTGTGTAAATGTGTGTCGATGTGTGTGTGTGTGTGCATAAGTGTGTATGTGTCTGCGTGTGTGTGTATATGTGTGTGTATGTGTATGTGTGTGTCTATGTGTCTATGTGTGTATGTGTGTGTGTCTATGTGTGTATGCATGTGTATGTGTGTATATATGTGTGTGTGTATGCATGTGTATGTGTGTATGTAAATTAGTGTGTATATGTGTGTATGTGTGTGTGTCAATGTGTATGTGTGTGTGTCTATGTATGTATATGTGTGTGTATGCATATGTATGTGTGTGTATGTGTGTGTGTGTGTGCACGTACCTGGCTTCACATGGTGTGTCGATCTCTCTCTCTCTCACTCTCTCTCTCTCTCTATCTCTCTCTTTGTGCGTCCGAATCCTGACACAAATGTGCCTGGAGAAATCGAATTTTTTTTTAACATTCTAGAGCATCACGTATGCGATGCTCTCAAACACAGGACGTTGCTTATGTGATGATAAAGCATCACAGCCAGTTTGCCAATGTCGTAAATAGCATCGCTAATTAGCGACGCTATTTGCGATGCCTACTTTTACCATCGCATAAGCGACGCTAACATCACTTATGCGATGACTTCCCTTTAAAAAAAAAAAAGAAACAGGGTCGTCGCTTATACGATGCTACCATCACATAAGCGACGGTTCCCATTTTTTTTTCAATTCGGGGGCATCGGTATGCCCCCCTATTTCTTGTAGTGACTACACCATCATAATTGTATCTTATCATCTTATAGATATTTTCTCTTACAACTACACAATCATCTATTAGTTACAACAAGGATGCCTATGCAAGACTTATTGATTAACAGTTACAGCCTTCAATGGAACACGGACATGTAGTATTAGTACCAGACATAATAGTAGTGTACATAGAAATTGTGCTTGAAGCACCATTGGCCAAATTTCACCACCACATGCAGTGGATCATCTCTGCTCCAATATAGATCGTGCTTCTTTTCATTCATTCGACGGCCTAACACTGGCATGAATGGAGGACCTTAACCCAAAATATAAAAATACTTAGGGTGTAGCATGCCCATCATTGTCCTCAACTTCTTCATTAGATGGCAAATGCAGATCGGTTTTCAGGAAATCTTTGGCTTCCTGGAAAGTATTTTCAATTTTCTTAACACTTGTCTTTAGAAGCTTCTGGACTTAGTGAGGATCATGAAGAGCTACTTTAGAGGAATGCTAAACATTGTAGATAGTGATGGAGAGAATTTCTTGGCTTTGAGCTTCTACCAGCTAAATGCCAAACTCTTCCTACATATAGAATTCCTGTTTCAAAATGTTCCTTCACCTTTTGCATTTAGACTTTGCTTCCTAAATGATAGCGGATTGCATTTAGACTTTGCTTGAATGGTAGCGGATTTTGTGGTGTCAGCTTGCTCCATGCTAGTTTGTAAGCACACAAGTTCATTCTGATGAATCGAAGTAGCAGTCATCAATCGGGAAATTTGGGTAGATAAATGAGTGTTGGTTTCTTGCAGAGCTTCAACGGTCTATTTCAAAAGTTCCATCTCCTATTGCAACTACTGGAGTTGGAATTCAACTTCATGCAAGCATGTTTTTTGGACAACATTCCAGGTTTGCAATCATCTAGAGGTGCTTTGCATTGGCCCCCTATAAGTTACATGCCTATTTAACAATAGCATCACATTCTTTCACGGATTCTTCAAAAACTCCTTTGAAATATTGTGTCTACTTTGACTCTCGATAGTACAACTCAGTCAGATTATAGGTCTCTTTAGTGCAAGTAGAGGGATCAACTTGGATCTCATGAAGTTGATGGTCCAGCAATTGATTATCATGTCGGAGATGATGATAGGTGCGGTTGTAAGCATCTATGTCTCGATTGATTAATTCTTGCATATGCATTAGATAAGTAGTAAGGCACAATAAATCATTTATGTTACAATGCTCATTAACACCACAAGACTAATGGGTTTCCTACAGTTCTAAAAGAGGAAGGTTTGGGATATTTGGTTGATCAAAGATAATCTAGGGTTAGTGAGGGGGATCAACTAGAGACCAGCCTGGGATCTCTAGAGGAGGTGTTACATAAAGAGAATAGTTAGGGGAAGAAAGGGGAGATATTTCAGGAGACAAAGGAATGGTGTTTTCATCAGCAAGGGCGGCATTAGTTGGTTGGAGAGGGGATGGTGGCGAAGTGGGCAAAGGAACATCTGACATGGGGTGATCTAGTTGAGAAGTAGGGGCCATCGGAGCAGGAGAAGTAGGAGTTTGATGTGTTGAACTTGACGGAGAATGGAACGAGTCCTCCAAGGACTCAAAAGGGGTAGGCACGATAGTTGTAGGGGTGTGGTTGGATTCTGCAACAAGAGGGATGGGGAAGGAAGCAATGGTGACCATATTCTCAATGGTTTGCTAGGCATCTAAGGAGTTGTAGCCGCAAACCTATCAAAGGCATTTTTCATGTTGAAAGATTAACCCAATGCTTTCTTCATCATTAGCTTGGGAGAATCTAGAGGGGTGAGGCACGAGGGATCAATAAAACGCATTTTTGGATGGGAAACTCATTGAACTAGAGCATGGAAAAAGGTAAGGGAGGTAGTTATGGGTGGATCAAGACTATTGTAATAGAGCCACACTCTATTGGCATTCCCAATGGATGTGGTTAAAAAGGACACCAGCCAAGTTGACTGAAAGCTCAGTCGAGGTTGCAACAAGTGAGTAGAGTGGCAGGAGGTGTCGTACGTGATGTTGAAAATTCATGGCCACCACCAGAAATTGCAAGATGGCTAGCAACTACCCATCCTGAACTAGATACAACGGTTGATCATGTGGTCCCACTTATTAGTGCATGGTATAAGAATCACGGTATATCTAAGGTTTTATTAATGGTGGTTCGAGAGTCAGTATAGCAACTGTAGGGTGGAATAATATTAAACTTGTCAAATTCTTTGTCAGGATGGATGATTAGTCTAGAGTGCATGTAGTGGGGATTTTCCATCATATTCCCATCACACCTCAGGGGATCGTATTCCATATGACCTTTGTTCTTCGTAATCTACCCAAATGACATGTCGATTATAATCTATTGTTTGATAGACCATGGCTGAAGCAGACCAAGGCTCTACATGATTGGTCATCCCATGAGCTAGTATTCAAATGTAATCACTATAAGTACATCATATCATTAGGTGAGTTCATGGGCTATGAGATCCACACTCACCCCCATGTGGTGGAGCCTATAAACATGCTCGATGGCTTGTCAGATGATGAAAAGACGGCCTTCCTCACAACCAATCAAGACTTAATCTTGTTGGGCATCGTTGACTTACAACATGTGTTAGATCTATGGTCCCCATTAACATGTGATGTTCACTCGAGTTCTCTCGAACTAGATGAGTCTCCTGATGGGGTAGAGGAATTATCTGATCTCATGCCAAAATTTTTCAAAGGAGTTGAGGATCACCTAGGTCGACAATCTTATGTACCGGAAGACCAACTTACAACTTGTAATCTAGGCAATGAAACTAATCCCCGACTTGTTAAAATCAGTACCACTTTGGAAGAGCCCTTTCATCAGGACTTTTTGAACTGTTTGACTGATTTTATCGTTATATTTTCCTGGGACTATAATGACATGAAGGGACTTGATCCATGTATTTATCAACACCTAGTATTACTTAAATCGAATGCTTATTCATACATATACATGCATACATATATGCACATAGATATATTTATTTCTAACCCATTTTGTTTTATGTGTATAGATACTATGGATCCTAGTAGAGAGAGAAAGGCGAAGCTTACTCTCATAAAAAGTCTTATGAGAGGAAAAGTTCCGCTTGATACCTTAGGGGTCGCCATGCACGAGTACTTAGAGATTCCCGATGATGAGTTGGATTTTACAATCTAGATGCTTACCCAGCGACCAGAGGAGGGCTCTTCTGCGGCTCCACATGCAGGAAGAGAACTATCTGCCCATAGGTACATTTCTTTTTTCACAAAATTTTTTAATGATATTATAACACATATTTGTATTTATTTTTATCTATCTATTTTTAGGACACCTATACCACCTCCAGATCATGAGAGCAGAGCACAAGTGCCTATGAGGACATACATAGGCACCCTTGGGCTGGAGTGTGATATAGAGCCAGAGGGAAATATAGTGTCAGGGTGGAAGTTGATAGCATATTCGTTGGAGTTGTGCCAAGGAAATAACTCCTCCATAGCAGTGTGTGAGAGGGGCTCGACGAAGGTGAATCCTTCGGTAGAAATATGAAATCTTTGGGTGACTTTAGTGATTGTTGTGAGGACTTCAACACCATTGAGGGGGAGATTCTAAATTACAATAAATTATAGTTTGATAGCGATAGAATGATCTATGCTCTTGGGTGCACTACAATGCCATTCCACTAAGGAGGGCAAAGTTTTCTAAGCAATGAACACCCAAGTACTGAGCAAGGGGCTCAGTGAACACCATGAAAAGCAGCTCAATGGGCATGAGAGCTTCCATGGTAGCAAAGTGTGCAAAAAATCCCTACGTCTAGAATGGTTCCAAAGGTAAAATGTGTCGGAGGGGGAAATGAGAATGTGGCAAAGGTTGATCGATGCCCCGTTGAGAAATAATGTGTCCCAATAGCTTACTGTAGGATATCACAAAAATGGATTTAGCTAGATTTAGGGATAATTGGTATTCTCACATGAAACTAGTCAAACAAGGAGAGAAAATGTCTTTCATACACCTTTGGAAAGTACTAGGGGCATTCCTTAAGCCAAACCACATAACCGTACATGTGTAAACTCCAGAATTTGTAAAAACCTAATAATACCCATTGTACGCATCAACAAAGGAGTATATTTCACGACATGCAACTTCATCTAGCATGTTGTCTAGGTAGGGTAATGGAAAAGGATATCGTACAATGGCAGCATTCAACTTTAGATAGTCAAAACAAATCCCCGATTGCTTATTATTTGTTAGAACAATCACAATAAGGAAAACCCACTCATCATGTTCAATAGGAATGATGAACCCTACATGTAATAAGCACTCAATTTCTACCCTAACATGCTTAGAATAGTTAGCATCCACTTGATAACTCTGCTTGCATGCGTATGTGTATATGCATGTGTCTATGTTTGTGGACAGGTATGCATGTGACCTGATGTGTGTATACGTATATGAATGTATATTTATGTGTGTGTATATGTATGTGTGTGTATGTATGTGTAAGTACGTATATGTGTGTGTATGTGTATGTAGGTGTATATGTGAGTGTGTGTATGTGTGTATATGTGTATGTGGGCGTGTATGCATGTATGTATGCATATGCATGTGCATTATGTATGCATATGTATGCATGTGTGCATATGTGTGTGTGTATGTGTGTCTCTCTCTATGTGTGTATGCATATTTTATGTTTAGTGTGTGTATGTGTGCTTTCATATGTGTGTATGTATATGTGTATGCAGGTGTATGTGTGAGTATGTGTCTCTATTTGTGTATATATATATGTGTGTGTGTGTATGTATATATGTGTGTGTAGGTAAATTTATGTGTACAGTGTATGTTGGTCTGTGCATGTTCAGGTATATACATGTATATAACTATGTGTGTGTAAGTATGCATATGTTTGTGGGTAGGTATGCATGTGACCTGATGTGCATATATGTACATGTATGCATATGTATGTGTGTGTATATGTATATGTATATGTGTTTGCATGTGCATGTGTTTATGCATGTGCATGTGTTTATGCATGTGCATGTGTTTATGCATGTGTATGTGTATATGCATGTGTGTATGTGTGTGTATATGCGTGTATATGTGTGTATGTATATGTAAGTACGTAGATGTGTTTGTATGTGTATGTAGGTGTATATGTGAGCATGTGTATGTGTGTATATGTGTATGTGGGTGTCTATGTGTGTGCATGCACATTACTCGTGACAGGAGAAAAAGATGCATATACTTGCCTCAAAGTGAGTACATATTCAAAGTACTTCATAGGTTCAATATGCAGGGTGGAAAGGCATTGAGTACCCCTTTACCCACATATGTGAAATTGAGCAAGGATTATTGCCCCAAATCAGATGAGGAAAAGGAATTCATGACCAAAATTCCTTATCAATCTGCCATTGGTAGTCTCATGTATGCTATGGTAGCTACAAGACTAGACATTGCATTTTGCAGTGGGGGTTGTGAGAAGATATATGTCTTATCTTGGCAAGCAACATTGGGAAGCAGTCAAGATGATTTTAAGATATTTTAGTGGAACTAAGGACAAGTGTCTATGCTTAGGTAGAGGGAAAGCATCCATTATTCGTTACACGGATTCTAACTATGCTGGTTGTGTAGACATATGTAAGTCTACAACAGGATACATTTTTCATTTCGCTAGAGGTGCTATCTCTTGGAGATCTAGTCTTCAAGATTGTATAGATGTTTCACCCACATAAGCAGAGTATGTTGTAGCAAGTGAGGCATGTAAGGAAGCATTGTGGCTTCCTCGTCTTGCTTGTGATATGGTTCTACCTCAACATGTACCTCATTTGGTGAGTGATAGTAAGAGTTCCATTGCTTTGGCTAAGAATTCGTTCTATCATGCAAAGCACATTGAAGCGAGGTATCACTTCATTAGAGATTGTTTAGCCACTAAGCACATTATTCTTGAGAAAGTTCTTTCTCGAGATAATGTTGCAAATGCTTTGACTAAAACTCTACCACATGATAACTTTTGTTACTATTGTCACTTGATGGGGGTTACTTGATTCATGATCTTAGACAATCACTTGTATCTTGTGTAACATGCCCATCAGGTGGAATGTATAGTTTGTATACTTACAGTCAGGTATTCTTTTTTTTTCTCTCCATAATTACTTTGGCCATAATGGCATTTAGTGGGAGATTGTTATCGTTAGTGTCCATGTGAAAGGCCAAATGGCCGCCAGGCACTTTTGTATATGTTCTTTAATAAAACATATAGAAGTTTGGTTAGCTACAGATAGTAAGTTCGATCGCATTTGTAACACTTAAGAAGTATGTGTTTGTGCTCCCTGTGTACTATGTTTTTTTGCGTGTTCAGCAACCTCTGTGTGGAGCACCGTGTGCGGCACTTAGAGATTGGTTTTCTACTCCGAGGATATCATCGTGGAACTCTCGAGAAAAAGAGTGCACTATGGTGCATTTCCATCGAATTACCTCAAAAAGTTCATGCATCGTGACCCAAAAACCCAAAACATGAGAAGGAGCTAAACCTACTTTGATACCACTATTGGGTGTGTCTATAAGTGGGAGACACACATTGAAGGAGCACAAATGCAGCAAGACACATGGGGAAGATGAATGGTTGTAGCATCTCTCTCTATTGACAATGAATAGAACTGAAGTAAGAGCTCAATAATATCCCTAAGCACAAAATATAACCACATAGGAGTAAATCATGTATGTGGTAACATGCGGAAAAAACCTCTAGCCAACACTAGAGTAAAAAGTGCCCATAATGTCCGTAGCCGCGTAGCCTAGTGGGCTGACGCCTTGAAGCTTAAGGAAGATGTCCTGAGTTCAAGTCCTGGCTGGACATGCCCATGAGTATCTCATGATGGGTGCCTCTACCTTACGAGGTTGGGTGTGTGAGTGTGTATTTCCAATTCCTTGTACCCTCTTAAAAAAAAAAAAAAAAAAAAAAAGTGCCCATAATTGAAAAAGGTTCACATCAAAGCTACTTGAGGAACACATAAGTGTAACATATATCTCTCGAATTGTTGTAGAAATGCAAATTATAAGTGCATGTAATTTTTGTATAGGGGCTCACCCACATGCAAATCACATGGATGTATTCTTACATGAGGATATAAGAAACACATAACTCAAATATTTGGTTATATTTTTAGAGAAGGAGGCATATAATGCCTAGATCTAACATTCTATTTGGGCAAGGGAATGAGTGCTTCAAAGGGGATAGACATGGGATGGTGCACATCCACATGCACATGCATAGATTCACCATTTCTTTTCTTAATGAGATGAACCATGAGAGTCTAGTTTCTTACATATCTCAGGCATGATTCTCATAAAAAGGATTTAATCATCCTACATTGCATCCACTTATTGTACAAGAAGGTTCTTTTTCAATTTATGTAAGAGGCAAGATTTTATTTCTATGAATATAATGTATATACCATCTTGAAGAAAAAGTATAAACTAGTGTAGGGATCTTTTAAATACAAGAGGATTTTGTTCCACAATGACATCATCACATGAAATAGTAATATCAATAGGTAACAATGTGAACATAGAATGCTATATGATAATGCTAAATTTCATATTGATTTCAATCATAAACATTTCATAGAAACCATCGAAAGAGAATGGCAAAATACTTTAAAAAAAAAATCATATTTAGGTAAATTTTAAAATTTAAAATGTTTGTCTCTTGTTAAAAAAAAATAGAAATTTTTGTCACATACGCAATGGATATAAGTATAAAATTCCATTCTTTAGTACATATAATTTGTAATCTTTGGTTTTAGTGCATAGCCTATAGAACGCACTTCAATGCTTTGTCACCTACTTTTCTACATGCTCCATCAATAACATATACATAGGTTAATGAAAAAAATTATAAAATAGTAAACATAAAACTTTTCTTAAAGAGGAAGTTCAACAGAAGCCTATCTCTCTTTCGTCGAACTAATTGAAAGAACAATTGTACATCTGAATGGGCATAGTACCCATGTAACCCCCCTGTATCCCACAAAGCAAGGGTTAGATTGCTTGAAACCGACATGTGAAAAGGACTTCCCGAAGGTAACTCGTTTAATCGGTTTAAATTTGCCCAGAGGCAATACATTGGCCTAGGGCCCACAACGGTTCTATCATAGAGAGGGGTTGAACCCTCACCCCTGCCTCAAGAGGCGAAAAGCCCAATCAACCAGCCTAACATGCACAAACTTTTTACCATAATAAGCCTCATAAGGAGCAATTTTTCGTAGAGCTTTAGTGGATGCCTTTTCAAAATATGCCTCCTTACATGTTCTCAATGAAACTAAAATTTATGAACATTTTTCTTAACTAACGTCATAGTTGAAGCCATCTTTATATGATGGAAAGGATTGCTCGAAGGCAATTGGGTTAACTTTGCTCGAAGACAATACACTAGCTTAGGACCCACATCTATCTTGCCATGGAGAGGGGTTGAACCCTCGTCCCTGCCTCAAGAGGCGAAAGACCAAACGAAACATCCTAACATGTGTGGACTTCTTTTTCTTACTTTTACCTTTGACTTTCGCAACCATAGTAAATTTTTGATTATTCCTCAAAGCCATATTCCATCGATTTTGCTTTGGTAAGAGACTTGAGGATCAACAAGCTACCGAGTTCATGACTTGAAAGCTCCAAAAAAATACTCCACTCTTTACACATCACATTCACACGCTCATTTATTTTAACGTCACATTTCATACATTACTATAGTAAATCATTTGGTTTTTATTTTTAAACTTCCAATACGTTCATTATACATACATACATACATACATACATACATACATATATATATATATATATATATATATATATATATATATATATATATATATATATATATATATATATATATATTTAATATGATTGATGCTCTCTTTTATCATGGGAGGATTTTTTTTTTCAAATGGAGGTTCGGCTGAGGCCTACTCCTCCAGGCTTTAATCTTGAAATAGTAATTGTACAAAGAAGGGCATAGTACCCATGTGACCCCCTTATCTCACAAGAACAAGGGTTAACATAGCTAGGTTAGACTGCAGTCACAACTACCACGGGGCAGGATAGGTCACAACTACCACGGGGCAGGACAAACAGTGGCACATCAGTCACAAGATACAACTTTCCATGATAAATATGTCCCTTACATGTTGTCGGTGGGGGTTGAACCTTCGCCCCCACCTCAAGAGGCAAGAGGCCCAACCACCCGAATAAGCGGGCTGGGACTCATGGGCCGATTTTGGGTTCATAAAACATGGTCATGATTTACTTTCCCCCCTTTTCTCGCTCATCTTGCTTTTTTTTTTTAGAGTACAAGGAAATTTGGATATGTGCAGCCGGTCGGGAATCGAACCTAGGCTTTCTACCCCACATCATTCAACGTACACCACTACACCACACCCATCTGAACGCTGTTAAAATTTTCATCTTATAATTCACACTATTTTGTGTGGAGAAGAGCAGGGCGACCTAGAAAAGCATTATATGTGCTGCTTTTCAGAAAACATGTATGCTTTTTTGTAGTTCGACCTTGAAAAGCATCCATTTTCAAAATTTTCTAGCAAGTGACGATGGACATTGCATTTGTAGTGCTTTCAGCTTGCTGGAGTGCTTCTTCCTTTGCTTGCTTCCATCTTTCTCGCTCCCTCTCTCCGTCCTTCCTAAGCCTTAGTAAGAACGCTGTCCCATAGCACTACACAGACATAGTAAGAACGCTGTCCCATAGCACTACACAGACAGGGAAAAGCGCAATGACGTCAACTACCTCGACGACCGTCACTCACAAGTTGCAGAAGGAGAGCGAACTGCGAGTTGAGGTGGGTTGGGACAGCTCCATACGTATCCAGCTCATAGATGGTACAGCTGAGATTTTCGGCACGGAGTTGCCTCCTCAGTGCAAACTGACTTTTACCGCTGGTCTCAAATTCGCAGTAAGATTTTCTTTCCAGAGAGAGAGAGAGAGAGAGAGAGAGAGAGAGAGAGAGAGAGAGAGAGAGAGAGAGAGAGAGAGAGAGAGAGAGAGAGAGAGAATTTGGCCACGAAGAAATATAATTATTACATTCAACAATTATCATTACCATAAAAGAAAAAGGACTCTTATGACTCGTAAGAATATTGGATGCCAAGGAGTTTAATAACATCAACATAACTGGATACGAAGTAGTGAAGATTTTTCTTCTTATCGGGAGGGCGTGTGAAAGTCTTTGATAATACTAAACTGATCACTTTCTATGATACTAACTCCACAAGTCATTTGAAAATTAATTGAACTTCAACATTGAAGTAACAAACAGGCTAATGTCCAAAATAGGTAATGATTGCCACTAGCACAAGACACAAGTTGCAAATAACTGATGTTGTAAAAAACTAAAAATATGAAGTTGTAAGGATTTACCTCAAATTTGCTCAATTTTGTTGATCAAGTCAACAAAACTTGCATTTGTTGATGCACGAATCGATTGCTCCAAACTTCAAAGATGTATTGAGGACCAATTTACTAGCAAAATATAAATAACACAAACTTTAATGAAGTGTGAAAAAAATCATCATCGATAAATGATGATAAAACCAAAAGCTCTAGATAAACAAGTTCAAACTAAATAAGCGCACACGAAAGACTTGTACAAGATAGAAGCTCTTAAACGTAAGGATCAATTAATGAATATTCAACAGCATTGTATGTACAGAGATTTGATTTGAAGTACTCAGATGAGAAAAAGACCGATTTCCCAAGTAATTGGATTTGTCTTCAACATCAGTGAATCAACACAAGCTCAGCAAATAGCATAATAACCACAACGAAAAAGCTCTAGTTGATCAAAGGAACATGTCAAATAACATCAACAATTCAGAAATAATATGCTTTAAGCACATCCACTCAACCAGATCATCAGAATGAGAACAATCTAACAAGTTGAGAAGCCAAAAAGCACTAGGACATGTGCTCAACAAGTCCATAAGACTGGCTGCAATACATACTATTCAAGAGGTGCAACATTTTTGAATCTCTTAGCTTGACGTGAGTATATGGAACTCCTTATCATCTCAAGAAACATCGGGTCTTCAACACCAAAACTAAATCGTAATTCATATCAACAACATGGTGTCGCTATGGTAGATCTTTGACTCTGATAGCACGTTGGAAACATGAAGACAACACACAACAAACAAAGAAAAGTAGTTACCAAAAAAAGAAGAGCTAAGTTGTAGCCGACAAAATTGAACTCTTTTATGGATGTTATTACAAAATCAGCATAGCTGATATGTACACAAGAGAACAAATCAATGATATATAGGATAGTGCTATGATTGAACTAATCAATCGCTTATCACAAACAATCACATAGAGTGGCTTTTTATAGACCTATTGGTAACTTCTATAAATAGAAGACAATTATAAAAGTAATGTAAGCTGGAAGTGGCCCAATAACATAGGTTCAAGGATCTTTCCAACACTAGAAACCATGCACAAATACACACCTTGAACCGAATAAGATAGATGAATCAAAATAGAGAGTAGAATAGGGACAAGGATTGAAACAAGTAGTGAGAAGACTAGTCACTACTCTATAATAAATATGTAAAAATAATGTGAGTGAATATGCAAAAATAGTGTAAAAGATTGAATATGGAATGGATCTAGGTACAAAATATAAGAGAAGTGTGTCTAAGAGTTAAAGAATTGTGAGATAGAGTAGGCTGAATATAAAAATCCAGCCCATGTGCTGTGAAGAAGTGTTAAAATCTGCAACCAAATTAGAATAGGACTTCTCCTCATGAGGTAGTAGGCTGGAAACACTTGGTACAACAACAAGAACTGAAATAGAACATAAAAATATGCAGCAACTTAGAAGAAAAAAGCATGCGCACACACTGTATGTATGTGAAGAAGAAGTAGGTGTTGGTTTTTAGGCTCATAATAGATATGGGGATAAAGAGAAAATGGAGACAACATGATGAGAAGGATGCACATGAGAGACATGTAAGGAGTTATGCTTCAAATATAATTTTTACATTCCATGATTGAAGTTACAAGATAGCATAGAAGATACACTTGAAGTACAACATAATGAATACAAGCTGTCCAGTGACTCCATAATCTCCATTGTTGAAGACCTCCTCCAAATATAAAGAAGCTGTAAGCTGCCGCACAACTTTGTCGATGATGAAGAAAACGCCATTCCACTTTTTGAAGTTGAAGGGACCTCCTTCTCCAAGCTTGTTCTTGAAAAGAGCTCCAAGAACTTAGAAGTGATAATATTAGTGTCCAATGTGCGTTGTTTATATAGACTATGTTTGCCTAGTAAGCAAGGTAAAAATAAAGCAAAAGCTTCTTTTCACTAATAAATCAAAAGCTTTTTTGGTTAATAAAGCAAAAGCTTTTTTTTGCTGATAAAGCTAAAGCAGCTTAAAGCTTATCTATTTTTGGAGGAAATCATTTTCAATCTTGGAGGCTTTGGAGTTATTGGACACTTGTATATAACAACTTGTATTTAACAACTTGTATATAACAACTTGTACCCCAATGTATCTACTATGCTATCTTGTAACTTCAACTATGCAATGTAATGAATATATTTGTGTTGAGAACATTGTTTTTATAAATAAGTTGAGGTACAATTTCCAAAAGATGCAAACACCTTTGGGAGGTCGTCAAATGCTTCAAGAAGGCTCAAATAAATGATAAAGGATGGCTGAAGTACCATGTGATATTTAGAACATGATGACTCAAATGAGTGAGTCACAAGGGAGTTGAGGTGGTGTCCTAGTGGAAGGTCGATGTGGCTAGTTTTCAAAATCCAACCATATTTTGCTTATTTTAACACTTAAGTCATGGAATACCTTCACCCACGTGTTTACTACGAGCTTAGATGTGTAAGGAGGTTTTTGGTTAGTTTTTCATGCTATAATAAGAGAGGAGAAGTCGTGAACTTCTTTGAAGTCCAAGAGAGTCATATGTCCATCATTGCATTCCTATAGTTTTGTGGATAGAGATTGCAAAGCTTGTATCTACTTCTTTATATATCCAAATCACGGGTTTCATGGTTCATTGGAAAGCTCTTACTTTCTACTATCAGCTTGTAAATTTTCATATTCATTGGAGTTGTGTCCTGAGAGCTTTGGTTTTTGCAAGTAGTGTGTGTTCTCGAGTTTGTCTTTGTTCAAGGTCTCCATTAAACCTGTAGGTTTTTAGAGGTCATATCTCCTTGTGTATTTATCCAATTTGAGTGTTCTATAACTGAGTTGAAAACTCTTAGTATCTATTATATGTGTAGAACAATTTTGAAAAATTCTAAGTGAGTATAGGGCAACAAGCTCTGCAAGCATGACTAGTTTTTTGCAGATAAGTTTATGAGAAGGTCAACTAGTTCCTAGGGGTTTCCACTTACTTCTAACTATTTTGGAGGTCAATAAACTCCAACATTCGTATTAGAACAAGGAATTGAAGCTTGGAGAAGGCTGTAATACCTTGATGAAGGATTTGAAGCTATTGGAATAGAGATTCATCATGAAAATCACATGAAGGTAGAAGGAGATAGCAAGGTAGCATCTCAAGCAACATCCAAGCAAAGAAAGGTGCATAAACATCATTAGAAAGGTAAATCTCATACTTCTTCTTATATCACATATCCAAAAGGAGGGTTAAAGGAGGAAGTTTAGTATTTACACAATGGGTGATCAACATGCACAAATAGAGAAGCCGTTGGAAACAAGGTAAGAATAGCATAAAACCCTAATTTTTGGGACCTGGCCAAATTTTGGTCACAGAAGGTAAAAAATTATTATGAGCTCGTTAGAAAGTACTCCAGGAGAGCTTTCATTTTGTATATCACATCTAGTCATATGAGGTCCAAAAATGGTAGAAAACCCTAACCCTAATTTTTGCTAAAAAGGGGTTTTTACATATTTGTGTTCCTTACCTCAAGTACATTTAGGAAAGCAAAGCCTTCAATTTTTTTGAAGCACAGATTATGAGATCATTGCAGTTTTATGCATGAAAAGAATTTTTTTAACCATAAAAGCACTATCGTAATTTTTAAGTTAGCGAAAGCTTTTTTGGCTTTTTAAGTGCTCTTCGTAGTTATTTTCGTGGTTCAACCGTGAGGTCTACATCAAGAAGCCTTAGGGGTCACTTATGGTATCTGTTGAGGCCTAACCTCAAGGATCATTCAGTTTTGGAGGTGACTAACTTCTGGAGAATGTGTTACCTAACTTTTGGTGAAGCTTTGGAAGAGATTTTGGAAGCCAACTATGAGCATCTTGCTGAATTTTGTGAGTACAAGCTCGATATTCTGTCCTCTTCTTTTGGTATTGCTGTTCCTAGGCTTCATGCTTTCTACATCTGCATAAGGAGGATTTTTCCTATTATTCAATCAGGGTTTGCAGTACATACAGCTGTAAATTGTTTCCATTCACTTCAAACTCACATACACACACTCTTCATACCTCTTAGACACTTTATGAACAAACTCTTGTATCTAGTTCCTGAAATTCTGGCTAGATTCAGATTTTGTATCTATATTCAGCACACATTTAGATTTTGTATCTACATTCAGCACATTTAGCACATATTCAGTTTTGTTACCATATAAAGGCACTTCGTAATTTGTCAGTGAATATTAGTTAGTATAGGTAAGCTTTCAGCTTATTGTACACTTTGACAAGCTGTGTATTCTTTGTCTATCTCTCATTCATCTAATTTTGAGTATTAAGGTGTGTATGCTAAGGTTCATTTGTTAGAAGATCTTGTAAACTTGTGATTATTGTTATTGAGGCCTACCCAATTTCAACAGAAGCTTGATAAGAACAACTATAAAGCATTGAGATTTAGAATCACAACATACTTGCAAAGTAGAGGCTAGTATGATTTGATTGATGTCATAGATATTAAATTGATATTATAAGAGGATCCAAATCAGAAACAATTGAGGGAATTTAGAATTTAGAATGAAAGAGACAAAAGGGTTATATTCATGTTATCACAAAATATTCAAGATTCAATGGTAGGACACATACAAGGCCTAGGCACAAGTAGGGATGTTTGACTTTCATTGAAAGGTTGTATACTACATGTACAAGAGCAAGGAAGATTCAACTAAAGAATGAATTTAACAACATAAAGAAACATACAAGGACATTGGTGAATGATTACTTATTGAAGGTTAAAGAGATTGAAGACCAGCTAGAATCAAATCAAGCTCATGTGGAGGATGATGACTTGGTTGTACATACTCTCAATGGACTCAAGGAAGGAGAAGGTTAAGCACTAGAGATACGAGAGGCTACTGCAACTAGAATCAAAGACAAAGGATAGAAGATAACAACAATTGCTACATATGTGGAAGCATAGTTGGTCAGGTACGATCCGTACGACAGGTACGGTACGTAATAGTACCATGCCAAGTACGTACTAATCATGAGGTACGAATCCGTATGATATTAGTACGAATTTTTTTTTTTTCCATCTTTTCATGTACATGGGAGTGTACACATATGAAGGGTACTTTTTGCCATGAATATGCATAATATTGTATCTATGCATGAAGATAATTGTTCTCTAACTAGCATAGCTGCAAAACCAATGTATTTTCTTAATAAATTCAAGTCAAAATTGAAAATAAAAATTTTGGTACCAATTGGTACGAATACATACGAGTACGTACGGTATGAGAGGTACGTACGGATCTACTCGTACTGGTACGAGTACCATGTGTGGAAGGTATGGACACTGCCAAAGATTGCTATCAAAATGAAAATTACCAAGGTGATAATAGAAGAGGAGCCTACTCAAGAAGAGAGAAACAACAAGGAAATTATGCAATTGAAGGTAAAAGTGATGACTATGATTCTCTTCTTATGATGGATGTAGAAACTAAAATGAATTGCAATAGCAATGTATGGTATGTAAAATGTGGTTTCTCTAACCATATGTCATTGCAAGTAAGATTTAATAATGCAAGATGCTTCATTGAGGATCCAAAGCAAAGGAGATTAATTGCTAAAGGTCAAAAAGAAGGTAGATTGTTTACATTCAAGGTAAACCCAAATCATACAAACTATTTCTCTTATGGTATGCATAGGATAGTAAAGCATGGAAGAGGGCCATGAAAGCTGTGAGTAGGATTGGGTATCCTTGGGAGGGTCCATCAGGACAAGTCTTACGTACTTCTGAGCTCTCCAAACAAAAAACACTAGTTGAGACAGAGATGTTGACATTACGGGGCTCATGGGAAAAGTATGGCTTCTCTATTCTATGTGATGGCTGGTCAGACATGAGGAAGAGAAATGTTTACAACATTCTTGTTTCTTCATGCAAGGGCACAATGTTCTTATGTGCCATACCTGCACATGCACCTGGCACAGTGATTACTGATCAATTCATATTTTCTCATGTGCAAAAAGCCATTGAGGATGTGGGGAGTGAAAATGTGGTGCAAGTTGTGATTGATAATGGGTCTAACTGTGTGTCCATAGGGCGTATGATTGAGGATATGTATCCCAAAATCAAATGGACACCTTGTGCATCACATAGCTTAGATCTACTCATGGAAGACATAAGGGGCATTCCATGGGTAAGATCCATCCTAGATAAAGCCAAATTCATAGTGAAGTTTGTCACTAGCCGCCCAAAACTCTTAAATATTTTTCGCGCTCACTCCTCCTTAGATTTCCAAAAACCCTCTCTCACTCGTTTTTGTTACATGTACATAGTTGTTGATAGAGTCTTGAGAGTGAGGAAGGGTCTTTTACGCACATGTGTTGCAGAAGAATGGTATTAATTACCGGAAGTTAGAGCAGGGAATCCTCTCTTCACAAAGTTTTCATCACTCGTCATGGGAGAGGATGATCTTTGGGTGAAGGGAGAGATACTGGTAGCTGCTATCCAACCCGTATACACTGTGCTCTGCATTACAGATATGGAGGTTAGCACTCTTGGCTTTGTATACAAGTACATCAACCGTATACAAGATTGCATCCAGCGAGTCCATGGACTATCAAAGACAGAGTAAGTTTAATAACTTTATTGCAATTTGCAACTTATAATTTATTTAATATTTTATGTTATGTATATCATTATTCATTGAATCATACATGATACATGATACATCATACATGATATATCATATATATATATATATATATATATATATATATATATATATATATATATATATATATATATATATATATATATATATATATATATATATAATATATAATATGATGTATCATGTATCATGATTCATGTGTGATTGTTGATAATTGCTCAATGCTTATATATGTTTTTTTTTAATAGAAAGAACGAGTTATGTGACGCTGTCCAGAGACGATGGGATTGGTTTCATAAACCAATCCATGCAGTTGCTCACATTCTTCATCCACCATGGAGAAATGAGGAGCAATGCACAAACGACATTCTTGAGGATAGCTGGATTGAGTACATCTCGGGATGGACAGGGGGTGATGTAGCCCTCTTGTCTGAGTTGGAGGATGAGTGTAATAAAGTAAGTCTATGATCCAAGGGTTTGGCCGGTTCAAACGGATCTCTATGATCCAAGGGTTTGGCTGGTTCAGACGGATCTGAAATCGGACACCGTTTGGTCATCCGTGTGTATGACCAAAGATCTCGAGTTTAGACTTACTAGGAGGTCTTGTGCTCTTGTGAACAAGTGATCCACTTAGCTTAGTGGTTAAGTCTCATGGATGTGAAGGAGGAGGTCTTGGGTTCAATCCCCATGGGAGACATGGGGAGAGTATTTTGCCCAAAGAGATCTAGAGCCTTCTAGAAGCATCCACTTGAGTTAACTCGAGTTAACTGGGACACTTGGCGCACATGTAGCTACATGATTGACACATGGATGGTTAGTATCCACCTGCCCAGTCCCTTAGAGAGAGCTATATATAGAGGCATTTGGTTGGGAGGAGAGTCATCTCTCGAGCACGTGGTGGTCGTAATCCTTGCTCTCTTGCAATGAGAGAGTGCGATTCTATAGCATGGAGAAGTATTTTGGACAGCCTATAGTATGACTACGAGAGAATCAGCTTTCTCCTTTCACTTGGTGGGAAAAATATGGAGTTAGTACTCCTTTATTGGTAAGTGATTTTTTAATAAATATTTCATCTCATTATCAAAGAATCAAGTATAAATTCTAATTAATTTGACTATGTGCGAATCACAGAGAAAACTTGCCTTGCGAATACTTTCGCAAGATTGTAGTACAGGACCCGTAGAGAGAAATTGGAGCACATGGGCTTTATTCCATACAAAAAAGAGGAATAGATTGAGTCCAACACAACTTGAGAAGTTAGTGTATTGCCACTGCAATCTCAAGTTGCTAGAGACTAAAGGGCATAACATTGCTCCTTTACAGGTAAATAAATTCTCTGACATTTATGATTTAATCATGCATTTAAAATTTATATTTTTATTTGGTAAACTCTAATCTATAATTTTGAAAATTTTGAATTACAGGTTAATGTAGATTCTATTGATATTGGTTTGGTCAAAGATATCCCTCAAATCCCTCGAGGAGAGAGAGATCTTTGCCATGCTTGCCATGGAGTCTCAGAGACATGTACGTCAGACTCGTAGTCGCACTCGAAGGGATAGACCTCACATAGGTACAAAGTTTAGATTATAATGTATAGTATATACTCTATAGATAAGAATACTTTTCATTCTTCATTTTAGTTTCTTAATTCTAATATATTGTTTTATGAAAATATTTTGCGACATGTAGATGATCCATCATTGCCATCTACTAGTCGGCCACGAAAGTATTATTCGAGACGAGGTGGACGAGGTCGTGGACAACATGGTGGGACATCTAGTGTTCGTGATATTGGTGGCCCTGGGACTTCTACAGAGCATGCACATGAGTGGGAGGAGTTATCAGCCTCGTCTTCTGGCGGAGATGATCTTGGGCCTGACGCTACAGCACTTGCAGCTCAGTTTGGACGTTCAGAGTTGGATAGTACATCATCATGGGTTAGTACATTTGATGAGGATCCCATAGATGATGACTCCATGGATGACATTGAGGAATCATGAGTCATGACTCATGATTATCTTAGATTATAGTCTGGTCTCTGTGATAGTGATCACATCATCACTCTATGCTTTTTTGTATGACATTTCCACTTGCTCTATGGTTTTTGTGCCATTGGCTATTGACACTCATGTACATCTTTTACTTTTCATCATTCATGTAATGAAATGTCATTGATCACTATCTCATTTATGATGTAAATTGCAATGTGGATATGATGTTCATGATTTATCATTCATTTAAGTTCTATGATGTATCATGTATGGAAGCTCATGGATGTAAATTGTAATGATGTAATGGGGAGGGGTTCTCCAGTAGGTATTTTATGTGTTTTTGACACTAAAATGTATACATGAGTCAATAGGGATTGTGCATACCTCAAATATAAGAAAAAAATAAAAATCTCTCTTGATGAATAAAAACCTCGATTTTTATTTTTATTTTTTAAAACCTCTACGATTTAAACGATTTAAATCCCGATTTAAATCTACGATTTAAATCTCTACTTTGTACTATGTTTGCAGAGGTCATATCTCCTTGTGTATTTATTAAATTTGAATGTTCTATAGCTCACTTGAAGGCTCTAAGTGTCTAGTATATGTGTACAAAACAATTTTGAAAAATTTTGAGTGAGTAGAGAGCATCAAGCTTTGCAAGCATGATTGGTCTTCTACGGATAATTTTGTGAGAAGGTCAATAAGTTCCTAGGGGGTTCCACCTACTTCTAGCTATACTTTGGAGGCCAATAGACTCCAACAATTTGGAGTTTTGCTCCTTTCATATCTCTCATATGCTTTGTATTCTCCATCTTGTACGTATTGAGAAAAGAAGGGGGCTGGTTATGGAAGGTTAGGTTTGTGCAAAAGATTGAATGAGAAGAAAAAGAAGAAGAAGAAGTTTTATGTACCAAGGTTTTTAGAAGTACGTTCAAGTTCATGAATGAATAAAAATCCCTATGGGAGCTCTATAAGTGGACCAAAAATCAAATTTAAATATCTTTAGAGAGCTCTTAGAGAGAGCTATGGGATGGAAGGATCAAACTATTGAAAAGTAGGGTCCCTAGGTTCTTTACCTAACCACATTTGTTTTGGTTGAAAGTGATTAAGGGCCCGTAAAACGCGCATCCCTTCCCCTCCTTTCACTTTTGCGAAGTCCCCCCTATCTTTTCTTGTCTCTTGCACCCATCATCTATTCGCAAACCTTTCTTCCACCTCCTCTCCATCTCTCTTCACCGTCCTTATTTTTCCTCTAACTTTCTCCCAAGTCTTCCTATCTTCATCCATCTCTTTCTACTTTCTACAGTCCTAAAGTCACAATACAAAA